>OZ012700.1:10491139-10512611 GCA_963942565.1 Maea johnstoni | reverse complement strand
TAGCTCTCTGGATTAACTTAAAAACTCATGGGAGCTCCTGCATGATCTGCTTTTGCTGTGTCAGTGGGGTGCAGGTTTCCCTCTGATATGCTGCAAATTTAGATATACTGGTATTTCGATATAGTATTATATAACCTGAAACTCCTCTTCAAACATTTTGTAAAATCATGTTTAATTCCAATGTTACAGTCAAATGTGTTTTAGATACAGACAACAATTTATTGGGGATCTCTACTACAGACAGGGACTTAGCCAGGACCCATCCTGCCTGTCTTTTGGACAGGTAGTTTCCTAAAAACCTCCTGTTTGAACAGGCAAAACATTTGATGAAGATTTTTCAATTTTGTCTTTTGGAGGGTACTAACCAAATATTTTCCTAACAAACTGTCCTCTAGGACATGGCTGAAGTGTGAATTACCCTTTTTGACACAATGGACTACATGTATTAAATGTAGTTGGTGTAAGGATTTGAAGTAGATTAGTCTAGGTAAATCGGGACGGGGCAGAAATTTTGAAATTGCTGTTTTGGACAGGCATTTTTGAAATCCTGGTTAAGAACCTGTCTCTAGGGGCAACAGGGCTAAGCACAGCCATTATTGTCTGACCCTGCTAAGCTAGGGCCCTAAACACCGATCCCTATGGTAGGAACTTGATAGGGAGCAAAACCAGATCAGAGCAGTTAACTAAATGCTACAGGCCTGACCCAATTACAAATGCTACATGGCTAGAATCACACCAGGGAGAGAAATATGATCTGATGCTGGAATGTTTTTCAATGCCAAGGACTTACAGCGACATAATATGGTAGTTGTTTATTTGTCTGTAGAGTTTTTTTTCATCTGACAGATGATTGAAATGCAACAGTTAAATTCAGGACAAATTATAATTTGACGAACGAACATATCGTTTTGGTGATATCTTTCTCACAACTAAGAAACTATTTTGCTGTGAGATGTCAAACAGAATCCAGGCAGTTACGTTATGGAGGTGTTATATTTTTTGATAAAAAAGCAACTTTGGTGGAAAACTTGATTTTTGAGAGTTGGGGTGTCCAAATGACACCCAGTCGCCTTGCTGGCTAAGGCTATGGTTGCAAAGGAACTCTAAAGCATTGCTTTTTTCAGTTGTAGTTTTCACCGTCACTTCTGAAGTACTCTGATAAATAATACTAGTGATAGATACTTAGCTGCAAGTTCGATATTCATACCCCTTTTAGAAGATCTATAGGAGATAGTAGCAGTAAACAGCATACTTCAATGAAAAAGTTTAAAAATCCCCACCTCCCTACCCCTAATTTTTTTGGACCAATACAGGAAACAAACAATAGTTAGACCTTATGTAAGAAAATATTTATAAATAAAGAGACTGTTAAGAGGGTCACCATTTTATGAGGCCAAAATTTATAGCTCTAATGAAATTAAGCACTTGACCCCACGTGTTTACCTTCAAGGATAAACATTAAAGAAGAGAATTATATATAAATGTAAGATTTGTGATTGCTGACAACTGATATCCTTTCAAGATCAGACCTGGAGCTATAGAGGTAATGATTGTAATTCAGCACTTAGGAACAGGGACTTAGCCAGGACCCATTCCTGCCTGTCTGTTGGGACAGGCAGTTTCCCTGAAAACCTCCTTTTTGTACAGGCAAAAATAATTCTATGAAGAATTTTCAATTTTGACATTTGGGGGACAATAACCAAATATTTTCCTAGCAAACTATCTCCTTGAACTTAATTGAAGGGCAGATTGCCCTTTTTGACACAATAGGCTAGTAAATGTAATTGTTACAAGGATTTGAAGTAGATTAGTAGGGAAATCTGGACGGATGGAAATCTTTGGAATTGCTGTTTTGGGCAGGCATTTTTTAAATCCTGGCTAAGACCATGCTTAGGATTTTGGAAACTTATTTAGTGTCACTTTTTGTGACTAGCCATATGTAAGGAGGTGAAGGAAACCAAACTACCTGGCGAAAATCACTGCCTAACCCCCAAGCAGGGTCTTAGCCAGGATTTAGAAACTGGGTGCCTAAAATTGGCAATTGTAAAATATTTGGGCCTCCAAATTTTTTAAGGTGACCACAATACACTCAGATTTCAACCATAAACATGTAGGATTTTATCAAAATAAGGCATGATATCCTCATACAATGTCATGGGAATTATATGGAGATGAAGAGATTCAATTATTTGCTTGAGATTGACATTTTAAGAAATTTTTCACAAAAAGAATTGTGTGTCCTGAGGGTTGCTTTTTAAGGGTTTGGGTGTCCAAAAAGGCACCCAGACGCCCTGCTGGCGAAGACCATGTGGTCCCCAAGTCATTTTGTGCTTACTCACAAGCTCTGTCAGTGGTGAGAGGCAGTGAGCAGTCAGTTGCAATGCCTTAGACCACTCAGCTACTGGGGCATATCAATCAGCAAATCCACCTGAACAAACTTGCTATGCACTGTATGAACGATATGAACTGTAAAGGCAACCTCTTTGTAATGTGATTAGGAAATCTACTTTTAAGGCCTAAAGAATTTGTTTGTTTCCTGTAAAGGTCCCAAAAATAAGATAAAATAGAATAAATTGGGTAGTTAGATAGATTAAATATTTCTGTGGATTATCTTTTCTCAAAAAATGTGTGTTTCATGCAAGTGTTAGCTTGATTGGGAGTTGGAACGCCGTAGAAAAGTCTAGGGGAGGTATTTTTTTTTTTTTGAGTAAAAGCTTGTTAGGTTGTATCATTGTGTTTCCGAAAACTTTTTTTATGTTCTTCCTCATATAATCAGTTCTGTGCTTGGTTATGAAAATCCTTATTTTTCTCTTTCAGCTCAAGAAAGAATTTGGTGCGACAAATCTTCCTCAGTTCCCGCCAAAAAAACTGTTATCGCTGACCCCGGGCCAACTGGAGGAGCGGCGGTCCCTCCTGGAGCGATATGTACAAATAAGTAAGATTATATATACATTTTTTATCAAGGGTTTGCGACCGATTCTTTTAAGGGTGGCCCAGACATGTAGAAGGAGAGCTTTTTTGTATATGTAGATGACACAGATATTAACCCATTTACACTCAGAGTGGCCAAAACAGGCCTGGCAATTTTGAAAATATTTTGCTTACAAAAGTATTTTTTGGAAAATATTTGAAGTAGAAATGTTGATCAGGTGCCATTATTACAACTCCCCTTCAAATATTTTGTCAGTTTTAGCTTTAATATTCCCGAGTTATTTGCAAAAGTATGAGAGTAGCAGACGATACTTTCTAGAGGAAGTCTTGAGTGTGAATGGGTTAAAGGTGAACAATGATATGACTATGACACTATTCAAAGTTATCTCTCCCTATAATTAGGTGACTGACGAAAAAGAGTAAGAAATGAAGGAAAATCTTTTGTGATTGCGCCAGTCTGTAGAGAAACTGAACCAGCGTCTTAGCCAGGATTTAGAAACTGGGTGCCTAAAATTGGCAGTTTTTGGGTGTCCAAATTTTTAAGGGCGATCACAATTTACTCATATTTCAACCATAAACATGTATAAATTCATCAAAATAAGGCATGATATCATTAAACAATGTCATGGGAATTATAAGGAGATGAAAAAATTCAATTATAAGCTTGAGATTAAGATTTTTAGAAATTCCACACAAAATCTTTTTGGTGTCCTGAGGCGTTCTTTTTAAGGGTTTGGGAGTCCAAAAAGGCACCCAGACGCCCTGCTGGCTAAGACCGTGAACTGAACCCCTACTCACCCCAGCATAGGATTGAACTCTGGACCCCATGCTGCATGTTCATATAGTGCTAGAAATGAAGCTTCTCGTCGTTAAAGAAAGTTCTAGATATACTAAGTAGAAACAGTTTATCCCATTCATGTTTGCATATCTACTTGACAACTGTCGTCGCGACCTATGATGCTTTTGAAAATACTTTAAATTGAGCTTAAATTCATAAATTATTTCGAGGGAAGTTTTGGGTTTGGTTCTGATCAACATTCTTTCCTCAAGTCCTTTCCAATAATTGCTTCAGTCATGGAGATATTTATAAAATAGTCAGTCGTTTTTATCTGGTAAAGGCGTGAATGGTTAAACCATGTGTTGGTTAGCTTGTGAGTTTGCTTGTGGGTCACGTAGCTTGTGAGTTCTTGAGCTGGTCTCCCTTTTTTGGTACAGCTTTGTGAGTAAGACATGATTTATAGTATCCTATGAATACTGTTTGGATGATACACGCTCAGTTCACCCATGGTCTATCTTTTATGAGTACATGGCCTCAAAACATTTAGTCCAGTCCTCTCTTCTCTCCAGCGTTGATCATTTTAACCCTGTAGCAGCCAAAAACCAACTAACTATTTTGGTTTTGGTTTGTGACTTGAGCATTTTTTGTTGAATATTTGAAGGAATAATGCACATCAGAACCCAAACCATAATTCTCCTTCATATATTTTGTAAATAAATGTTAGATTCCAAAGTTATATTCAAAAGTGTCAGAAATCCAAATGACATCTGGCAAAGCCATGAATGGGCTAACCCCTTTAATGCTTTTGTCTAAGACACAAGATTTAAAGAATGAATTGAAAATCATCCAAATCCTATCATGTTGGTATTCATTGGACAGCTTTCATCGAGTACTAACATATGGGTGCCCATTTGCCAGGGTTTCAGTCTTTGTTCAGCTATTTTTCATTTCATTTTGTATTGACCAAATTAGCCACCACCAGCGAAAGGGTTAAGCCCTATATGCAAGCTCTATAAGAATGTGCTCCCAATTGCCTGATGTGACCAGGAAACAATGGAGTCATTCATGTCATTGTTCCCTGATTACCCATATCCTTAATGACCTGCCGCAGCCAGCATGAAGGCTAAGGGATTGACAACTTCAATTATCAGCATGGCCTTGTGGCAAAGTGGTCTAATGCATTAAGAGCAAGAGTAAATGGCTGTTGTCTTTCAATGCGTATCTGATCATATATAGACTCTTCTTGATAGAGAGTGGGTCTGCTCTCATGGCAAAGTGGTCTAATGCATTAAGAGCAAGAGTTAATGGGTGTTGTCTCTCAGTGTCTACCTGATCATATAGACTCTTCTTTATCAATATTGGGTCTACCCCCATGGCAAAGTGGTCTAATGCATTAAGAGCTAGAGTAAATGGCTGTTGTCTTTCAATGTGTACCTGATCATATAGCCTCTTCTTTATCAATAGTGGGTCTGCCCCATGGCAAACTGGTCTAATGCATTAAGAGCAAGAGTTAATGGGTGTTGTCTTTCAATGTGTATCTGATCATATAGACTCTTCTTTATCAATAGTGGGTCTACCCCCATGGCAAATTGGTCTAATGCATTAAGAGCAAGAGTCAATGGGTGTTGTCTCTCAGTGTCTACCTGATCATATAGACTCTTCTTTATCAATAGTGGGTCTGCCCCCATGGCAGAGTGGTCTAATGCATTAAGAGCAAGAGTTAATGTGTATCTGATCATATAGACTCTTCTTTATCAATAGTGGGTCTACCCCCATGGCAAAGTGGTCTAATGCATTAAGAGCAAGAGTCAATGGGTGTTCTCTCAGTGTCTACCTGATCATATAGACTCTTCTTTATCAATATTGGGTCTACCCCCATGGCAGACTGGTCTAATGCATTAAGAGCAAGAGTTAATGGGTGTTGTCTCTCAGTGTCTACCTGATCATATAGACTCTTCTTTATCAATATTGGGTCTACCCCCATGGCAAAGTGGTCTAATGCATTAAGAGCTAGAGTAAATGGCTGTTGTCTTTCAATGTGTACCTGATCATATAGCCTCTTCTTTATCAATAGTGGGTCTGCCCCATGGCAAACTGGTCTAATGCATTAAGAGCAAGAGTTAATGGGTGTTGTCTTTCAATGTGTATCTGATCATATAGACTCTTCTTTATCAATAGTGGGTCTACCCCCATGGCAGAGTGGTCTAATGCATTAAGAGCAAGAGTTAATGTGTATCTGATCATATAGACTCTTCTTTATCAATAGTGGGTCTACCCCCATGGCAAATTGGTCTAATGCATTAAGAGCAAGAGTCAATGGGTGTTGTCTCTCAGTGTCTACCTGATCATATAGACTCTTCTTTATCAATAGTGGGTCTGCCCCCATGGCAGAGTGGTCTAATGCATTAAGAGCAAGAGTTAATGTGTATCTGATCATATAGACTCTTCTTTATCAATAGTGGGTCTACCCCCATGGCAAATTGGTCTAATGCATTAAGAGCAAGAGTCAATGGGTGTTGTCTCTCAGTGTCTACCTGATCATATAGACTCTTCTTTATCAATATTGGGTCTACCCCCATGGCAGACTGGTCTAATGCATTAAGAGCAAGAGTTAATGGGTGTTGTCTCTCAGTGTCTACCTGATCATATAGACTCTTCTTTATCAATAGTGGGTCTGCCCCCATGGCAGACTGGTCTAATGCATTAAGAGCAAGAGTTAATGGGTGTTGTCTCTCAGTGTCTACCTGATCATATAGACTCTTCTTTATCAATAGTGGGTCTGCCCCATGGCAGACTGGTCTAATGCATTAAGAGCAAGAGTTAATGGGTGTTGTCTCTCAGTGTCTACCTGATCATATAGACTCTTCTTTATCAATAGTGGGTCTGCCCCATGGCAAACTGGTCTAATGCATTAAGAGCAAGAGTCAATGGGTGTTGTCTCTCAGTGTCTACCTGATCATATAGACTCTTCTTTATCAATATTGGGTCTACCCCCATGGCAAAGTGGTCTAATGCATTAAGAGCTAGAGTAAATGGCTGTTGTCTTTCAATGTGTACCTGATCATATAGCCTCTTCTTTATCAATAGTGGGTCTGCCCCATGGCAAACTGGTCTAATGCATTAAGAGCTAGAGTAAATGGCTGTTGTCTTTCAATGCGTATCTGATCATATATAGACTCTTCTTGATAGAGAGTGGGTCTGCCCCCATGGCAAGGTGGTCTAATAATGCATGATGGGCAAGGGAAAATGGATATTGTTTTTCAGTGGCTACCAAGTCCATCTCTTCTTTATCAACAAAGGTGTAGTCTACTAAGTCTAGGGCATCACGTCCAAGGCATGTGTTGTGTTATTTCGCAAGAGTGTCCCTCAGGGTTTTAGCGAGGATTTTGAAAAGGCCTGTCCAAAACAGCAATCCCAAAATGTTTGGCCATCCAGTTTTAGCTTCTTATCTACTTCAAACTGTTATACCAACTACATTTAATGACCTATTGTGTCATAAAGGGCAATTTAAACTTTTCCTAGACTAGCCATTTCCTAGACTATGGTTTGTTAAGAAATATTTGATTATAAATCCCAAAACTCAAAATTAAAAATTCTTTATAGAAATTTTTGCCTGTCCAAAAAAGAGGTTTAAGTAGGGATGTCATCGATAGTCGACAAATCAATAAATCAATATTTTCACTTTGTCAATTAAATTGAATCGAATGGTTGGGAATCGAATCGAAATAATCGATATTCTCTACCCCAATAATGGCGTATGATTATTAATAAAAAATACGCTTTTCTCAGACATTTTCCTGTTAAGCTAATGCAAAGTGAAACTCTGACTAAATATTGAAGTACTTTCTATGGCCTTTGTAAGAGAAATTGGAAAGAATGGTGTGCTTTACTCAGGCATATGGTCAAGACACAGGGTATCCAACCAAAATAAAGGGATATCAATGACATCCCTATAAATAATTGTGCCCTACGAGCATGTTACGGCGTATCGAATCGAATCGAAAAATATATCAATTAATCGAATCGATAAAATTTCATATCAGTGACATCACTAGTTTTAAGGAAATTGCCTTTTTAAAAGACAGGCTTGACAGGTCCTGGCTAAGTCCCTGGACTCCCTGGATGTCCTTACCATGATACATATCATTCTTTTTACCAAGTGTTGTGTAGATATACTAGTACAAGTCATTACATCTTTTGCAATTTCGAGACTCTAAGCTAATAAATTTATATTTTATTTATTTTTTCGCAGTCAGCCAAGATGCCAATGTGTGTAACTGCGATATTTTCAACGGATTTCTCCTCAGTGCTCAACAGGTAAGATATGAAATCTCATTCAAATTATTGTATTTTAAAGATGTTATTCAAGCCGACCTGCAAGTCTGAATCAATATGTTCTAAAGATTACCTGGTAGCAATTTTAGGGCAAAGTAAATCAAAAATCCAGACATCCAGAGTTACTTTAAGTATTAATGTGTTAAAACATCTTTAGGTTTCATCCATATTGTTCTACATATTACAGGTCACAATGGCTGTTTGTTGTCTAGAGAGATCTTTTGCATTAGATATTACATAAATAGTGTTTCAAAACATTTTGTTCAACAAACATACCACATGCGGTAGTGATTTCGTATCCCATGTGTTTCTTTCAGTGAATGAAATCAACCAATTTTTGACATGACTTTTTACGACAAAATTTATGGATTGATATTGCAATGAAATACCGTTTAAAGTACCTTTAAATACCATACCGTTTCATCTGTATCAGTGCCATACCATATTGTACTGTTCTCAACCCATTGGCACTCAGAGCGGCCAAAACAGGCCTGACTATTTTGTTGATATTTTCCTCACAAAAGCATTTTTATCAAAAATATTTGAAGGAGAAATATTTATCAGAATATTACCAACAACTCTCCTTCAAATATTTTGTGAGAATTTGCTTTATTTCCAAGTTATTCTCAAAAGTATGAAAATAGCAGAAGATACTTTCCTGGGGAACTCTGAGTGTGAATGGGTTAAAGGTATTCCCCCCTATCTATGGGTGTTTTTTCTTGTAGGAGACGGAGCAGGAGGAGGCACAGAATGTGGCGCTAGATGTCTACCTGATGAACGGCCATAAAATCACTGTCCACATCCTCTCCACCGACCAGACAAATGACGTCCTAGAGGTACAATAATGATGATAATAATAATAATAATAATAATAATAATAATAATAATAATAATAATTGTAATAACAATAATATTAATAATAATAATAATGATTGTTTTGAGTTCCCACAGTGTCAGGGACAATAACATTCAGGCACCGACATGAGTACTTGCCCGCTTGCCCCAGCAAGTAGATTTAAAAAAAAAAGGGTTTTGGGCAAGTACATTCTAGTTTGCACTTGCCTGAATGGGCAAGCTGATTTTCCGAGCTGCCAACACAATGTAAAAAGGAAATGGCCTTTAAATCATTAAATCCATGATAAATGATACATGCCATTCTAGCATATGTTATAACTTATTTTGGGCAAGCCAAAAATTATCTCGGGCAAGTAAAAGTCATCAAATTACTTACCCGGCATGGCAAATTAGTTTTGGAACTTATGTTGGTGCCTAGCCATGTCTCAACTGTATTCAAAGGGAACATAGTTAGCCCTAACAATTATATGTGTACTTAGTATACAGGCAAACTTGGATATTGCGGACCACTGTACTACAGACTTTTGTCTATGACGGACGATATGCTTGTTCCCAGTCCCATGCATATCAAGTTTGTGTCATATGTATATGATAGATTTTGCATATGACGGACCAATTTTCCTGGTCCCATTGAGTCTGTCATATCCAAGTTCGCCTGTATTATATTACTTAAAAAGTAGTATATTATATAACTTGTAAAGGTCCTAATTATCATAATTACTGATATTTCTCTATAACATATGCATAGATAGACTGTATTAGTGTGAGTTTGATTTTAAATTTCGCATATTACAACTTTTTTTGCCTTTTATTTGGGGTAAACAGTGACTAACCAGTTGTTGCTGGTGGAGAAAATCAGAATACACAGAGTGAACTTTCTGACATGCCTTGTGCCAGGATCAGGGACCTAGCCAGGACCCATCCTGCCTGTCTTTTGGACAGGTAGTTGCCTAAAAACCTCCTGTTTGGACAGGCAAAAATTTCTATGAAGATTTTTTTAATTTTGACTTTTGGGGTGTAATAACCAAATATTTTCCTAACAAACCAGCTTCTAGCTGAGGCGTAAATTGCCCTTTTTGACACACAAGGCTATTAATTGTAGCTAGTATAAGGATTTGAAGAAGAATAGTAGGTAAATCTGGACGGGTAGAAATTTTAAAATTGCTGTTTTGGACAGGAATTTTTGAAATCCTGGCTAAGACCCTGGCCAGGATGAAAGTGGGCAGTATTTAGAACCAGTGAGCAATGAGTGACAAAGTGTTAGACCACTTTGTTAGTGTGGTTGTTCCTACAAAAGTGTGGGGCCTGCCCTGATGGTCGTGTGGTATAAGGTGTTACCACTTACTGCTAGCTGTCCCTCACCACTGCCTGGGTTCGAATCCTAGCCGGGGCAAGTGAGAGAGTTACCAGTGACTTGGAGTTAGGTGGTGGTTTTCACCAGGTACTCTGGTTTCCTCCACCACTTTCAAATGGCTAGTACCTACTTAGCTGCAATATGGCAGAAAAAGTGATGAAAATCAAAATTTCTAATTTCCTTTATTACTGTGTCCTTTAATATAACTAATTTCCCTTTGTTTCCTCTTTTACAGGCTGTTGCGTCCCAGATCGAGCTCAGTGATGACTTTGTCTATTACTTCGCTCTCTTCCTCATACAAAAAGATGATGATGGCGACAATTCCAGTAAGTTACCTCCACTATTTGACCTGCGGTGTATTTGTGATCTGACACTTAAAAATGATACTGAGGCTACATTCTTCCAAAGCACAAGGACACAAAATTTTTAGAAAACCATCTAAACCCTGTCATATTGGTATTCATTGGACAGCTCTCATTGAGTACTCTCAGATTAGTACCCATATGCCTGGGTTTCAGTCATTGTTCAGGTTTTGTGCATCATTTTGTAATCGCCAAATTAGCCACCAGCAGCATAGGGGTTAAACAAGTATATTATTAATAGAACAATCTTTTTGAAAAAAAGACAGATTTGCTGAGCATGTGGTGTTTAACAATTCCCCATCTTTTATTTTTTCAAATGATATTCTTTTTGATAAAATTATGTTCAAAGCTGTCGGAATATAAATGTACTCCAAATGCAAGTGGGTATATGTACCATACTAATTAGATTCCTATATGAACTGAAAACCCCTTTACACTTTGGCCAATTTTTGTTTGTAATAGCTCCCACTTAATCCAAAAAATCCTTTTATTAGAAATACATCACCAATATAATGTTGCCATTTTGGCTTTTACAGGCATTATTTGATTAAAACAGTGACTAATACATGTACAATCGTTATTTTTGCTTATGTTTCTTTAAAAGGTATTTGAAAAAATTTGGTATAATACTCTCAGTATGATACTTTTTCATTCTTGCTTTTCAGTTGTCCGTAAGCTACAGGAGTTTGAGTCTCCGCATCTGTCTCTGAAGGCCGCTCTCAAAACTGGTAACCACAGGATAGTCCTGCGGAAAAAGTAAGCTTATCTTTAACATGTATACACACTCATACCTTGAGATCTATTGTATGTCAGTGTCTCCTGGACATGGCATAATTTTAAAAATAACTTTGGAATGAAGCATGATTTTGTAAAATATTTGAAGGAGAGTTAGAGATAGAATTCTGATGAACAATTCTCCTTCAAATATTTTCTAAATATTGCTATAATTAAAGCGACATCTAGAGAGATAGATAGTATTGTATTCTTCATATCCTCTACTCTCTCTCTTGAAGTATGTGGTGGCCAAATATTTACAAATCCCCATTGTTAGACATTCTATTTCAAAATCCTGGCTGAGTCTATGTTTATTTCACTGCGTTTTAGCTTTATACATGCCTCAGTGATTAAGTCATTGATATCCATGCCTATTTTACAGTTATTGGGATCCAAGTTTTGATGATGACTTGATGGATGACAGGATTGCTATGAATTTATTATATGTCCAGGTAAGACGGCATATGTTAATTCTCATCTTTTATATGGATAATGGGCATCTATACAGTTCTTACAGAGATATGACTCTTACAATATCCTTATTTCTTGAGCATATCTATAACTACAGGACAGAATATTCTGCCTGAACTTCATCTTTGTAACAGAGTTTTGTGTGATTATCAACAGATAGAACGTGACAACCTATTCGCTTCTTAACTTTCACGTGCCACTTTTGCAAAATAGGCAAATAATCATTCAATCGCTTGCCATATCACCTTATGACATTTGGTGACAAAATATGCTTTTGTGAGTGAAAAGAGGCACTTATATCACATAAGATAGTTTGATATAAGGCAACACACATATAATGTGTTAGAAAATTTCCCCAGTTTCAGCCCACCAAAATTCCTATCTGGAGATTTTGTTCGGTAACATTGATATATATTTTTTATTTATATTTTTCAGGCTGTGAGTGATATTGAGAGGGGATGGCTGGTGGCTGCCAAAGACCAGTACAAACAGCTCACCTCTCTACAGCAAAGAGGGTCAAAAAAAGAAGTAAGTGGATATGTGGAAGTGTTCAAATTTGCATGGTCACTCATTTTGGATTTGTTCAAATTTTTATTGCTGTTTATAACTAATTGATAACAAAATCATTTGCATGTTCATGGTCTTTTTATTCTGGAATATGGTCAAATATTGTATTCTGGTCAAATGTTTTGGAAGAAAAATACTCACTGGCCCTTAGGGTTGGATACCGTTTAGATATACAGTACTGGCACTGGTATAGTTTGAGATAGTATTGTATATTACCATTTCATTTATTTTTATGTACTTTTAATGATATTATCACTGTTAAGTTATCATTTACTTGCGAGCAAAGCTCGGAAAGGCCTGCGGCCTTTCGCAATGCTCGCAGTCATACAAAGCGTAAGCGTATGACGTCACCTAGAAATCCATACAGGGACCCAGAGAAAGTCCAATACAAGGTGATAGGAGTGGAAATGAAAGGAATGGAAAGTAGTATGAAGCTATTGGTGCAACACATCGCAAAGGTTAGGCAGGTATGGTAGAGGAATGGATCCGTGCGCCAAAATATGTAGGCCGGCGCACGGATCCATGTCTCAAGGGGAATGGATAGAGATGTAATAGTTATGAAATATGAGGAATATGAGTAAAAGCAAATTAGTGATCGTGTAAATATATAAAGCTAAGTTCACGTGGGAAAAGAAAAAAAGGTCTGATTTGGAAAATATTTGTTACTGAAATACCATGAAGCTGAGAATATGGGGAATTCAAAAACATTAATCAGAATTTGCCCCCCCCCCCCCCCCCCCCCAATATGATAGTGACCAACCCTCTGGGTCATGGACTATTATGATGTATTCAGTTCAAAAGCAATCTCTGTGTGTTTCTCATAACTGGGAATTTGTCATCATGCTGCAAGTGTGGTCTGCTACATAGAATTAAAGTTATTTCATAATCATACTTGTATGGTTATCAATTTGCCAACACCTGTAAAATATAATAGCCCACTCCTAAACTAATAAACTAATCTGACCCCTGGTGCCCAGGATTGGAACCGCATAAAATCTCCTGATTTTGGATGGTTGAATGTTAACAGGTGTGAATTATATAACTTGGTCAGAAATCTTCAGATTAGCTACTGATTTGCCAACTTTCAAAAATCATCCACCATTCCTCAAGAATAAATTTATTTTCTAGCCAAGAGCCAAGAATTTCATAATATGCTGAACATTGTAAGTATTTGATCTTGAAAGATCACACAATGTCTGGAAAGATCACACAATGTAAATGTTGTTGATGACAACATTTTCAGTTCCAAAGCTATCTGTAACTCTAAAGGCCCGCTCCTTAAGCAAAGTACTAACCTGGCCCCTCCCAGAATTGGAACTAAACAAAATGAAACCAAAAGACGCCGCAGTATAGTAAACTGCCTGATAAGTGATATATCCTGATTTTGGATTGTTGAATGCTGACGGGTATGCCAACGTACGTGCACAATATCAATTGAACAATTCATAACACACACGTACCATGGTTTAAGAACTTATGGCCAGCGATATTCTCAGAATGAGGCATCTCCGCCGCGTAGACTAGTATAGTATACCGTAGGTGTACGTCCTATACATATTTCGCTGTTTCGCTATTCAATGACTTACCGTAAAGTCGTTCCCCTTTTTCGACATATTAGCTAAAGGTACACGGGCGCGAAAATATCCCAAAAGATTTCCCATATATAAGCTTTAGACAATCTTTCAATCGCACGCATGACTTGATTTTTTGGCCGCTCAGTTTCATCAATAAACTCGCTGCCATAAATCGTTATTTACGACGAATTTGTTACTGTCGATTCTCCCTATCACCTAGAATACTGCCAACTTGGCGAGTGGCAGAATGCTGAACCTATTAACTTCCTACGGAAGGTACGTGCTACAGCCCGTCGGATGCCGGGGTGGGTCCATAAAGCTGTTATGACACAATGTGGGGCTCATGAGCGTAGACGGAGGTAAAACTAAATTACTGGTCAATTTAAATGAGGTTTGTATTGTTAGAACTGCCACAATTCACTCTACTTGCCTATTAATTCTCTTTCAAAATGAAGATTTTGCGACAGTTTGAAATCATTGAATTTTCAATGCCATTAGATCTTTCGGTCAGAAATTTGAAAAAAATTAAATCATCCAAAGCTTTGCTTGCTTCCTGGCCATGCCAGCATCATATAAGGGATTATTCACAAAATTTATATGGTAACAATGCAATTGAATACCATTAGCTGTACTATTAAAGAAGCTTACAATTCTATTGGTATCGATACTTTACCATACAGTTTCATTCTTAGGGGTATTCATCCCTACTGACCCGTTATATTTAACAAATCCAACAGGTCACCTTTGCAGTATATCTGGCCTTGGCTGGTAGGGTTACCACTTCTCTTGTAAATTGCTTATGCTCAAGATCTCATTTTCTCTTTCCAGTATTTACGGTTAGCAAGGACGTTGAAGTTCTATGGTTTTATGCAATTCAAGCCATGTCTCACAGACTACCCCCAGCCACACTCACAGGTCATAGTCAGCTCAGGAAACCGCGAGCTCAACTTCAGGATACAAGTCAGTTCTGTAAGTACTAACTAGTCACCCATAGGAGAGATTATCCCTAGATTATCCTGACTTCACTTATTTAAATATCATCTGACTAGGATGTCATTTACCATAAACAATGTACATTGTATTACCTAGCCAATCAACGAAAAGTGTAGTTTAAAACATGTGCAGTTTCCTCCTCTGATATTTTTTTCTTTATATATTTTTATTCATTGTTTGTCCACTATGACCATCCTGTATACATGAGTTGTTTTTCTTGGTCTCTGCATTAGGATGACCTTTCAATATTGTTAGTGTTACCTCAAATCTAACGCAGTATATATATTGAGGATTTAGACATGTATGATTCCTCTGATAAGTTACTTCAAACCGGAAATGGAATTTCTCAAATTGTCATGAAATGAATTGTCAGCTGAGGACATTCAAAGCTCAGCTTCACTTTGTGATTTGTACAAATATTTTTTTGCTGGTTTTCTGGAACCTAATACTTGGAAGTCATGAGCCCATAGCATTAGGAGACGCACTCACTGAGCTTTTGTTTGATGTTGTGTGTTGTAGCAGGAACAGCCAAAAGAGGGCAGCTTTAAGGTGACAAGGATGAGGTGCTGGAGAATCACCACTGCAGTGAGTATGCTAAAACTCTTATTAACCCTTCCAATGCTGAGGCTACTTTCGTCCAAAGCGCAAGGATTTTTGAAAACCATCTAAACCCTGTCATGTTGGTATTCATTAGAAAGCTCTCACTGAGTACTCTCAGATGAGTACCCATTTGCAAGGGGTTCAGTTATTTATTTCAGGTTTTTTGCATCATTTTGTTATAGCCAAAATAGACACCACTAGCATAAGGGTTAACCCATCCATATCTGCAGCCTCCCTGAATTCATCAATGCTTAAGAGTTACTGTTGTAATTTTCGTCTGGATCTTAGATTTGTTTGACCAAAAAAATTGTATAATTATCATATTTCAAGGGCTTGAAAACTACATGCTATCAGTCATTGGTGCACCATGGATCAAGCGCCCAATCTGACCTGGCATAACAAACGACAAGAGAGCATGTTCAAGCTTGTAGTGGTTGTGGGATCTGGCTTATCGGAAGTTTGCCAATACCCCTTCTAGTGAATTTTCCTAACTTGTTATCAGCACATGCACTTATTCTGAGGAATGTGGAGGAATGTGGTACTCGCCAAATTTTATTTTCGCTGGCCTTTGAGTAAAGGCTCATTTGTAAAATCTTTCTCTTCAGAAAAAATGCACATATGTACGAAACTTATTCCTTTTTAACAAGTCTTTGAAAATAATACAATTTATGCTGTTTTACTTTCCATTCATATTTGATATCTGAAACATGCAGTTGCTGTGACAAATCAAATATTCTTTTATATATTATTTACCACCATATATTGGCACGATGTAGAATGAATATAAAAGATTCGAAATTAAAAAGTTTTGTTTTTTCCCAGAGCAATGGCGAGAGCAACGATAGTCAGGACACGCACCTGGAGCTGGCCTTCGAGTACCTGATCGCCAAGGATACGCTCAAGTGGATCACCATCTACAGCGACCAGGTAAATATACTGTATGGGGGTGGGCACCTTGAAAATATTTGAGATACTATATGATTTATTATACCTCACTTGAAGATTCTTGATTCTGGTTGGTCAAGGGCCCTAGATTAATCGTCATGTTATACTCACTCCTTAGCAACAGGCTGTTGTCCTTAACAGCGGTTGTTATTCAATTAAATAACACACAGCAACAGCGTGTGCTAATTGATTAGCACACAGCAACCTGATCGCCAAGTACACACTCAAGAGGATCACCATCTACAGCGACCAGGTAACTATACTACAACAACAGATTTATCTGGTTTATGTGGAAATCGTATCCCGCCTTAGCCAGACAGAATGACCTGGTCCCATTTAATCTGGTTTATGCAGAGTTGGGTACCTTGAAAATGTTTTTTGGTACATCGATATTACATACCCTATTTGATATAGGTATTTGGTACATCGGTATTACATACCCCATTTGATATAGGTATTTGGTGACCTATCGAGTAACATCACTAAACCATACATTGTTTGATGAAATCATGTCTTATTGCTTTAAAGGTTTCCTCCAATGAGAATGCTCCATTTATATCATGTGATTAAATGTTATTTCATGATGTTACTTCCTCCATCATTAACCATTGCCCTCGGCCCTATGGTGGAATTTTGGATTTTTGTTTATTTACTAACCCTCCTTTTTCCTTGTCAGGCCATTCTGATCAGCATGTGTCTACAGGGAATGGTGGATGAACTCATCATGAAAAAACAGGGCAAGAAAATGAAACGGGTAAGTAATAAAGGAATGTCAATCCACTAGCCCTACGGTAATCCACTTACCCTTTTATCAGCCTCAAACCTTAAAGAAAACTGCTAGCTCTGCATTGGGAGTCAGACCCTATTGGGAACTGATAGCCCTGTTATGAACCATATGACTGAAAGGAAACAACTGGCCCTATCATAACCAAACTTATTTTGAAAAAATATCTGAAGAAAAGATATTCTTCTGAACTCAACCTTCAACTCTTCTCTAATAATATTTTCTTAATTCATACTTATGTGTTAATATATATATATATATATATATATATATATATATATATATATATATATATATATATATATATATATATATATATATATATATATATATATATACATATATATTCATATATGTATATATATATATATATAATTTTATATAATATATATATATATATACATATATATATATATATATATATATATATATATATATATATATATATATATATATATATATATATATATATATATATATATATATATATATATATATATATTATGATATTGATACAAAAATTGAATGCAGTAACCCAAGCATCAGCCACACTCATATCTATATCACTTTGCCTTTGTGCTAATCATTCACATCCCACAATCCTTTGCACTTCCAGCCGCAGGACCGAAATAAAAATGGCGTCAACAAAAATTTTATGAAGAGGGACGGCAGCTGCCAATCACTGCAGAGATCGTCCTCCAGTGGCGAGGTGATTATCCTAATCATATGCTAATGACATGTTAATCATATCATAATGATTTACTAATGATATGTTAATCTATATTATTAATATGCATGGTTTTTGTAGTTAGGCGACCAGTAATTGAATTGTAGTTCCCGGATCTGCCAAACTAAAAATAACCCACTCACTCAACCAACTTAACAGTATCTTATGAAAAATATAAAACAGTGCGATCTTTGATTAGATTAATAAAACAATAGTTAAATGTCAATAAAAAAACTGGAAGACACAAAGTATACCATGTGATCATTTCCTCCCAGTCTTCACACCTGTTACATGCCGCCGTGAAGTCTAACTTGACCTTATACTTTTACTTTATTTCCGGACTCGTGATAAAAAAAAACAGGATTTTAATTTTATTTTTATTTACCTCCCTACCGACCCTACCAACTCTGCAACCATGTCCGGGAAAGATCCGGGAAACTACAAATCAATTAAGGGCCGCTTTAGTACCTAACAGTAGGTGGTTGGGTAAACTGATGATAATATCCCAATAGTTAATACAGTGCCCATGCAGCTCATTAGTCTACTTTATTTGTGGATTTTCTATGAGGATGAATTATTGTAAATCTCTTTATTCATGCCTGACATTTCAGGCTTTTTGCCCTAGGCTAATTTTATATCAGATTTATTTTTGATGGAAAACCCCATTGAATGAAAGGAATACTAGACTGGACAGATACATTTTGGTTAATGTTTGACTTATCAATCAGTTAAATAATTCAGTTGTACTGATTTGATTCTGAAATCAGCAGAAGCATGAATATTTTTTGTGATATTTGGAAATTAATATTAGCTGTTTTTGATGGTCAAACTAATTCATGCTTGTCGCAACCAGAACAAGATCTGGCTGATTTGATGATATATCTCAATCAAAATCAACCATAAAATAATTTTTATTTTGAAAGCTGACTAAATTACCCATTAACCCTAATACTGCTGTTGGCTAATTTGGCCAATAAAAAATGATGCAAAAAACTGAAAAACCACCGAAACCCTGCCACATGGGTTTTCATATGAGAGTACTCAATGAGAGCTATCCAATGAAAACCAACATGACAGGGTTTTAGATGGTTTTCAGAAATCTTTGCGTCCTTGAGCTTTGGACGAAAGTAGCCTCCGCATTGGAAGGGTTAAAATATTTTGTCACATTGAGCTTTATTTATTTATTGTTCCTATTAAAAAGTATAACTACTCCAGATGACAATCTCACAGAGGCACTCTGAGCATGACTAGATTATCATAAGATCTCCTGGAGACTTGATAGGAAAATTGACTTCTGTCCCGGTATTATCAGAAATATGGCCACCCTTAACCCATCAAAATCGTAATTATTAAAAAGTGTCCAAAATTACCGGGAATTTACGGTACTATAAGATCTCCTGGGTATTTGATGGAGAGGCTGTAATAGGATAATTGACTTCAATCCCCTTTCTGCTTATATCATAACAGACTAATGCTAATAAACTAACACTTTTATATTTACAAGTTCAGAAACGTCTGACTATTTCACTCCTACAGTGCTGACATTCAATTCCTGCACTAAATGCTCGGCAGTTCAGGCATAATACAGCCTGCCAGATAGCCACCTAGTTTCCTGGGCATGGATGCAACTGAATGTAGCTTTGATTTGCAAGATACTTGGGTCATTGATGTGCTTGGCTTATGTTTTTTACATGTTATCCATGGGTGTTTGTACAACCAGTCACTGGTAGACATCCAGTTGATTGGTGTAGGAATTAAATGTCAGTACTGTAGTTTTCTATTATACTCCCAAGTTATCTGATGAAAGTATCTTTTACAGAATATTTGAAGGAAATGAGAATCTTCGTTTTGTCTTAACCCATACATATTGAAAGTGGCCAAAAGCAGCCTGACAATTTTGGCAAAATCATTTAGGCAAAAGCATAGTGTGGAAAATATGTGATGGAGAAATGAACATAACCAGCATTTCTCCTTCAAATATTTTATTATATCACTTTTGATTACAAAATTATTTAATATTATCATGAGTAACATGGATCCAGATGATAATTCCTATAGGCATTCTTATGCATGAATCATGCATGCCTGAAAGTTGAATGCTTTTAGTCCACTCGTCTAGATCTTTGATACTTGGGAAAATGACTCAGGACTAAGCATGATTTTGAAAACTATTTGATGGAGAGCTGCTCAGTTGATTTAATTGTGATTCACATTTCTCCTTTACTTATTACTCTGAAGATGTCTTTATTAGGAAGATACTTAGAAAATGGTCAGACTTCTGTAGGGCACTATTTTAGGAAAAAGTAAGTCTCTATGAAGTGCTCCAGGTCAATGCCTTCCCTATATTTAACCCTTATACAAATTGTGGCTAACTTGGCCATACAAAATGATGCAAAAGAAAACCGAAAAACAACTGAAACTCTGGCATATGGGTACTCATCTGAAAGTACTCAGGAAGAGCTTTTCAATGAATACCAACATGACAGGGTTTAGATGGTTTTCAAAAATCTTTGCCATTTTTGTGCTATGGACGAAAGTAGCCTTAGCGTTAAAAGGGTTAACACTAACCATTCAGTGTTATCATTGTTGCCTGCTTTGTTTAGATTGCAGTGCATTTCAAAGCAAGCCAAGTGAGTAAAAAGATGGCATGTCAACTTTCTTGATTAGGTGTTTCTCCCGCGAAGAGAGATCATGATCTGCAAACGTGTCAAGACAGGAGTACCATAATTGTCCAGAAATGCGCACAGTGTGGGTGCAGATTAGCGGAAAATGTGGTAGAAGGGGCGCTTGCAAAATTTCGTTCAACCGCACCCCCTGCGCTTTGCCGACCCTGGCAACAATACTTGGCCAATACATGGCTGATATGACTGCCGTATATCTGACCTAAATGAAAATATTTCTGGTGTCTTGCCTCTTTCAATATATTTCAGAAAATAGGGGGGGGGGGGGGGGGGGAGTGGTGGTTAAAAGGGGTCTAGCTGTGCGCTTATCTGGACAACTATGGTATACATAGAGTATCCTTGTCACATGTTTGTATTTGAATGTGTGCAATCTTTTCAGCCTTGGCTATCTGGAGTTCTTCCCTTTTTGCATGCCTTGGTTTTGGCCGATTCATGCCTGCACCACCTAAAACATCCCAATCATTTTGGTGATATCCTTTTGATAAAAGCATTTTGCGGGAAATATTTGAAGAAGTGTCTATCAGAACTAACAAGCATTTCCTTGCAATGCTTGTTGAATGTATACTCAATTCCAAAGTATCTAAGGAGAAATGTCAACCAACACCCAGCCAAGAATTTTCTTCAACTTTCAAAATTAAAATTAATTAAAAATTAAAGCCTAAGTTCAACATTAATTCCAAAACTTCAATAGTATCAGATAAAACTGGCCTTGTATGTCTCCAGGCATAAGTTGAAACCCCT
>OZ012700.1:10448639-10488639 GCA_963942565.1 Maea johnstoni | reverse complement strand
TTGTGAATATTTTTAAACAAAAGTAGTATAAGTAACAATGCAGAAAAAGTCACTGTGTCTCACTTATATTGTACATTAATTCCAATTTTTAAGAGAAAGTAAGAAAAAGTTATTTTCCATCTTCAGACAATGATGGCTATCATTTGGTCTGTTCTATTGAATTCTTGTATCCAACCCATTCCCAAATTCCATTATTACCCTATACTGTTACATGTGGGCCATTGCTTGTCAATTAGTCAACTAACCATGTTTTCTTTTATAGTTTGCTGTTTTCTAGTGGTGTTGGTTTCTTTTTATGTTTGATATCCTATCCTAACTCATCCATCCATCCATCTATCTGTGGTTCATTGAATGCTGATTTTTTTCTGAGTGAACCTCAATATAATTGTCCCATTTGGAGGTTAGCAGTGACAGGCATATCATTGGATCAATTTTCCTTCAGGGCACTTAAACTATGTCCATGGCCTTGACAGTTTACCTCCTTTTGCCTCAGTACACCCAGCTGTGGTATCAGTAGCTGGCATAAATAAGTCTTAAATATGTCCATTGATAATGTGTGAGTTTACCTCCTTTTGCCTCAGTACACACAGCTGTAGTATCAGTTGCTGGCATAAATAAGTTCTTGAATATGTCCATTGATAACATGAGTTTATCTCCCTTTGCCTCATGACACCCAGCTGTGGTATCAGTAGCTGGCATAGATAAGTCTTTAACATGTCCATTGATAACGTGTGAGTTTACCTCATTTTGCCTCAATACACTTAGCCTAGCTGTGATACCAGTAACTGGTGTATAGGTGTTGCAAGCAGCCATTCTTGTGACACATACCAGACGATTTACCCATTCCTGATGGTAGCTGGAACTATTTTCAATAGATCTAATTTATTTGAACCCAACCTACCCTTAGCTGAAGCACGCCAGATATACCTAAATCCTGCTTAACCCTTGTAATGCTGAGTCTACTTTTTGTCTTAGGCACAATATCGTAAAAATATTTGGCAATTATCTAAACCATGTCATGTTGGTATTCATTTGAAAGCCCTCGCTGAGTACTATCATATGAGTACCCATTTGCCAGGGTTTCAGTCATTTTTTCGGGTTTTTTACATATTTCTGTATAGGCCACATTAGTTACCAGCAGCATAAGGGTTGAAACGTACCTGCTGTACTTGCTGTCATTACTCTAAGCATTACCTGTGCTGACCGCATGCTTGATATTTTTGGTAAGGTCTATTGTAACTAGCATATCTAACACATTTTATAGATATATTTTACTTTTAACTCTTATGCTGCTGGTGGCTACCGTGGCCAATACAAAATGATGCAAAACTCCCGAAAATGATTGAAACCTTGGCAAATGGGTACTCATCAGAGAGTACTCAACCAGAGCTATCCAATGAATACCCACATGCCAGGATATAGATGTTTTTCAAAAATCTTTGCATCCTTGTTCTTTGGATGTAAGTAGCATCAGGGTTACGTTTATACTTATAGACACATATACTCACTTATCTTTTATTTCTTCTAAAATTCCACAGCTCATATATTAATCTCATTTCAAGTACCATATTGTATTGCTATCTAATTCTTCCCGTATTGTATTTTCCAGGACAAGATATCGTCAGTGTCCATGAAAGCCGTAGGAATAAAGCCACCTAAATTATCCAATCCAAACGACTTCACGCAAAATGATGCTTTTGAAGGAATAGGCGATGATGACTTGTGAATGAACAGCAAAAATCTTCAGCGTATCTTTGACAATCAACGTCTCAAAGGGTCAACAAAGTATGGAAATGATCGTCCAGGTTCAGATGATTAGAGGAAGGAGCGCCATGACTGACTCTTTGAATAAAGGTTGGAGTGTAGAACTCTGATTTAAGTTCTATATTCAGATTGCTGGGCAGAGGTCACTAGGGATCATCAGAGGTCATACCAGGTCATGAGAGGTCACCAGGTGTCTTGGTTTATGTGAGCAACAGTGGCTATCTTGGCAACCTTGGCATTATGACACTGCCCTGTTGGTATGGTCTCTCTGCTAGGAGTACTTATCTCTAAAGATTAAGGCATGATACAAAAATATTGACACAAGGAAGTTTTTCAGATGGGAACACTTGTACTTAAACTTTAAATTCACCACAATTTTGAAATTAATCTTACATATAATTACGTATATTTCAAAAATGAAGACCTGGTTTATGTGAGCAACAGTGGCTATCTTGGCAACCTTGGCATTATGACACTGCCCTGTTGGTATGGCCTTTCTGCTAGGAGTTCTTATCTCTAAAGCTTAAGGCATGATTAAAAAATATTCACGCAAGGAAGTTTTTCAGATGGGAAAACTTGTACTTAATTTTTAAATTTACCACAATTTTGAAATTAATCTTTACCACAATTTTAAAATTAATCTTACATATAATTACGCATATTTCAAAAATGAAGGCAGTATTTTGAAAGAAAATTCAACATGAGAATTTTTTCTCTAAACATCAAACACAGTTTCATACAACCATTCCATTACAGTAATCTTGATTTTTCGAAAAATAGCTTGGGTTAAGGATAGATGTATCAGCTTGTGCAGAAAAAGCCTCGCCACTTCATTCATTCTTGCCAGCTGTGTAGAGCCATCTGCATCTTTAGTGTATCAGGGGTGTCATTGTCACATTGTCCTGCGACAGAGGCTTCAAGACTTGTGACAGCTCAAATTCATTGGCATATTGTAAAACCCTTTATTACCACGCACATTTTTATTCATGCAACTTCCATCTGAATCTGATCACAGCCATTTAGTTACACGCATAAACTGTATCACCGCTAGATAGGGTTTTGTTATGCTATTTTGAACGTATATCAGTGCCAGTAATATATGTGTTATCATCACCTAGCACGAAATGTGTGGAATTAAAAGGAGTGCGATAATAATGGGTTTTACAGTAATGTTTTCTGTGTTAATTTTGTGCATATAAAATCATGCGCTAGGCAGGCAGCTGCCTCTGATGTGCACAAACTATCATGTCAGCGTTTTACTATACCAGCGTAGGGTTAAGATTTTAATAAGTTTTATAAATGAAGAACTACAGGGATGCACAAAGTAAGCATCAATTAAACTGCCCCAATGTTAACACAGTATACAGTAAACTCTTTCAGGGAGGATTGGTTGCAGAGGCTTTCTGTATTAAAACTTATTTCAAACCCATTTTCATTGAATATTAAGACTCTATAGACTATATGAATCCATGTAAATTAATAAGATTGCCCTTAATATGGATAGTAAAAAAAGGCTAAACATTTTTGGACCATTTTTTTCATGGCGGCAACCTAAGCATGACTTTATTTGCGCTCCAGAGATTTTATACTGGGACACCCTTGCATATGCTTGCCAGATATATGAAGGAAATGTTTTGACTCAGAAATGATTACCATGACCCTTCAGAAAAATATTTTTCACAAGATGTATTTGCCAGAAAGATGTTTGAATGAATTTATCCTTCCTTCCCAGAAGCAGCTGGAAAAATCTGTTAGAGGAATACATTTCTTTATAAAGGATGATATAGATACCATATTTGTCTGAAAAGGCCCACAGTGCATATGCATGCTGCCAAATTTTCATTTAACTGCACCCTATGTGCGGTGCTGATCATGGCAACAATATGTGGCAGCCCAGAGCTTGAAAGCTTCACTCTTGTTTGTCTTTTGTTAAGCCATATCGGATTGTAAGCCTGAGGGATGTCATTTTAAGGACTGACTGACTGGTGGAAGTTTTCCAGCTCTGGAAAATAGTGACACTATAAACTCTATACAGGTACCACATGTAAAGGTGAGAAAAGGAGGGAGGTTCACAAGGCCAGAAAACAATGTCCGCTGACTTGCCCTTCCAACATCTTTCTGAAAATAGAAGGGGGTGCAGTTAATAGTGGGTCTGTGCGGTCTGATTGTTCCGATGAATATGGTAAACTATTGGAAGATGAAATGTTCATGGCAACACAATTTACATTTTCCTCAGATTATTCATGGATAATTTTTTATTGAATTCTGGTTAAGATTTCTCCTTTGAAAGAATGTTTGTATCAGAAAGATTTCACTAGAATTTTTTTGTCAGGTTCACAGTTATTAATGGGTCAAGGTTAATGTGGCTGAAACAAATGCTCTGCTCATATGATCCTAGATAAGATTGTTCTTTATTGCAGTATATCGTCATAGCAACATGACAACACAATTGTATAACCATAAACCTGTCCATTTTTTACTTGAAATTATCCTTGGCATGTAATTGAAGTTTCAAGGAGTTTGTAATATTTTTTTCATGACATAGAAATGATTTTTTAAGATACTAACGTGTATATTCCAATGTATAGGATTGTATTTTCTATGCAGATATTTAGATTATAGGATGACTATATAATATGATGTAATGTATTAAACATATTTGATTTGTGTGTCTTAGGATTTTTTCAACAAAGTGTGGGATATACTGTAAAGACATTTGATTCCTCTTCTAAATGTGCTGGCACTCTACATGAACGCATACCTGATGGCCGCCGGGGTGCCTGGGCATGGTTCACCCTTTCATGCCTGAAGTTCTACTTGATCAGTGTCGTCTGGACCTATCATACTTTTGAAAATAACTTTGGAATAAAGTATAAATTCACAAACCATTTGAAGGAGAGTTGTAGATAGAGTTCTGATAAACAGTTCTCCTTCAAATATTTTCTGAATATTGCTTTTGTTAGAGAGATGACACTTAAACTGTCAAGCGGTTTTGGTTCCTATAGACATGAATGGGTTCAGTCTACATGCCTTTTGAGGTCACAGGTAAAGGTTGCTCAAGCACATGTTGGGTCATGAATATGCATGCCTGATTATCTAGACAGGCAGCTGGACATTCCCTGGCAACCGCTCTACCAGTTGACTAGTACAGTGCGGCTACTGGTCAACTGATGCAGGAATTACATATCTTTACTGTAGCGATGACTGAAACAATAGAGGCTTAACCCTTATGCTGCTGGTGGATAATTTGGCCAATACAAAATGATGCGAAAACCTGAAAAATGACAGAAACCCTGGCATATGGGTACTCATCTGAGAGCACTTAATGAGAGCTATCCAATGAATACCAACATGACAAGGTTTACTAGGTTATCAAAAATCTTTGCGTCCTTTTGCTTTGGACGAAAGTAGCCTCAGCATTGGAAGGGTTAACCCTTATTATATGCTGGTGGTGGCTAATTTGGCCAATACAAAATGACGCAAAACCTGAAATATGACTGAAACCCTGGCGTATTGGTACTCACCTGAGAGCACTTAACAAGAGCTATCCAATTGATACCAACATGACAGGGTTTAGATGGTTTTCAAGAATCTTTGCATCCTTGTGCATTGGATGGAAGTAGCCGCAGCTTTGGAAGGGTAAAGAAACTCAGTTGACATTGTTAATTGACCATGCTTCAGGAAAAGTCTTTAACACTTGCTGGTAATAAAAAAAGCTTTCACATCTGCCATTGTATATAATCATTCAGATTTGTAATTGAGTTTATGGCTGGAGATCTACATGACAAGTGTCATCTGGAATTAGGCTAAAAAATTTAAAATATTTGGAGGAGAGTTGTATATATAATTCTAAAGAACAACTCTCCTTCAAATATCTTTTAAATACTGCTTTTATAATAAAGATATTGCCCAAATAGTCAGGTGGCTTTGGCTGATACATGCATGAATGGATTAATTATGTAATGCTGCTTGAAATCTACAGTTTAGGTTGATTGATGAGTAATTATCCAATATGATTAATGTAAGAAATAACCCATTAATGCTAAAGAGTTCCTCCAGAATTTTGTCGTCTCGATCTTAAATACCTTTGACAATAACTTCAGAATGGAGAATGATTTTACAAAATATTTGAAGGAGAGTTGTTGGTTATATTATGATCAACATTTCGCCATCAAATATTTTCCTAAATATGCTTTTGCCTGCAAAATTTCATCAAAATCATCAGGCTGCTTTTGGCTGCTGTGAGCATTAATGGGATAATGAACTCTCTAATATGATTACAACTTAACCCTTATGCTGTTGGTGGCTAATTTGGCCAATACAAAATGTTGCAAAAAACCCTGAAAAATGACTGAAACCCTGGCACATGTTTACAACTTAAGCCAGGGAGCCCCCATGAGGTTGGGTATGTTACTTTTGCTTCTATGTCTGACATGGTAAAAAGCTGTAAGTTCAATCCCTTACAACTTACAGTCTATATATCGGCCTGTTTGAGTAGCTATTCCCTCTAGTATAGGGGAAGCACATACCTACTTGCATTTGAAAGTCAAAGGCAAAATCTTGAACTCAATCCTCTTTCTGATGGGCAGCCAGTGAAGGTCTTTTAGAATTGGTGTAATGTGGCCAGACAGTGATTTTTTGAGATGTGGAGAAGATAATGAAAGCATAGAAGCATTATGGTAGATCCATGACAAAACCGTGGTGGACTGGTCATGAAGGTCAGCTAAGGGTATTTCACGGGTCTACCACTAACTAACCCTTACAGTGTGAAAAGAACACATTTCTACCAAGGGCCTACCACTAATTGCAACTTTTTCTGTGGGTTTTGAAACATTGATACATTTCTACAATGAGTCTAGTCGTCAAGACATTGCATGGCAGTGGTTAAAAGAGGAGTTTTCTGTAAGGGTGGTGCTAAAGTCGACAGCTTCCACTGGGTACTGATTGTGATCTACAGTACAGACATTTATTTCCTGCACCAGTAGACCGGACGTCTGCCAGTGCCTGGTTGTACGAACACCCATGGATAACATGTCAAACAATATGCACAATAATGACCCACATAGCTTGCCCAGGAAACTGGGTGGCAATTTAGTGCAGGAATTAAATGTTGGCACTGTATGCTTGTATACATGACAGCTATAATATATGATTATTAATATACCGATGTAATGGTATGTTTCAGGTAAAATGCTGAACAGTTAGGTATGTAGGGTGTGTTTTGTTTTGGATAGAGATTTCAGACCTCTATTGTGTAATTTCTCATTTTCCATTACAGGCCAGGCATCGAAGCATTATCAGTTTGGGTTTATGATGTAATTATGAATTAAATAACAGCGTGTATCAGTAATATAATATCTTCGTATTCCCACTCCATTTCCTTGAAAGTTAAACCTTATGCTACTGTTGGCTAATTTTGCTCAACAAAATTATGCAAAAAAGCTGAAATATGACTGAAACCCTGGCATATAGGTACTCATATAGAGTACTCAGTGAGAGCTATCTAATGAATACTGTATAACTGGTTAATTTGGCGTGTACTTAAGTTGGCGTTTTTTTTCAAAAAAGTATTTTCCCTGTATTTATTTTGGCATCTGGAGAAGTCAGAACAACGCCATCTTTACGTAGACATATTTTTATGTGATCTTTAATTTGGCGTTGATGGGCATTCGCCAAAAAACGCCAAATTAAAAACCACGCCAAATTAACCAGTTATACAGTACCTACATGACAGGGTTTAGATGGTTTTCAAAAATGTTCGCATTCTTATGCTTTGGACGAAAAATAGCCTCAGCATTGTAAGGGTTAAGCCAGCTCCAAGATTGAACATTCCTCCTTCAAATATTTTGTTAGAGAGAATGCCAGGCTGGTTTGTGTCTTTAGGCATGAAAAGGTTAAGGAAAATGTATAAATATACACTTGGAGGAGGTGGTGCTTTTATTTTCAACTAAGGCCACTCCAATTTAATTACTTGTCTTAGGTGCTTTTTTTGGAAAAAAAATCCTGTCAGACTCCAAAAAAAAAAGAAAAAAAGTCACCTTTGGTGTCTTACGGACGAAAGTGGTTTTGAAATTTTCTGTCAGACTCCAAAAAAAAAAAAAAAGTGCAAGTTTTAAGAATATTCTTTGTAAGGGTGATTTAGTCAACTACAGGAAGCTATCATTGCTGTAGTAGAGCCTCAGACTTGAGGAGGTATACCTCCCACCCTTCAGGTTACAGGGATTTATTGATTGATTGATTTTATTTAGTTGAGAATAGGCTGGTAGAAACATATCGCTACCAGTCCTAGTCAGCAGACTCTAAAAATGAAAAAATAAATAAAAAAAGTCACATATTTCAACTTTTTTTTTTATTCCAAAATGGCTCATTTCCTACCTCCTGAGCATGTAAGACAAGTAAATGAATTGGAGTGGCCTAAACAGGGACTCTGTGGCTCTGTTTGTGTTTTCATCAGTCATGTCATCTTGGGAGTCTGGACAAGGTAGTTGAAGATATTTCCAAATGTGTCAGAACTTTTGAACACTCCAGGTACGACTAGGCTTATTATATGGTACTTATATTCTCTAAGCATTTCTTTGAAACAAGGAAAGTGTGAAATCAATGTCTGCTGGATTCTCAGACTTAAAACAAAATAGGTAAATGTACTTAGTATCCGTACTTATACTAGTTTCTTAAGTAAATCCTGAATACTGTAGATTCACAAAAGATTGTGTAGAGTAAATTTTGCGAATTTACAGAAAATAAATTTTTGCGTTTTTTAACTTTGCGAATTGGCCGCAACATGGAGTGCCAGCTATACACTTAAAATGGCAGCACTAATCATTGCAAATTTTGATTTTGCGTCCGAGGCTAAATGCTAAAAAAATGCAAAAATTTAACTATTTAACGCAATAATTTTCGAATTTACAGTAACCCTTTCATGCCTTGCACTGAATAAATGTCCTCTAAATCATACCACATGTGAATCATTCCCATCAATGATCCAAAACTGTAATTTACCCATATGCTGCTGATGGCTAATTTTACCAATACAAGATAATGCAAAGAAAAGCTGAAAAACTATAGCAACTCACGCATATGAGTGTTCATCTGAGTGTACTCTAATGAATACCAACATTGCAAGGTTTAGGAGGTTTTCAAAAATTGTTGCATCTTTGCGTTTTGGATGAAAGTAGCCTCAGCATTGGAAGGGTTGGGAATTAAGTGTGAATACCCAAAATAACTGGGGTAATATTCTTGATTTGGTTTAATTAACATATTTCATTCAAACCCTTTATTAAAGATGCTTTTGTCAGAGAAAAAGATCAGCTCTCTGGAGGAGAATTGTTGATTTAGTTTAATTAACATATTTCATTCAAATCCTTTATTAAAGATGCTTTTGTCAGAGAAAAATATCAGCCAGTCTGTGCTTTTACTGCTAGTGTATGAATCAGTCAATATGATCATTTAACCCATTCATGGATGAACATCTCTTGTGTTATGTTCAACTGTTGACATGTGATACTTTGTGAAATTACATCTGTGCTGAAAGAGTTTCGAGTGGCTGTTCACCACAAGGTGGAAATAAGCTCTCAAGCGACACCCCACACAGTAGAGTGCTAAAATCTTCAAAAGGCGACTGGAAAAAAGGCCACTGAAAGCCCAATCTTTTTGCAGATAAATATTTATTAATATATAAATATAAATATTTCAATACATATTGACACCGAAATCTGTCCATTGACAGTTCAGTTATAATGCGCCTTTGGATATATAAGGAAAAGGCACTATACCGTATGAGAGGATGATGTCATTATTATTCTTATCATTATAAGCATTATTATTATCACTCACTGAGGCAAAGGGTGTGCATGGTGAGATAATGGTGAATGAAACATATAATCATAAGTAATTCAATTCACACCTGTAAGCATAATATTCCTGTAAGCAGCTTTTGTTATATAGCATGCATTGTTGAATAAACTATTTTTAATACCTGTGACTAAGGTCTTGTCTTATCACTTGATAAAATATACAATTTCAGAGACCATACAGCATTTAATTATAGCAAGAGTTTGCCTAATTGAGGACCTGGCAACTGTAAGGGTGATTGCAACATCTTAGCACTTTTTAAAATCATTATTTTTATTATGGATATATGTAAGTGGATGGATTCAGGGTTGTTATAGTTCACTGATATGATACTGTATTTTGTATTTTTTTTAGATGGCATTGAATTTCATTAAGTTGTAAGATTGGTATCATCCAGAAGCTATGCTTGATGTTTTTCTTCCTAAGTTATGTTCTCCAACAAATTAAGGACCTCAAGCAATGGGAACCCTCTTCCATACAAAATTTCAGATCTAATGGAAATTAAAGACCTAAAACAGTGGGAACCCTCTTCCATACCAAATTTCAGATTCAATCCACGTTCATTCCAAAAGAACCAAGATTGTTACAATTATTGATATGAAAGAAATATAATGGTCTCCTACATTTATAATAAAAAGGTAGCCCACATCCATACCAAAAGAACAAAAATGATTCCCAACATCAATATAAAATGAACCGAAATGGCAACCCTTACTCAGACCAAAATAACCGAAATGGCGACTTCTACCCAGCCCAAAAGAACCATAAATGGATACCCTCACCCATACCAAAGGAACCAAAATGGTGACCCACAGCTATACCATTTGAACCAAAATGATGACCCTCACCCATGATAATTGAACCAAAATGCTTATCCTCACCCATACCGAAAGTAACTTGATGGTAACCCTCACCCTAGTCCAATGAATTAGCCTCCTTGCTGGTATTTTTTATTGCTTTTGGTCCTATTTCCAGCTACAGTAAGGGGGTGAAAAATCAAATCTGGACAGAAACGTCGAGCCACCGATACGTTTATTTTAAATGAACTACCCTCACCCGTACACAAAAAGCATAATGGTGACCCATAACCAGATAAAAAGAACCAAATGGCAATCTTGTCCATATCGAAAATATCAAAACGGTAGCTTTTATCCTCATCAAGTGAACCAAAACGTGACCCAGTCTAATACTAAAAGAACCAAATTGGTAACCATTCATTTTCCCTTATACATTTGCCACCTGGCTCTATTCTGGCCGCTAGTTGATTATTTCCTCATTAGCTGAAAATGGATAAACCCATTAATACTCCAGAAATTGTCGTCTGGATCCATGAAACTTTTGACAATAACTTTGAAACTGAGAATCGTTTTACAAAATATTTAAAGGGGAGTTGTAGGTAATGTTCTGATTTACATTTCTCCATCGAATATTTTCCTGACTTTGCTTTTCCCTGCAAAATATCATTAAAATTGTGAGGCTGCTTTTGGCCGCTGGGAACATTAATAGGTTAGAAGGAGAACTTATAATTTTACAGTGCAGACTAGTATCGTCGTTGATGCAAAGCTCATTAACCCATTGATGCTTAGGAGTTGCTCTTGAAATTTTCGTTTGGATCGTTAATACGTACTTATGATAATAACTTGGAAATTAAGAATGATCTCACACAATATTTAAAGGGGAGTTGTCGGTAATGTTCTGATTAATATTTCTCCTTCAAATATTTTCCCAACTTTGCTTATCCCTACAAGTTATCATTAAAATCATCAGGCTGCTTTTAACCTGTTTGAATTAATAGGTTAAACAGAAATATGTCTGAAATGTTCAATATCAGGCAGGTAACCAATATCTGCAGGTGTGCATTACATGGAGATGGTCAGGTTTTACAGGTGTTCAGTACAGTGGAACCTTCCAGATTGAAAACCTCCGTACATTGAACGCATATGCCCATTGGATAACCTTTTAATCACCCATAGTGTTCACTGTGCGCAGATTTAATTGTACACCTATATTGCATAGATTTGAAATGACTAGGTAATAGATAGATGCCCCAGGTCCGCAGGTGTGTACTATCCTACTAGCATTCCCTATGCAAGCTATTGTGAAATCTAAAATGTTGACTGGATTTTCGACATTTTTTTGTCATATCGAGGTGGAGGAAACCGAAGTATCCGGTGAAAAACGCCGCCTAACCATAAGTCACTGACAACTTCCTCACATGCTAGTCCGGGATTGATGTACACATCCTCAGGAATGCATGGAATGACACACACACACACACACACACACACATACACACACACACACACACACACACATATATATATATATATATATATATATATATATATATATATATATATATATATATATATATATATATATATATATATATATATATATATATATACACACACACATATATATATATATATATATATATATATATATATATATATATATATATATATATATATATATATATATATATATATATATATATATATATATATATATATATATATATATATATATATATATATATATATATATATATATATATATATATATATATATATATATATATATATATATATATATATAAATGCAGTGTTTTGTGAGGTATGCATTATTCCTTATTCAACAATTCAAAATACTTCTTAAATATATTATTTGATATTTTTAGCCCAGTATCTGGCAGATCCTGTACCCTAAATATGTTCAGTACATTTCAAACCAAAAGCTTTGTACCAATTGATCAATACATCCATTCACGATAAAAAAATGATTAACGAGAAAAATGAGGAAAATATACCTTTCTCCATATCTGTATAATTCAATTAGTGCAGGCCATTACCCCGGTGTGCAGCAGCAGCCAGGTAGGCAGTAATTACACCATTAATTAACCTTACAATGCTGAGGCTACTTTCGTCTAGTGCAAACGGATGCAAAGATTCTCAAAAACCACCTAAACCCAGTCAAGTTGGTACTCATTAGATAGCTCTCACTGAGTACTCTCATATGAGTACCCATATGTCAGGTTTCAGTCATTTATTAGCTTTATTGCATCATTTTGTATTGGCAAAATTAGAGACTAGCCGCATAAGGGTTAAGCCCCAGCCTGTCTAATAAAGCCCTCGACACGGAAATACTGCATTACACCTGTGCTGATCATAGCTAATCAAACGAAACAACCGGTGTCCGCCAACACGAGGAATTCCTTCACGCTGAATTATCCATAAAAACACAATCTGCTGAATAAAAGCCTATCGATCGCCAGGTAATCATATATTCTTTTCATGATTTCAATTAGCGATGGTTGTGTGGAGTAGAGTGAGGGGGGGGGGGGGTGAGATTGAACATGGTTGACCCGTGTATTGTCATTCACTACTCAGATAGAGCCCCTGCCCCTCGCCCACGGCCCCCACGAAACACGTTATATAAATGTATATATATATATATATATATATATATATATATATATATATATATATATATATATATATATATATATATATATGTATATATATATATGTATATATATATATGTATATATATATATATATATATATACATATATATATATACATATATATATATATATATATATATATATATATATATATATATATATATATATATATATATATATATATATATATATATATCGTAGTAGTAGTAGTAGTAGTAGTAGTAGTAGTAGTAGTAGTAGTAGTAGTGGTAGTAGTAGTAGGGGCTGGAGAAGTAAACGCAGTAGTAGTAGTAGTAGTAGTTGTAGTAGTAGTAGGTGTAGTATATATATATATATATATATATATATATATATATATATATATATATATATATATATATATATATATATATATTAATATATATATATATATATATATATATATATATATATATATATATATATATATATATATATATATATATATATACATGTATATATATATGGATATATATATAATGATTACTTCCATTTTGAACGTAAACATGGCAGTTAACTCTATACTTCGCTGTTATCATTCCTTTGTACCTGTAACCACCATAACTCTAATAACATCTGTTATAATCCCAGATACTGCAATAACTGTTACACTTACAAGTGACAATTCTAAGTGTTACTGTCACGAATAAAAGCATGACTGACACCATCACAAATATACTAATTGCTACAATCACAAGATAATTCGAGATGTTGATTTCTTGCATTGAGTTTTCATTTTTCTTTTGCTTTACTTAAAATCAATGCGGTCGATCTACCTGTCAGTTTCTTAGAACCTCCCCTCCCCCTGTTGAGAGAAATCCTGTATCCGCCCTTGTTAGCGAATATTCGCAGCGCGCATTAACCCATTAATGCTCGCAACAGCCAACAGCCCGACAATTTTCTGTGAAATCATTCGGACAAAAACATAATAGGGAATATATCTGATTGGGAAATATTCATCAAATCTCTACCAACAACTCTATTTGAAATATCATGTTATATAATTCTTAATTCTCAAGTTATTATCAAAAATATTACACGGCAAATTAGAGGAACTCTTACGCATTAATGGGTTAACTAAGAGCAGACAGGCGCTTCAACGCGGAAGGAAGGGATTTTCATTGGTGCCTGTGTGAACACCTACGTAATGATTATACCTTAGCGTCCATAGATCCATGTAAACAACTTATACACCGTCAAACCTCCTGCCCTCCAATCTCTATCATAGGAGCAGTATTGCGGTAGGACATCTTCCACTAGGCGCGCTCAAGAGAAAGGTAAGGCTAAATATGATAATATCTATAGATCAAACAAGTCGTGAATTTTTATTATAATTTTCATTCTATTGCAAACTACATTGTAAAAGGTAAGGCGATATACCATTTACCGAAAGACGTGTCTATTCACTATTTCCTAAGGTCAAAACATTTTCGTCGTCTATTAAGGTTCTATGCCTTTTGAAAGATTTTGATATTTCGTTTGTGGATGAAGAAACATTTTCTTTCTTATTCCATTGGTCACAGGCTTCCTCGATTAAATCGTAATGTCTATCATAGAGATTGCGATAAATACTGGAGAATCCTTGGGCATCTATGTTTACGATGATGTTAAGGTAGCTGTTTCTTGGGAGCATTGCCTTTTGACTTACAGTCGTTACAGATAGGAAAATCCTTATAGTTAAGGAAATTTTAATGCATACACGCCCGTATTCCAGGAAGTTAATTCTAATAATGAAAAATTCTTGTAACTCGTTTAATTCCATTGGTCTGCCCAGAGAATCAACTATGTCATTGAGCGTTCGAACCCTTTTGTCCAACCACGACTTTTTGAAAAAAATCCTGATGTAGGGCGATGGTTTCAACGAGCTCCAGTGAGAACTATTCATCAAAATTGTTCATGGTGAAATTGGAAATGTCCTTCACGGAACTGGTTGTTGCCGCAATATGGAATTGAGTATGGATACCTATACTAGTATTTTTCCTTTAAGGTATAAACCTTTTACGACATACGGGATAACTTCAATCCTTGTGTGTAGCTGATCTACGTTGAAGCAAAGCAAATGAAGCATAACTGCTACGAATTGCCATGATTACGATTTCTTTGGTTTTGTTTCACTGCACAATTCAATTTAAATGTATTCTACACTCCTTGCCATATGAGAAATATTCAATCGCATTAGAAAATGTTCAGTCCATTAAAGGAGTGCGTATTGACATTTAACAGCCAGAATATTGTGTTAAGAGTACACACACACACACACACACAGTGCGCGATTACTAAGGAAAACAGGCAACGTATGTAAGGCTAGCAATGGTATGCGGTTTGTTTGTCGAGGTACAAGGCTAAATTGATTGAGGTTGAAACAATGGTCATTTTTAAGTCGACACAAATTGACAGAAAATAATTGGAGCGATTACAAAATCTTGTGACACGAGACAAGAAATGTTAACAATATCGCACAATATTAACACATCAGTTTCAAATACAAACGGGAAGTTCACGAATTCAGTTCAAAGCATTCATGTTAAATGTGGTTTCACCTTAAGTTCGCCAAATAGCGAAATTTATTCTGAGCATCTTTTCCAAACAATTAATACACTATGATATATATATTTTATCCAAGCCATACTCATCTAGTTATATAAGTAAATGCAAGGGTGTTATTTAGGATGTTTGATGTATTGTCAAAAGTGTCTGCGTGAAAATGAATAAAAATGTAAACATTTATTTCCATCAGCTATGATTACGTATTTAAGCACAAGGAATATGATATTTTCTGATTATGTCAACATTTTGCCGGTAAGGCACCATACGTCTGGAAATGAGGGTCTTGTACACTTAATTACAGGGGGTGGGGGGGGGGGGGCATTTTTTTCTCATCGTATTTACATTTGAACTACCATTAAAACAACTACAAGCACTTACGATTCATAACACATTTTCTAAAAAATAAGATAAATACAACATCACTATCATCCATACAGAGTTAAAACGAACCTACCATAAAAGAAGCACAGTCAATAAGATATCATACTTTTTCCACTCTATTTTGATATCTGCTCAACCAATACTATCTGTTTAATTGGTGAAATTCAGTTGAGACAAATAGTCTTTTAGTGACAGATTCCAATACATCAACAACTTGCTACAGTACGAACATTTAATTCCTGCACCAGTAGACTGGACGTCTACCAGTGCCTGGTTGTACACAAAGGCACGGATAACACATAAAAGAATATGCCAAGCACATCAATGACCCACATAACTTGGGAATCAAATCTAAGTTTGATTGTTAAGTCATCCATGCCCATGAATCTAGTTGGCAATCGAGCGTGCGGTCATGTATTATGTCCGGGCTGCCAACACATTTAGTGCAAGAATCAAATGTTGTCACTGTAGTTCCATTTTGTTGTGGCTGAAAAGTGACAATAAACAAAATACAAATTCAATCACCATATTGCTTGAAGGGTTTATGAAATTCCTCCTGACCCTCCTATTGGCTTTATACCCTTTTGAATTCACATGACCTTTTCCAGTATTATGATTCTAGTACTTTTAACATCCTTACTACAAACTACGTTCAATGCTAAATGTTACATCGCCTATACATCTCTATCTGATCAGTCATCTCAACAAATGTTAAAACATATTTATCTCAATACCATTCATATCCAATAGAGTTACCGGTACTTATTGGTAGACATGGATCAATCTTTATTGAATTTTAATTACCTTTTTTCTTTTCTTATTTCACATTTCAGGCTTGTGTAAAGATGGAAAATGGAAACGGAACATTATCTAGCCGAATGCGTAATGTGACGCGATGCGGACGCAAACAGAGTTTGCATCAACTAGCCCTCCGTTTCAATGAGTTAATATTGCAGGAAAAGCAGGTTCTGAAGGTCATAAGGACAAAACAGACAGAGGTAAGATGTGAACTCAACTCCATTCATCAAACCATACTTAACGTCAGCAATCTTCAGCCTGGAAAAGAAATACAGGATGGTTCAACATCTACGGATATTGGCGTGGCATCTCATTCTACAGAATTACACACCAACAGCAAGTCATTGGTAAATGGTAACATCGACGATCAAAATGCCATAGATAGTTCTACATGTGCAAGCATGAACCCTAGTGACAACATCTCTTATGATAAAGTGCCAAACACCAACGATATTCAGAATTTACAAGTTGTTAATGAGGATCTGGCAAATGATGTCCTACAGCATCATAATGGATTACAAAATAAGGAACCTACAGACGTAAATCAAACACCTAAACTTTGGACTTTGCAGTGGCTTGGCCTCACTCGTGATGATCTCAATGCCTTTAGTGGAAACACTGAACAGCTTTCACCGCATAACCTTCAGATGACACCGGGAATGCAAATCACAAATAGAAAAACAGCCCCCCAAAAATCCTGGCAATTCCTTCGCAAAGGTTTACAGGAGTCTCGCAATTTTATAAAGTTGGTTGAACACCAAGGAGTTGACCCTTCCACTGATGCACCAGAAACAGAACGACATGACTGTTCCATCTTTGTAACATCACCAACACCTTCATTATCTGAGTTGTCCCACCGACCCGCAATCAGCGATAATTCTGAGAGAACAGACACGCGGCTTCCTCCAATCATAACTCTTGATGAAAAACAACCAATCAGCAAAGGCTCAGAAAGTTGCAAGCTTGAAATAGTAAAATTACCTGATGAGACCATCCCTGTATCAAAATCTGTAATGGGAAAATCTTCGGACAAAACTACTGGAAGCAAATATCAGAGGAGCAAGTGTCATGAGGTAATACCAGGATTAGGTGACCAGGATGCACTTCCTAGGAAGCGTAGAAAAAGGGCACGTAGTCTTTTACAGCTCAAACAATTGGGAACAAACGGACTCAAAGAGTTGATGATTGAAAAAGAACCGGCTTCATCTATAAATCCTATGGCAGATTTCGAAGATAATAAACTATTTAGAGAATTAGAATTGCTCAGAAAATGCAGGTATCTAAGGATCCCAAAGCAAAAGTAGAAAGGAACATACAGCGCATCATCCAATAGGCGTTGTGACTGTTTAAGGGGAAATATGCTAGTATCTCGCTGACATGATAGCTTGTCATTCAACACCTGTATGCAAAAATGAAACTGCGCATTAAAGGCAGCTGCCTGCCAAGCGCGCTACTCTAAATATGTGTTAAGTTAGCACAGTATACAGTAATGCCCTGTAGAAAACAGTTAAGCACTGGCATGAGTAATTTCTCTTAAACTATACAATTGGTTCCTAGAATATTTAAGGGCCTGTCTTGATGGCCCAGACATGTAAGGCATTTTCTCTGGCGAGTCGCAATTACCCTATGGCAAAGAATGTGACTATACTAGAAATTCCAAATGTCAAATCTAAAATAACTATTTGTATCAATAAGGCTTGAAAACGGATGAGGATCACTGTATAATATTTTTCTCTTACCACTATTCTCATCAAATACTTAAAAATTGGGCTGAGTTTACCTAAATTTAATCTCTCCGCAGATAAGACTGCATGTCTCGCTTTGCCTTAGTGAGATCTCGTTTGTATCCAGGTAAGTCTACAATAACAATAAATACTATGGAACCAAGCAATACAATCAGATGAAATGACCCTAAAGCAATGTGTGAGGGAATGTGGTCCACTTCCAGATATTCAGACCTTTCCTTACGATGCTTTGTAAACATGATGACATCCCGGACAATCTCATGGATTGGTTGATCAGGGAAGGATTCTTTGGGAACACATTCGCCACCAGAGGTTGTCCATTGTCCAGATGAAAGACATTTTGTCTGAAATGTACTGCCTCCATCTGACACCATTTCATAACCTTCCCGGCATGCTCCAGTGATCTGTGATTGGATAGTGCCATTATATTGAGATATGTTGCTCTGTTTAACTGTCAGGGAATGACACTGTATTCCTGTAACAAAATAAACATATGGCTATACTACTAATGCCATATATGTAATTTAAATCTGATGATTGTGAATAGGCTTTGATAAATTGCTATCTTGAATAGACTCGAATCGTTTTGGAAGACAAAGTCTTATTTGGTCTTAATACTGACGGAACTGACATTTACCATGAGTTTCGACATTGAGCAATTTCCTAGCTGGGTATAAGGGGTTTTGTTCTTACCGTCAAAAATCAAACCAAGAAATCTTTCAATGCTTCACTGCACAAAACGAAATCAAATACCTTTACAATCAATGTGTATTTTGGTATACTGATTTTGTATCAAGCATTAATCAAACAGACAAGCCTAATCTCATATTCAGCTTACCGGTTTAATGAAATTACTATACTCTTAGGCGATTGATTATACTTTCATGTGAGAAGGAATATGCACTAAGATTGTCCATGACATTTAAAATAAGTACCGTACTTTCACGTGTATAAGACGCACCCATATATAAGGCACACCCCTTGTTCAGGCCTTTAATATGATGTATAGACCTTAAGCTTTGTGTATAGTGCGCACCCCCTTTTGGGGAAATATTGTGACATCAATGCTAATCACTCTGTGTCAGTGTCCGATACTCATTGTCCTAGGCATGACACATATGTAAAGTACCTATATGTGCAAGTATGTGTGGTCGCCATTAGTTATGTATGTATGTACAATGGAAACGATGAAGCAAACAGAGAAAACTTTCAACAGACCTTTACAAGGGCTAGTGTTGCTCCACTGCCTTGTTGCTGAACACTTAGTAGTGTAAGAAGAGGCACCTGGACTAACGTGGAATCCTGCATGGCACATTACCAGAAAACTATCGCCATACCTTCCCATCATGTCTGTAGCATTGCTGTTGAGAACCCTTAAAGGAAGGCATTGCAGTGCTGAAAGAGGATGTGAAATTTATGGTTTAGTTACCTATCGTACTTCTGTGATAACGAAACAGAACTAGTCGTATAAGAGTGAATGGTATTTATTATGATAGGCCTTTTAAAATATGAAAAACATTTTAGACACCATTTCATAACCTTCCCGGCATGCTCCAGTGATCTGTGATTGGATAGTGCCATTATATTGAGATATGTTGCTCTGTTTAACTGTCAGGGGAGGGCACTGTATTCCTGCAGCAAAATAAACGTATGGTTAAACAAGTACTTCCATATATGAAATTCAAATCTAATGATTGTGAATATAATTTGATAAATTGGTATCTTGAATAGACTCGTATCATTTTGGAAGATGAAGAGTTATTTGGTATTTCAAACTAACGGAACAGACATTTTCCATGATGACAAAAGGGATCGGTAGCTCAAAGACGTGAGTGATAGAATTGTACACAAACGTATTTGTATGGTTATGTAAAATAGAATAGAAAATAGAAACTATCCACTTTACATACATACATACATACGTGCATGCATGTATGCATTCAGTGCCGTTTGCAGGAAAGGTTGGGGAGGTTCAGAAGGCCAGCAAAGAATGTCCACTGCCTTGCCCCTTCCAAAATCTTTTAGAAAAGGGGGGGGGGGGTGGATGGGTGGGCGGCGTGTGCTTATTTACAGAGGAATATGGTACATACATACCTGCATATGCATGTACATAGAAACATGTACACATACCTACAAATATGTGTCGTACTTATACATGTGCAAGTATGCATGGTCGCCATTCGTTATGTATGTATGTACAATAGAAACGAAGGAAGTAAACAGAGAAAAGTCTCAACACACCTTTACAAGGGTTGGTGTTGCTCCACTGCGTTGTTGCTAAGCACTCAGTGGTGTAAGAAAAGGTACCTGGACTAACGTGGAATCCTGCATGGCACATTACCAGAAAACTATCGCCATACCTTCCCATCATGTCTGTAGCATTGCTGTTGAGAACCCTTAAAGCTGAACATTGCAGTGCTGAAAGGTGATGTGGAAATGTTAAGTTACCTATCGTACTTCTGTAATAACGAAATAGAACTAGTTGTATAAGAGTGAATGGTATTTATTTTGATAGGCCTAAGAAATATGAAAAATATTTTAGAATATATTTCGTGTGTGACTATATTCTTATGGGGTGGGGATTGCATATATATATATATATATATATATATATATATATATATATATATATATATATATATATATATATATATATATATATATATATATATATAAATATTCATATATATTTATATATATATATATATATATATATATATATATATATATATATATATATATATATATATATATATATATATATCAATAAACACTTATAGTTCGACATTTTCTTATACTTCATTACCTGATATTCATCCGTTGCTTCATGATTATATTACACCTATGCATGTATTTCTAGTGGTACAGATGATAAAACAAGTTTATTATTCCAGCATATATGGTCTTCAATGTTCTCAGATCTTGTGCTGATGCTCATGGATAAAGAATCAATAGTTGGTTTCTACCACCCACGATTTTACATAGACGTTAACATTGCACACGTAGACAAATCAATGATGGTATTGTTTAAACAACAATAGCAGACTAGGTGTGATATCCTTTAACTTCGCCATAATATTAGACCAGCATACAAGGAGTAAAAGAACGTATGGAAAATAACAGGAAACACAGGCACTGCAATGTCAGTAGGATCCTAGCAACAAACATAAACATGCGCTCTTAATAAAGGATTTAAAAATGTGTCCATACCGGGACGCCTCAGCTGTTATATTGTATGTGTGTAAGTATAGACAGGAAAGGTTTAACAAGATAGGGATGTCTTGGATGTTAGGTGTCTTGGATGCTTCCTGTTACACATTGTAATCATGGCTACATTGTTACTAATTGCAAAAATGGTACCATTTCCCATATAGCAATATGGGAAAGGGTCTAAATACTTTATCCCCACAAAGTTTAGATGATCATTAAAAATGGTCTGAAAGGGGAAGGAAATGAAAATTCTTGATTATAATCTTTAAATTGAGTGAATAATTAAAACCTTTAGACCTCAGTTGTGATGAACTGGAAAATTCTAATAATTTCTGATCAATAAGTTTATCAAAGGGTACTTAATCAGAGTAATTTCTTCATGTGCACCCTTTTATTTGACTTATTTGTCTATTTCTTTTGTTAAATGTTAAAAATTATCTTCTAAAAAAGAACATTTGGTGTAAAACAGTTGTCCATTCTGTAGCACAGGTGAAGTTGAAAATATGCTAATTACCTAAATATCTGGTGAACAGCCTGTGCAAAATAAAATTCCATCTTATTTCAATACACTTTGAAATGTCTATTTTCAAGAAATATTCACTTTTACATTCATTTCTTATATACATTTGAGTTGATCTGTCCTGTGGGACTGGACGCAATGTTCATCCCCTAGGTGCGCAGCGCCGCAAAAGTGAAACGGTAGCAGTGTAGTTAACTGAACCTCTGAATAGCAATTTCGTATCATTAGCAAAATTGGATTGACGACATGTAAATGGGTATTGATAGAATTACTAGTGTTCATTTATTTGAAAATGCATTAGATTAATAGATCAAAAACAAATTTTCAGCTATTTTGGTGCTCCTAATTGGGTTCTAACGACATTCGTGTGATGCCGAGCCGTTTGGGAGCAGTTAGACAACAGGTGCCATATTTGATTTGGATATTTACTGGCTCGCATGACAAAGCTATATAATAATCAGTTTGGGGCAGTATGTAAATGTGTGGGGTCATTGATAAAAGTGGCCTAGTAGTACTTAACAAAGATTTACTCCGGTTGTCTCTCACGTAAATGACAAGACTAAACTCGGAATGCAAGGAACGATCCCAAATAGAGTTACGGGATTTCATCGATATAGTTCTCTTTTCACATGATAACACAGTACACAAGTCGCGATGGCCTCATCGATAGCGCACTTGCCTACCAGTCCAGGGGCCGCGGGATCGATTCCATCAACTCGCATCATTTAGTACTTTTTTCCACCTGCCCAGTGCTTCGTGTGGCACTTAGAAATATTTCCTACTAAAAATAACAGTGGCTTTATTTCTGTTACTTTTTAACTTTACTTTACTAAAATGAATTGTTGGTCAAAACCGCAGATCCCAGAAAGGACGTCTGCCTGAATTGCCGTTCGCTATAGGGGTCCGATGTCTTTATGTTGGGCCTTGACTAAAAACGATCTTTTTTCTTTTATTTATGATAAACATTTCCACTGTTGTGAAGTTGAGAATTTCTTCGAGAAAATCTATAGTTTAATGGATGTAAGTAATGCCTAGCCTTCATATAAAAATTGGGATCTGTGAAGTTTAATGGGTGTAAGTATTAATTTATATCTGTTCATGAAGGAAATGTTCCATTAAGTTCCCTATGATGTTGGTATTGTCACTTGCATGCACATGACTATTACTTTATGCAACTCCTACCCATTTACCTTCTTTTTGCCCTTTCACACGTCCCCACGTGCTGATCAGTGCCCTATCCATGCACCTTCGACCTGTAGTTTGGGCTTGGATCCGTGCGCCCGCCACTCACTTTTTGGGCGCACGGATCCTTACTACACTGACAATTTCTACTCCTCCTGCGGCCTTTAGCGCCCTGCCGCAACACTTGCTTTCCCTCTTCTCTGTAATTGTACTGTCCTCCCAGTACCTCTTTCAACGGGGCCCTATCTGGATTACCTACAGCTATTACTATAACTGATCCAATTGATTATAGTTAGCCATCCCTCTGCCCTTCCTTATTGTGTGGCTTCCTATTGTCTGGATTAGTGGATACGTAGGCATTGTGAATATTGATGAGGTTAATCTTAAGAAAGGCACCGAGGGTCACATTCATTCAAATTTCAAGAGGGAAACATGCCATTGTCCAGCACAGAGAAGAGCAGAAAGAACAGGGGAAAGATCAGAGCTAACCCTTGGCTGAGAGAATGGCAGAGAAGGATAGGATAAGAAAGCAGATCAAATAGCAGGATGCACCAGAGCTGACAGAGGAAAAAGGCAGGAAAGAGAGAGAGAGAGAGAGAGAGAGAGAGAGAGAGAGAGAGAGAGAGAGAGAGAGAGAGAGAGAGAGAGAGAGAGGTGAAAAGAAAGCTGAGAGAGAAGAAAAGTTGGGAAAGAAATTGTGTACTACAGATTACTCTAAAACTTCCTCTTACTCCACAAGCTCACTGGGAAGGGTGATATCTAGAGTCCGACCTACTATGCATAAGAACTCAGTTATATATATATATATATATATATATATATATATATATATATATATATATATATATATATATATATATATATATATATATATATATATATATATAAAGAGAGCTGTCACCTCGTTTTTGCAATTTGCATTTGTGCTACTACATGGGATATGTGTTTATTTAGTACAAAAGCATTTATGTAGGAATGTAATCTGCCAAGGATTTTGGGCACCTTTAAATTCATCTATTGTTTGTAATAAATTTGAGGAAATTGTAATTTTGCGGAAAATCATTAGATTCTCTACATATCTTTTATTGCTTGTAATTAACTGTATCAAAAATGAATATCATCTGCGAACCATAGTGACTTCATCGTTTATGTAATGACGTTATCATATACTAGTATACCAGTGCATTTGTCAACTCTATACCACGATGCATTGCTAAGGCAGAACGTCACATAACTGGTTTCCTTGTACACTGTCACGTGACCCTCCGAGCATTCAATTGTGAGTTGATCCTTGAATTTCCCTGGCGCATCAGTGGTGTTGCTGTTTTGAATCGATAACTGTTGACAGCGCTTTGCTATTTATAATGCAAAAAGTACACACACTGACTTACCCAATCACCTGATTTCAGCAAAATACCCACACATCAAGCAAAATTCTTCGGGCATTATGAAGTGCAGGGAATTTCACAATTAACGTCTTCTCTGATGTTATTTCTACCAATCCTTCAATACTAAGAAGCATATTCTCTTCAGCTTTTTAGAAAGGTCTCTCTAAATAAGTTTGTATGCATTTGCATAACTTCTTTTAGAAATATATTCATTTATGATTTTTGCAGTTTTGTAAGTGAAATATAATAATACTGATAATGATGAATGATAAAATTATTTATCTGGTCAAATTGTCAGGTGTATCCTCTAACCATACTACGTTAATTACATGTGTGTGTGGGATAATTGGGATAGAACACTGTGCCTGCAACGTTCATCGGTTTTAAACACTACATTTTGCTTTTTTAGAAACAGAATAATTTCATATTGTTGAGATACAGTACAGTGTGGAGGCGCATCTCTATAGAAGGCCAAAGTGGACAAAAAGAGCATTTATTAATATTAATAAATGACTTCTTAATATCAATAAATGGAAATGATTTACTGATATTACTAAATGATTTATTAATATTAATAAATGATTTATCGATATTACTAAATGCTTTACTAATATTAATAAATCAATTCTTGATATCAATAAATATTTATTAATATCAATAAATATTTATCAATATTATACAAATATGGCACTTGGGTGAGTGCAATATCAATTTTTATTGCACTCAGAAAAATGATATTGCACGAGGCGCTTGCGCCGAGTGCAATATCATTTTTCAGACTGCAATAAAAATTGATATTGACACGAAACCAAAGTGCCATATTTGTTTTATTATATGCCTACTGCTCATTCAAATAAAATACTTAACAAATCTAAAGAATTATGCACCCCAATATCAAGTTTGTAAGGTGGTCATGTGACCATGATCTGATCAATCACAGCAGAGAATGAGCAGTAGGCATATAATAATAATAGATATTTGTTAATATTACTAAATGATTTATTAATATTGATAAATCATTTATTGATATCAAGAAATCATTTATTAATATTAAGAAATCATTTATTGATATTAATAAATGCTCTTTTTGTCCATTTTGGCCTCCCATACATCTCTAGGCAAAAATGGTTAATGTTAACCCACGGGAGCAGGTGACAGGTAGTGTGTCCCTGAGACTTAAGCTGTAACAGTGAGTCATCTGTGAACTAACTCCTGGTGATATATGGTATCCTTCCTGACAGGTAATAGTCACAACATCACCATAGGAACCAAGAGTGTGACTGGCATTACTGTTAGCTACCACCAGCGCTGGACAGTGCTATGCTGATACAAACAAGCCGCTTGGCCATATTTGATGGTTAGCTCATTTAATTGGCTAGATGCTCTAGGGCGAATATGACCAAATCATTACACTACGATTTCTCACTGGCTTCCACTTGTTCTCAGGAAACCTTTTGTTGATTTATGACAAACAATGTATGTTTATTCCAAGTTCTTTATTAAATCACAAACACTTGTCTCATATGAAACTTGTAGCAACACCTATATATATGTAGGAACACTTTTGGTACTACAAAAACATAGAAACATCCTTGACAAAATGTACATAGTAGTACATGTAGTACTACACAGTCAATAGACATGACATCAACAGAAACCATCAAAACTCCTTTGTCTATTACATCCTCTTCAAGGTTTCTAAATTAAACCCCAAATCAAATAAATATGCCCTGTAAACATTCTTCTACTCTTAAAGTTACCAAATGAATGGTAAGAAATAATACATACTGCTCTAAAGAAGAAAAAATATTCACTTATTGTCGACTGTCCTAAACACCACGCTTGAACAATCAAGACTCTTGTGTGACTCCATCAAACAGTCAACAATATCCATTTCCCAAAACCTTTTCACTTGATTCATGGTCAGAAGCCATGACAAAACCAACAGTAACTTCCACAGGAAGTGAATCAATAACGTCTGTGGGTCCTGAAAGAGTCCAGCCTAATACAGACATTTTATTTCCATTTTCTAAGTGCTTGGAATTCAACTGTGTGTGGTATTTTTACCACAACCCTGCTTAGAACAACTAGGTTTGTGCATACACCCTTTTGCAAAATGATGTGGATAGAGACAATTGTGTCACAGCCATTTTGACATCAAAAACTATACCTGTTTCCAACAAACGTTTGTTTGAACTTAGGTCACTCAAGTTTATGTCGACCCCAGAATAACAGACACTGTATTAAATTTGTCCTTGTTGTACTGCATTGTGATAACCATATGGTGTACTACTGTATTTCCAAAAACAGTTGAACTTACAACCGCAGAATCTTGAATAAACCTAAACTTGTCATCCCAAGGTTACGACTTAACTGATTCTGCTCTTTTGGCCCATTCTCCCTGAAGTCTCACGGAAATGATCTCTCCATTTTCAATTACGTGGTCAGTGGTAGTATGACTTCTAGTCTTGTTCATAGTGATTTGATATCCCTGTATAAGGGCCTTAATGCTTCAGCATCATGGGTTTTATCTGATTTTGAGGACTAAGTCTATCTACAATACTATGAGAAACAATGCATGGATGACCATATCGCATTTGAAGTATTCCAGAAGCTGTTTTGTATCCTTCAGACACTAGAAGTACACAGTTCTCAATACGGCAATTTGCCTTACCATTACAGTATTGGAGTAAGTACATCAATCTTGTATTTGAATCATACACCTTGCTCTCAATTCTCACCCCAGAATTGTGCATTTTAAGTATATGCTAATCTGCAGGGTCACCATCAAAAGGTTGGGGTACGTTTAGTCTTGTTTGGACTTGTTCAGATTTAATAACATTGCATTCATCAGACCAGACACATCACTGCACACATAATTCATTTGTAAACATTGATTGCTATTTACATCATGATTATCATGAAAACTGAATAGTTTTCAATGAACACACATTTTCTGATTTTACATCAACATGTTTATGAGTAATAGTCAGTTTCATCACCATTGTCACTAAGTTCTTACAAAGAACACTCAAAATTGGCTTGATCCAACTCATTTTTCAGTTTCAAGGAATCTTTCTATTCTTATTTAAATGTCATTTCGAGTATATGTTTCTGTTCGTGCTCTTACTGCTGCAATCTCACGTTAAACATTGGCTTTCTTTAATTTGGAACTAAATGTCTTGTTGGTACCAGATGCAGTGTTCTTGGGGCCTTGTTTAACATCCTCTCACCAGATGGTAGCACATGTTGTCGACTGTTGCCATGGCCGCCGGGTTTACTCATAACATCTTTAACAGTAGTATGTTTTTCTGCACTTGCAAACCAAGTTTGTTTTCTGCTTTGGAAATTCCTGATAACTACGCCTGTGTAGACATGTAGATAGACAGATTCACCGGTGGTTTCACAGTACTCCATAACCATGTCATAAAAAAGGGTTGAACACTTTACGCAATCTGCTGTTCTTTGTTTCCACTTGTAGAAACACCTAGACACACATTGATACATGTAGGAACATGTTCGCTGCAACGAAAAAGAAACAAAACTTAAAAACTGTACATAGATATATGTACAAAGATAATAGAAATCCTTTGTACATTAAATTGTAGAGAATCTAAAAGTCAAATAAATATATGCTCTAAATCTGTTTTTGCTCTTTAAGTTACTTGTAGAAAATAACATTAACTACTCCAAAGAAGAAAGAATACTCACTTACTGACAGTGTCCAATTCAAGACGCTAGACACTCTTGAGCAATCAAATGCTGTGTTCGAAATGGCCTCTCTTTCACACACCGTAAGACAAGTATGCAAAGTTCTCCCAGCAATATGGAAATAAAGTGCTCTCCGGAACCACACAAAGAGAAGCATCAGCCATGATTATGGCACATATCAGCAGAGGGACAGCACACCACATGCACGCTTGACCACACATCACTCACAGCACTCTGACCTGCATAGTCACACTTATTAAACAAACAAAACACTCTCAAGCATACAGCTCAACACTGGTGACACAACCGTTTCAACATATGCCACTAGACTTTACCTCCTTAACCATCAAAAACCATATTATCCTGTGACATGATTACATCTTTTAGATTGATTAGTTTGGGACAATATCTGCATTTTGGTGTGTTGCCTTTTGCATATCAGACAAATATGTAGGTGTTGTCTCAAACTAGATTAGACAATTATATTTTCACTTTATATATATATATATATATATATATATATATATATATATATATATATATATATATATATATATATATATATATATATATATATATATATATGTTTATGTACTACTACTACCACAACTACTACGCTTACTCTTCCAGCCCCCGCTACTACTACTACTACTACTACTACTACTACTACTACTACTACTACTACTACTACTACTACTATGCTTTTCCACTATTCCTCAATGTTACTCACGTTTGCACGTGACCACTGTGTTCCACTGTCCAGAGGAGTTGCAGGAAGTGTTCAGTAAATGAATCCCAGGAGACACGTGGTACCCGGTATGGCATTGAACATTGATGACGTCACCATAACTGCCGCTGGCGTCACTCACTTGGCCGTTAGGTACTGAGAGAACAGGACAGAGTACTCCTGTTGCAAATGAACAAACAATATTTTAATTGCAGTATCACTTTGCATGTGCTTGAGACCAAAAATAAATTTTACTTTCATCAATGATTCGAATCAAACAGTTTAAATTTAAGTTTAATAGGTAAACCTAATAATATTAGTAATGACGATATAAATGGTAAGTATGTTCTTAGATGACGATGATATTCAGTTCTGTGATGTTGCCACATTGATTATTATTGTTGATTATTGGGAAGTGTTTACATAGTTGTTTTTGGATGAAAATGGCAATATCAACGAAACTGCCTGGCAAGACTTTTCACATTTTACTTATCTAGACGAAATTTAGTGTTACTTTACTAATTCGTACTCATCTGAAGGAACCCATCCTTATTAAAAGGAGTAATCAAACACTTTCAAATTATAGCAATTCTTGAATATTGTAAATGTACTATTATTGTAAACAGTTCTACATACGTTTGCATGTGACGGATGTGTTCCATTGCCCATGAATGTTACATGACGTGTTTTGTAACGAAACGTTGGGATACATTTGAAATCCGTCATTGCATCTGACGTTGATGACGTCACCATAACTGCCACTGACGTCACTAACATTGCTGTTAATAACTGACAGTGTGGGACAAGGTGCTCCTGTAAATTAGAAAAACAATTACAAATTACAACGATGAGATGGACCATCTTGGTCTTTAAAAAGTTATTGTTTGGATGAAAATGGCAATATCAATGAGACTGTAAGGCAAGTAAATTGTAGTTTATAATTTTTACTTATCTAGACAAATTTATTATTACTTTACTAATTCGTACTTATCTGTAGAAACCCATCCTTTTTAAAAAGAATAATAAAACACTTTCAAATTATAGCAATTCTTGAATATTGTAAATGTACTATTATTGTAAACAGTTATACATACGTTTGCATGTGACGGATGTGTTCCATTGCCCATGAATGTTACATGACGTGTTTTGTAACGAAACGTTGGGATACATTTGAAATCCGTCATTGCATCTGACGTTGATGACGTCACTATAACTACCACTGACGTCACTAACATTGCTGTTAATAACTGACAGTGTGGGACAAGGTACGCCTGTGAATTAGAAAAAGATTTACAAATTACAACGATGAGATGGACCATCTCGCGTTGTTTTAATCAATTAGCCCTATCAATTGTAATCTATTAATTCGTCTACTGTTTTACTTAAATATTTTTTTTCTCTAAGTTAGGGAAATAGTATGAAGGTGTTTCCCAATTCACAATGATCTCAGATCTAAACCTACTTCGTTTAATTCTCCTTGATAATTTGAAAGTGGTTCCAAAGTTGCTTATTTTCTATGCTAAAAAACTGCGTGGCACGATTTCATATTACAGTATTTATGTTTTACTTATCTAAACAACTTTTACTGTTACTTTTACGAATTCGTACTTTTACGAAGAAAGCCTTCCTTTCTTTAAAAGAATGATGAAAAAAACTTTTAAATTAGTGTTATTCTTGAATATTGAAATACTAGTAGTTCTATAATTGTTAACAGTTACACAGACGTTTGCATGTGACGAGTGTGTCCCATCGCCCTTGAATGTTGCATGACGTGTTCCGTGACGAAATATTGGGATACACTTGAAACCCGTCATTGCATTTGACGTTGATGACGTCACCATATCTGCCACTGACGTTACTAACATTGCTGTTGATAACTGACAATGTAGGACAGGGTACGCCTGTGAATCAAAATAACAAAACAAACATAACAATGAGATGGACCATCAATATGTCGCGCTGTTTTGATCAGTTAGAATTTTTAATTCCTATCTTTTAATTCGTTTATTGTTTTACCTAAGTAATGCTTTTTCTCTAAGTTAAGAACATACTTTGAAGGTGTTACCCAATTTGCAAGGATCTTAGATCTAGTCCTACTACTACTACTACTACTACTACTACTACTACTACTACTACTACTACTACTACTACTACTACTACTACTACTGCTGCTGCTGCTGCTACTGCTGCTGCTGCTGCTCCTCCCCCTCCTCCTCCTACTACTACTACTACTACTACTACTACTACTACTACTACTACTACTACTACTACTTTGTTTACTCCTCCTTGATAATTTGGAAGTGGTTATTACAAAGATGTTTATTTTTTATGCTAATGGCAATATAAAATAACTATATGGCAAGACTTTTCATATAACAGTATTTATTTTTACTTGTCCAGACAAATGTTACTGTTACTTTACTAATTCGTACTCATATGAAGAAACCCTTCCTTTCTTTCACAGAATGATGAAACGCACTTTCAACTTTCAAATTAGGGCAATTCGTGAATATTAAAATTGTACTATTATTGTAAACAGTTATACAGACCTTTGCATGTAACGAGTGTGTCCCATCGCCCTTGAATGTTGCATGACGTGTTCCGTGACGAAATATTGGGATACACTTGAAATCCGTCATTGCATCCGACGTTGATGACGTCACCATAGCTGCCATTGACGTCACTAACATTGCTGTTAATAACTGACAATGCAGGACAGGGTACGCCTGTATATCAGAAAAACAAATATAACAATGAGATGGACCATCAACATCTTGTTGTTTTAGTCAGTCAGCCATTTTAATTCCTATCATATCCAATTTTTTCATCGGCGGTCGGTGCATTAAATCATTCAAATTTGGTGGGAGAAATTCTCATAACAAACAATATTCTGAGAAGCATATGACTGATCGTTGGTATTTCTCTTCAATGTCTCTTCAGATAATGTTCATGGTTTACTCTAGTAGCATTATAACCCGTACGAAAAGTTTCATGCATGAAAAAATCGTGAATGTCATATTCATGCATCGAAATTTCCTATTTTCATGCATGAAAATGAAATTTGTCATTCGATGAGTGTGCTCCAGATGCTAATATAACATTGTCTGTCGATGGTATTGCTATCATTTACGTCTGTTTCGTTTGAACCTATTGTCTTCCCCTACTTGACAATAGGAATGTATGGATATCAAAGTTGTGGATATCCCTATTAGCATAAACATCTAGTGCAGGTAATAGCAGCATGCTTTTAATATGAAGCCGTTTAACTTGCTCATACTAGGTTTTACAATAAATTCATAATCTCGATCTCTGACACATTTGAAAGAAATGCTTTAGGAAAAAGTATTTAATCACATAATATTCGAAGGAAAATTGTCTGTTAATTGTACAGCCTCTTGTTTTGTCAACCAACACAGACGTGTTCTGTCCACAGCGCTTATCATAATGCTCGTTGACTATATATATATATATATATATATATATATATATATATATATATATATATATATATATATATATATATATATATATATATATGTGTGTGTGTGTGTGTGTGTGTGTGTGTGTGTGTGTGTGTGTGTGTGTACATATATGTATATAGCATGTAGATGTCACCAACCTTTACAAATGACAGAAACGTTCCAAGCACCCGAGGCATTGCAGGACATTTCCTGTGATACCACTCCTGGGGAAATCTGGTACCCTTCATTACACCAGATGTTGACGACATCACCATAATAGCCGGTGAATAGTCCGGTGTTGTTACTGTGAGCTACGGTCAGAAATGGGCACTGTTTTCCTGCGGAAGAGGAAAGAATAAAACACTATAGTGCTTATCACCCCATCAATGTCCATAGAGGCAAAGGGCAGCCTAACAAGTTAACGGTTATCGTGCAGGCAAACGCAAAGTGGGGAATTTATTTAATGAAAAAATCATATTAGGAACGTTACCAAAAACTATCCTTTAACTAGTTTGTAGGTATAAAGTTATCCTGAAAAAATACATGTACTACAGAACCTGACGACAATTTCCAGAAGAACTCTTTGGTATAAATTGTTTAGTGATCGGTTCTAGTACTTAAATAATAACATTCTAATATTCATAAGAAAATCATCAGAGGAAGAAAATGAAATTTCAATAAGCTTACAGGTATTCTAGTCAAATCAAAGTGGCCACTGAAGGTTACCAATCGTAAGGAGGACCTGGATCAGCCAATAGAATGACGGCATTCAAGTCACAGTGCTGCTGCTGCACTCGAAGGGAGCTCGACAATTGATATTGATGGCCATACTGCTGAGACTTGTAGTACCTTTATCAATGGCGCATCCTTACAATGTATGCATCGACAACTGTAGATTCACAAAAGATTGTGTAGAGTAAATTTTGCGAATTTAAAGAAAATCGATTTTTGTGGTTTTTAATTTTGCGGATTAGCCGCGACATGGAGCGCCAGCTATACACTCAAAGTCGCAACACCAATCATTGCGAATTTAAATTTTGCATCCGAGGTTTTACGCAAACAAAGCAAAAATTTAACTAACGCAATCTTTTCCGAATTTCCAGTATTCCTTCTAGATTAGGAATGTTAATACAGATGTTGCACTTACGGAGGCACGAAAGGAAGGACGACCACTTGCGGCTGGTTAGACAGGTGAAGATATGAGTCGGCATGTATATGTGCATATGTCTAAAATGATATCCTGCATTGCATTGGACCACAACACTGTCGCCGACGTGTCCCGCTATCACCGTAACGTTACTGTTATATTTGCGGTATTTGTAACAGGGTAGTGCTTAATAAAAGAAAACATCGCTGCATCAGGAAAATTAACAAATCAACGCTGTGCATCGAAACAACTTATTGCTAGAATGGCATCCGCCCGTCATGTTGTATAATGGCAGTTGACAACGTAAAATTTACCATTTCCTGCTGTTCATTCGAAGTTAAATTTTATCTAGTTGAAAAGGCAAACTGCATTTATACTAAACGCGCACAGCATTAAATATGATTGTGTAGTGTTTAAAGCAATAAAGTAGTTAACTAACGATTTCAGGCTTCCCGCATGCACCGGGGATCAGGTAAATACACACACACACACACACACACATATATATATATATATATAAATATATATATATATATATATATATATATATATATATATATATATATATATATATATATATATATATATATATATATATATATATATATATATATATATATATATACATGTATACATGTATATATATATATACATATATATATATATATATATATATATATATATATATATATATATATATATATATATATATATATATATATGTATATATATATATGTATATATATATATATGTATATATATATGTATATATATATATATATATATATATATATATATATATATATATGTATACATATATATATGTATACATATATATATATGTATATATATATATGTATATATATATATATATATATATATATATATATATATATATATACATATATATATATATATTTATTATACCTCACTTGAAGATCGTAAGCCGTGATTGGCTGACTTAACAGTGAACAATCATCATGTTGCCTGATGCCATCAGTGAGGGCTTCATGTTGCCCGTTGCCACTAGCGACACCTAGTGGGGAACGTGTGAATCACCAGTCATCTGTGACCTTGCTTTGTTTAAATTACAAATGGGGTTTGTTCGGTATAATAAAACAAATATGCCATGTCAGTGGGGGTAACATGATGGAATGTCTCCCCTCGGGAGGATGGTTTTCCCTCGGGCTCCGCCCTCGGGAAAACCATCCTCCCTCGGGGAAACATTCCATCATGTTACCCCCCACTGGCATATATATATATATATATATATATATATATATATATATATATATATATATATATATATATATATATATATATATATATATATATATATATATATATATATATATATCATTCCGGCATATATGGTCTACAATGTTCTCGGATCTTTTGCTGATGCTCATGGATAAAAAATCAATAGTTGTTTTCTACCACCCACGATTTTACATAGACGTTAACATAGCAGAGAGGCAGAGATAGTTTACTTACGTAGGCAGTCTTGAGTATGTAACCAGTGCGTGCCATTGCAATAGACATGTTGAGGTGTGTTCAGGCCACCAGTAGCTGGATGATTGCTGGGACTACCATATCCCAGATTGCACTGAGCAACTATTTCATCGTGAAAACGTCCTGGCTGATTGGTCACATTGCTGTTGGGGATGGTTAAATTAGAGCACGGCTCACCTGCAATAAAACAAAACATCTATTAAACATTCATAGCGCTATTCATCGTTATTCCGTTCATCGTCGATTTTGTTTCATATAAGCGCCAAATCAAGAGCAACCCATGCTTAACAATACCCCGATTAGCCCCATGGCTTTTTGAAATAACCGGTTAAGGAATTTCGGATTATAGACTATCATGACCATTTCATATCTGTAGCGCACACATGGTTTGAGAAATGCCTAATATTTCTTGTTTATTCATTCAAAGCATGACTTTTATCGACAGTCACACTGCTTAGGTTCTTCAATGGTATATGACGTAATGGCTGCGATCGATCTTCTATCTTTATACTAGTAGACAAGACTCACTCGCTACATTTGCTGACATTAAATTTTACCTAAAATTAAAAACAAATGAAAACATTTTATTAGCTCAGACCCTAATTTGAAAGTGTTTTCTAGACCTGTATCTGAATTTTGAAAATAACTTTGAAATCAAGCATATATTATAGAAAGTTTGAAGGAAATTGTAGGTTGTGCTTTATCAATAAGTTCTGCTTCAATTTCTGTTGAAATACTCTGGACAAAGAATATCACAGAATACAATCAAATGGTTTTGGCTTGCTATAGGCGCGTTTGGAATAAGTGTGTGTATTGTCACCTGCATGTATAATGCTTAACAAGTTCTCATTGTAGAAAAAGGTTATTTCAATTGACAAGTAATGCTGATATTCTGTAAGGAAAACCGAACAGTAATAAGTAAAATGAAAATTTACCTTTTGGCCAAAATACTTAAAAACAAGAAAACATAGAAAACTCAAGATAAATACAACTGACGTTAAAGTAACCATAGATACTGGATATTTTCGCTCTATGGGGCATCTGGCACACCGAGACACGAACTGGGGATGTCACCGAAATCAGCTTACTAAAAGCTGTCAAGAATAACATTTCTGGAGCAGGTCTGCATGTACCATCTGCTGTGAAATTACGCCAAAAGATGGCAGCACCTACACAATCATCTCAATACTAGGGCAGCATAACTGAAGGATCGTACCTAGGCAGGTATAGTTGAGTGCCAGATATCTCATTTCCTCTGCGCACGTGGAGAGGTCTTCCTGAGGTTGCAGCTGACAGACCATCTTTCCTTGGCAAAATATAATCACCTCACCCTGAAAGAAAGAAAAGAGGAAAATCTTAAAGGACTACTGAGTGCAAATATAGCGAATTTCTTTTTTAAATTTCCGCAAAACGCATGTTTTTTACTGCTTAAACACAAAACCATACTGCCACATACAACATCCAACAAGTGCTTTTTTCTGTAAAAAAATTGGAGGTACAGTACAGACATTTAGTTCCTGCACCAGTCGACCGGACGTCTCCCAATGCCTGGTTGTACAAAACCCCATGGATACATGTCAGAAAATGATCCAAGCACATCAATGGCCTTAAAGTAGCTTGCTAATAAAATCTACGTTCAATTTGGAGGTAATCCACGCATCCATGTCCATGACACTGGGTGTCAATTGGGCGTGCGGTCGTGTAGTATGCCTGGACTGCCCACGCATTTAGTGCAGGAATTAAATGGCGGCACTGTATGTGGATTATGAGACACTCTTAAACGTTATATCGTACATTTAGTCAGCAACACATAAAATTTCCTATACTACCCTAGAATGGGAATTATATCTGACCGTTTTTGTTCAAATATTGGAAGCTTCCCTAATTCTTTTCTAGGGAATTGACCAGGGTTAGTTAAAGATGTAATGATCACTTTAAAGTATAAGTAGCATCATAATAACTTATGTGTGTCACTCACAGCTTTGCGCATGGCCGTTCGAATAAAAGTATGTGGGAAATCTGCAGCGGAGGATTGTAAAACACAACGTTATCAACGTCTTCCCGTTAAATATTTCTCCGGAGATTACTTTGTTTTTATGACACTTCCATAAACGCTATGCCACTTGTCCCTAAGAGTTCAATATGAGTTTTAGAAAAGAGCATTTTGGCATGGGGTATATGTGTCAAATCAACCAATTCTGGTTCATGGCGACCTCTTTAAGTTGGCAGTCTGCGATATTTTTAAAGCGAGAAGCCCACAAGAGTCACGCTTTACAGAAATGTATTAGCGGCATGCAAATACCTGATTAATACCTTTATAGCCAGCTAGTATAAGAACGTATGTCGGTCTCACAGCACTATCATATGCTATGCTATGGCATTTAATGCCATAGCAAAGCATAGCATAACATAACGTGCGACAAGCCAACAATTATAAGCACTGTTTAAGTTGGAATTCTTCGCAAATTATGACCTATTGAGCCTATCACATATTTCACTTGAATTATTTTTGATGTAAATTGTATTTATAAACTAGTGAACTCCACTACGTAATACTGTCTATTGATTGGTCTTTGTCTTAACCATTGCAATAAGGGCTAATATGGTGACAATATTAATAGCTATTTCGAACCTCGGTCGCCAAATATTGCCGTGCTCCAGGCCTTATTGGCTGTGCTCCGGGACTGAAATATTTGGACACTATTTTCTACAACATTAAGAAAACAAAATGTTTCAATGTATTGTTAATCATTTTTTACCGTGACATTTCTCAGCTGCTCCGTGCACATGTATGTGTTCGGCCAGTTACCCTGGTACGGCGAACTGGGGTTATATTCCGCACACACGCGAGACTCGGAGATCCCCCATATGGCGGCTCTGATAACTATGCTGCTGTGGGCCGGGCATGTGACGTCATACATACGTTTCGCGCAAAGCAGTTCGTTGTCATATGAACCTAAAAGGAGCAACAATTAAAGCTTGGTGTAAAGCTTGGTGTAAAGCTTGGTGTAAGGAATCATATGTTATTAAATGGAGTGTAGGTATAAAACTGCGCAATAGTAAAAGCTGCAAAGTGGGCATGGCCCGCAACTCACCTTTGCCTTTGGTGAGACCTTTGACCTTCCTACACATAATTATAATGGGTTGGCCAACCCATCTGAGTAGGCACCATGTTGGGTTAGCCAACGCATCACCGTAGACATCATGATGGGTTAGCCAACCAAACATGGTAGACCATAATCTATTCCAGAACTATAGGTATGGAATATAGCTATAGTTCTGTCGTTATCACGACACTAGTGCATCTTCTGAAGGAATGCAGCAAATGAAAAGTAAATGTATTGGATTGATTGTTTCTGTAGTATGTTTTAGCTCGATGGAATCACACTGGCATTAGCTAATTTGCATATAGGTAGCAAATCGGATCTAAAACCTTCGAACTTAACCCTTTAACTATACTTATATTAGGAAAAGAATCCAGAAAATCCATCAAAAACAATACCTTTACATAAAATATTTCGCAAAAGGCTACTTTGTTAGGAAGATAAGTCATATATGTCAGACCATGTGTACTTTTAAAATCTGAATGGGTTATAGAATTACCCGGATGTTCCGCCGCATGGCATTCCGTGTTGCAGCCTCGTGACCTGGGTACGCATGCACTGTGGCCGAAGAGTCGATTTTCAATCACCCCCTGGCGGCGGAATAAAGTACTTCTGCCTCGCTTTATCCAGGTCTCAGACGATGAGACCTCAGAGGAGAATCTCACTGTATCTCCAGCTGTGATGGTCACCTACAGAAAATGTATGCTTTTTAACGCGTGGGTATTTCTATGAAACAACACGTAGTATGTTAACGGAAGCGAATACAATAATCAAGGTATTTCGAATATGTGAAGTAATTAGTTTGTACCTGTGACAGTTGAATAAACATAACATGCCATCTGAGAGCATACACTATATCAGGGTATACTAGGATACATAATAGTGCCAGATACATCGGTTATGTGAACACAACTATCAATGTTTAACTCATTTTATGTATGTATGTATGTATGTACGTATGTGTGTATGTATATATGTGTGTTTACATACATACATACATGTATGTATGTATGTATGTATGTATGTATGTATGTATATATGTATGTATGTATGTAGGTACATATATATATATATATAGGTACATATATATATATACTAGTATATATATATATATATATATATATATATATATATATATATATATATATATATATATATATATATATATATATATATATATATATACATGACATACATACATACATACATACATACATACATACATACATACATACATACATACATACATACATACATACATACATACATACATACATACATACATATATATATATATATATATATATATATATATATATATATATATATATATATATATATATATATATATATATATCTAAGGTGTTTTGGTGTACAATAGAGAGGATTTTCACATAGAAGAGTGATGTTGAGTTTGTCTGACAATGACTAACCAAAGCTGGTGAAATCAATAAAATGGCAAATA
>OZ012700.1:10418780-10448439 GCA_963942565.1 Maea johnstoni | reverse complement strand
ACCCATGCTAGTCATTCTAGGGTCAAGCACCTTATCAAAACGACAGGCATCTTATAAGTATATGCATTTTAATATAGCCGCGGGGTATTGGGCCTAATCATGTGTGTGTATTCATCTGTTAGGTAATTAGTGACTGTTTTGTCAATGTATGTTCATATAAAGTTTGGACAACTAAAGCATATAGAATCTCCATGATGTGTTCTCATGGATATCAAATCCTGAACAAGAGAAAATGCGAAAAAAACGTATATACAAACAAGCATGCCATTTCAAGCGAATAGTTGTAGTCCCAGCATGCTTTCATGTCCGAGCGGCTCCCCATTGCTGAAAAACCAGGTCCAGCATGAATGCTATCAAAAATGTTTGTTCTTTTGGACGAAAAAGAGGTTTTGCTACATTTGATACTTCTATTTTAATGGTGGTAAGATTATTTCTAGATTTAGACAAAACGTAAGAGCTTCGCATATGAATGATACTGTATAAAGTAGTTTTAAGTAAATGCAAGTGAAATATGAAAAGTATAATGCAACTATTGATCAGAAACTGAGGCATTCCAAAGGAAATGGGAGAACCTAATAAACTATTTTCAATTGAAATTTGTATTTTAAAACGTTCACGTTTTATGAGCAAGTCTACCGAAACTAGTGTATTTTACCATTTTTATGTCTAACAATTCTTACTGCATGCAAAATGAAATAAAAAAGCGAGCAACAGTTGCCAAAATTAAAAACGGTTATGCTCCAGTCTAACGCATATAAGTCATTTCATGGACAGTGACGTAGGTTAGTCTCTTCTCCGGGGTATTTTGATTTCCTCCAAAATAAACGATGTACAATGGCGATTTAGTAGAGTGATTTGCGATAACGATTACTGCCTTTCATCTCCATGTGAGTAGTATCCATCTGTCAAGTCATTGTTTTTCCACATTGGCCATGGGGATATCGCGAGCATGCATGATGTCCTGTGCATTGAATGAGTCAGACACTGCACTTCACTAACACTACAATTCCTTTGATTAACTGTAATGTCAATGCTCGCTATCTCTCACCACTGATGTTATATTTTGAATTAGAGTAAAAATGGACCAGGAACTATACATTTGAAAGTTCCTGACTGGACGTAGTGTTTTCTTAATTCCTGATGGCGTCAAGTACTTGATAATACTTTCTCGCAAACTGGTCCATAGTTACTACATGCACCTTTAATCTGTGCAGAGCATACCTAGAGTGGTGATGCTGCATTCAATAATCCTAATAGCAGGGCCTGCTGTATAAAATGACCCAGTTTTAGTTAATTCATAAAAAATCGGAAGCTTACCAGAAAACGTGATAACATATTAGCGGCTGTCACTTAAGGTAAAGGTATTCAGTTTATAGTCTTGTATCCACCGAAGCGCTCACACGACCTTCCTCCCCTAGCAGGCCTGTACACACGGAAACCATTTCAATCCCCCGAGGGATATTCCAGAGCAGCTGGTAGCATATAGCACATAAGCTCTAAGCACGGCCTTATTAATGCTAGGTATCCATTTTACAGCTGGGTAGACTGAGGCAATATGGATTAAACTGTCTTGCCCAAGAACAGACCAAAGTGCCCGGCCGGGAATTGAACCAGCGACCTACTGATCACTAGTCCGACACCTAACCAACTGAGCTACTTTGTCCTGTCCACTAGTAAGTCACTAAGTAGATATAAGATAGGCAGACGGGAAAGAGGAATCCTCCTGTAGGCATGAATCACCCTGGAAATCATTGATAGAAAATAACTTAAAATGAATTCAGTGGCTGGCTGATATAAGGACTTTTACATGATCCCCTCCCGATCTAGCACGTGATCATGTATTTGATTGACGAACTGTACCAGGTTCTGTGTACAACTTTTAGGTAACTAATCTATGTTATGCTCATGGCCTATCACCAAGTTCTTTTTTCGTTCTTGTATTAACAAGTTTGTCGCATTACGTTATTTTACAAGTTTGTATATGTACTTTTGACCCTTGGCGGGTTGTCAGTATACTATATTTATATGTATGACAGTCATTGAATTGCAAAACTAGTGTCAAGTCGAGCTTTGCTATTAAATATGTATAAATAAGTCACAAAATATATACTTTAAAAGTAGTAAAAACCTAATCATTGCTCCGTATTTCGTTTCTCACAGTGACTAGCAGTTGATTCATTCATTAAAGGTCTGTAAAACTTCTAAAAGTCTTTATTTCCTAATATCATTACCTTATGCTGCAGGTGGCTAATTTGGCCAAAACAAAATGAGGCAAAAAAAGTTGAAAAATGACTGAAACCCTGGCAAATGGGTGTTCATCTGAGAGTACTCAGCAAGAGCTATCCCGTGACTAACAACATGACCGAAACCCTGGCAAATGGGTATTCATCTGAGAGTACTCAGCAAGAGCTATCCAGTGACTAACAATATGACAAGATTTCTCTTTGGGCGAAAGTAGCTTCAGCATTAAAAGGGGTAAGCTTAATAGCACTGTGATATGGCATCTTTAACACGTCTTCGTGAACCAGAAATCAGGCTGGTATTGGCTAGGGATAAAAAAGCTATTCAATCAATGTTGTATAGCAAACACACTAGATATCACGGAGCCATGTGAGATTTGATTTTAAATGAAAGTGCAAAGTATGCCATTTCTTTTTCTTTTTGAATTTGTAATTTCGTTTTTCGTCACATCTATGCCAATTGTGGCTTATTCGTGACTAGCCAGTTGTAAGTAGTGGAGGAATCCGGAGTACTCGGCGAAAACCACCGCCTAACCCCAGGTCACTGGCAACTTTCTCACATGCCCAGGCCGGGATTCGAACCCCGGCAATGGTGAGAGACAGCGTGCAGTCAGTGTCGATGCATTAGACCACACGCCCGTCAGGCCACACGGCCATTTTCTCTGAAGAAGAAGAAGAAGAAGAAGACGAAGAAGAAGAAGAAAATGCTGTGTAGATATGACCAATTATAGTACGCACAGCTACTTCACTACTTCAACTATTAGTAACCTCCCCCATCAGTGACACATTTGGCACTGCATGGGGATATCCAAGCCGCCACAAGTAAAGTAACATTCGCCATAGATTTTCTACTAACTTTGAGCTTCGAACGTTCCAGTCTGTTTCCCGTGTATTCCATGCTAAAAAATATTGCTGTCCCCATTTTTGGGGTCTCTTTCACAAAACCTGTGACGGGTCAATGGATTGAAACGACGCGATGAATCCTTTACGTCAACCAGGTGTATGAAGTTACCACCGTGCTTTGTCTGTTGCTCACACGTATGTAACAACTGCTTATGTAATAACTACAGCTTATGTAATACAACCGCTTGCGTAATAAGAAATTGACTGCTTATGTAATAACACAAAACAGTTAAACGACTGTAACAACTGCTTATGTAATAATCACGCCTTATGTAATATTCAACCAGTCATCCATGAATAATTGATAAAAACACAACTAATTACCATTATTTTGAGTTGTGAATTAAACATCTATCAGTACCAGATTTTCATACCTGTTTTGCTGGAACATTCCCCCCCCCCCCCCCCCCCCGTTGAACATCAAATGTTCACAATGAGAACTGAACGATGATATCCATTTACCAGTCATCCATGACCAATCGAAAAAAGAAAAACACACAACAACTTACAACTTATTATTCCTGCATTCCTTAAATCACCTCTATCATGTATTAACCAGTATCATAATACATGCATCATCCACATCGTCATCATCATCCACATTCAGTGTCATTCATCATCATCATCATTGATCTGGGATCAGGGCCACCCCTGACCCTGTTGAAAAATGATTGGCTAAAAGTCTTGCCTGTATTTACTCTTCTGTGTTTCTGATTTTAAATATATTTTTCTTTTTCTACAATGAATTTGGCCCTACTCCGTGGGGCATTGCTGTGTTAGTTATTCTATGTCATGGATGAATAACTAACACAGCAATGCCCCACGGAGTAGGGCCAAATTCATTGTAGAAAAAGAAAAATATATTTAAAATCAGAAACACAGAAGAGTAAATACAGGCAAGAATTTTAGCCAATCATTTTTCAACAGGGTCAGGTATGTTGAGCAAAACCTTGGATTAAGAAAAGAATGGATATGTAACGAGAGACCAATTACTATATGCCCTATAGTTACATGCTGGCCTCATGCCAGAACTACCAGATAAGGCAGCAGGGCGAGGTCACGTGGGAACAAGGACCAATCAGGGCTCTTGCATCGATTACATTACAGAGAAACCTTATCTCCACCACCTGCTGGGGGTGCCCAGAGCAACTGCGACTATTAGTTGACACTGGTTGAGGCTAGCATGTTCAGGTTGACCGGCTGGTTTCCATTCTATTGTGTTTGGTCTTCTAAGGCAAAACTAAATTAAATACCCCGTATCAAATAAAATGAATACAAGCTTACCTACAACTCCTTTCCGTCTGTGCCTGCTTCCATGATACTAATACATGTATGCAGTTGAAAACGGCAGGTCCTTTATTTGTGCATTGCACACCCATAACAAAACTTATTTTCTTTCAATATTTGGTTTATTATTACATAAGCAGATTTTGTTTATTACATAAAGAAGTTGGTGCTACATAAGCGGTTAATTTTTTAATACGCAAGCGGTTGTGTTACACAAGCGGTTAATTTTTTATTACGCAAGCGGTTGTTTTTACATAAGCAGTTGATTTTTTATTACGCAAGCGGTTAACATTACATAAACCGTGATTATTACATAAGCAGTTGTTACACACGTACATATACACATATACTTACAAATGTACATACATACATACAAACATACAAACATACATGCTGACACACACACACATATGTATATATATATATATATATATATATATATATATATATATATATATATATATATATATATATATATATATATATATATATATATATATATATATATATAAATACATATATGTATATATATATGTATATATATAAATATATATATATATATATATATATATATATATATATATATATATATATATATATATATATATATATATATATTTGTATATATATATACTAGTATATATATATATATATATATATATATATAAATATATATATATATATATATATATATATATATATATATATATATATATATATATATATATATTTATATTCATATATATATATATATATATATATATATATATATATATATATATATATATATATATATATATATATATATATATATATATATATATATATATATATATATGAATATATATATATATATATATATATATATATATATATATATATATATATATATATATACATATGTGTGTGTGTGTGTGTGTGCGTGTGTGTGTGTATTCTCGGAGTCTTATATTGTACTTATTCGCTTCCAAATAAAGGTGGAGCAAGATTATTATTATCACTTGACAATTGATTTCTTTTCATTATTAGAATCAGCTAATAATCTATCAATTAAATACTCGACATTGTCGAGCCTGGACATTGATATCATAGCGATACACTTTGATATCAAAATATCACGTCTACATCTTTATGGATCTACATCAAAAAGTTCTGGAAAAGATACCACATAAGCCTATTACCTGTCTTAAGCCAGGTTTCAGTTAATGGGGTATACCATTGAATCATCTTGAGTCAAGTTGTAATGAAGTGGGTATATCATTGAGTCACAAACCTCTCTCCGTGTTAGAAACCATTTAGACAGTTCCGGAGGAAGTTGAATGGAGTGTAGGTGTATATAACTAGCTTAACGTACGACTGAACATAAATCTAACAACATTTCTACTTACCCTTCTCTACGAAGGTATAGACAGAGATGCCTGTGATTGATTCGCCGCTTTTAATCTTCGGACAAACTCCGTCCAGTAAGCAGCCTGAGGACGACTTTTCTATGTAGCGTAGTTTTTTGTTGTTTTGTTGTTTCGATGCAGTGGATTCTTGTAGTTACTTCTTTAAGTTTTATGAAGTCAACTTTACGTCACACGTAGATTACGCCGTGTTGACACCAATTCTTTTCGTACCTAATTGAATCTAAGTATCACTGTGTAAAAAGTGTAGTTTCTACAGTTTTCCACTGGAAGCTCCCAGTATCCACGTATCCCCCACCGGCAGAGTGCCTTCTTATCTGTGAATCAATTGGTAGCTGGAAGCGGCAAGTGGTTATAACTAATGATAGACTGGCCTAGACTGACAGCCGGCCCCTCCTCCCCGCACTTCTCCACGCTCCACCAATAGAGAGCTCACCAGCCCGGGCAGCGTGTCTGTGCAGAGGAGGAATTCCGTCCGTACGTATGTGACTCTCCCAGCTATTTTTGTTGCCGTTTGATAATAAGGATGAGGATTTTGATGGTGTTGATTATAGTGATAATGACACTACTACTACTACTACTACTACTACTACTACTACGTCTACTACTACTACTACTACTACTACTACTACTACTACTACTACTACTACTACGTCTACTACTACTACTACCAATTATCATTATTATCACTATTATTATCATTACTTTTGTCCGTCTTCTTTTCTTTTTACTTCCTATTCTTCTTCTCCTTCTTCTCCTTCTCATCACTATTATCATTAGACTTGTTATAATAATAATAATAATAATAATAATAATAATAATAATAATAACAATAATAATAAGTATTATTATTATTATTATCATTATTATTATTATTATTATTATTATTATTATTATTATTATTATTATTATTATTATTATTATTATTATTATTTTAGTCTGGAGGTTTGTCTTGGTATTTTTGTGAGTGTCCATGTGCCAGTATCCGATTTACATTGTCTTGATTATATACGTAAACCACTGTAGTTGATGTATCCATACATTCAAAGTGCAGGAATCTTATGTTGGTATTCCATACTTTGTTTCGTAACGTAAATTTCGTATCTGTGTTCTTTTTTATTCCAGTCAATCATGTTTTGCCACAAAATACTATTTGGAAGTAAATTAAAAGCAACGTTCATTGGAGCATGAACTTAAACATTTAGTTACGTATTACCATTCTATGTTAACTCTTACTGGTGGATGTTGGCCTGTAATGCGGTTTGGAGAGTGGTATTACCCCCCCCCCCTCCCCCCCCCCCCCCCCCACACACACATTACTGTCTTGCGATCTTTAACTCTTCACGTGTTGTTTCATTAAGTATGGTTAATTTGCTTCAATGCATGTTGCTTTATATGTTCATGTCTTATTATCGATGAATATACATAATACATACATTGAGTTTCACTATTGTGTATTTAGCACACTGTTCCTGTGTCAATGCCGCAGTTGCTGCACGGCACAGGTACACGGTGAACGAGTGTTTGTTGTTCCTACGTCATCTACCACGATTTTGTATACCATTTTTTAATTGCTCTTATTTACCTGGTAATAACAAATGTGCCTACGTTCATGAAACACGATGACGCAATGCCTTCGTATTTCAGTACTGTAGAATAGGAAATGATTCCGAGCATGTAATTATTTCGAATTTACCGAATTAGAAATTTCCGATAAAATTAAATTCGGATTAAAATCTGCCCCCATCTGTGTTAATATGTGATAATGACTGTTCTGTAAAATTGAATCCGGAAAGATCATTTTTGGTCAAATTCGGTATATTTCCACCTGGATTAATTACCTTTTCTACAGTATCTAACAATATATCGCTCCTTTTCTCTGCGCTTTGATCACTTCCTTTTTATACTCAAGTACCTCATGATCTCTTCTGCGTATACTGTTTTGACCCTTCCAATGCTGGGGCTACTTTCGTCCAAATCACAAGGAAACGAATAATTTTAAATAACAATGTGACCCTGCCATATTGGTAGTCATCGGAAAACTCTCGCTTAGTGCTCTCATATGAGTACCCATGTGCTATGGTTTCAATCATTTTTCAGAATTTATGAATAATTTTGTATTGGCCAAAGTAACCACCACCAGCATAAGAGCATAAGCGACCGAGGGGTCTATATAGTTCAGACCACCAAACACAGGCCGAAAAAGGCCTAGCTGAACACTCTTGCTAAAAGAGTATCACATTTGGAATTAGGCAGATTAGAAAGCAAAGCCATGAAAATTGTGGTTAAGTCATAAAACCCACACTTTTCGAAGCCTGTGATTGGTAAGGAAAGAAGGCATCTATGGTACAAGTAAGTGTGTACATATGCATGTACATGTATGTGCATATATATATATATATATATATATATATATATATATATATATATATATATATATATATATATATATATATATATAAATATATATATATATATATATATATATATATATATATATATATATATATATATATATATATTTATATATATATATATACATATATAAATATATATATATATATATATATATATATATATATATATATATATATATATATATATATATATATATATATATATATATATATATATATATATATATATATATATATATTTGTATGTGTAGGTATACATGCATGTATGTAGGTATTAGTGTTGTATTGTATTGTCTATTGACCATATGAGACATGAAATTACAAATTCATCACACAATGAACATATGAGAGAATATCTGGGTAGGTGGTGTCATAGATTCCCATTCTTTGCTCAGCAGCCTAGCCTTGCTTTAACTCCCTGCTCTCCCTCGCCTCCTGAAATGAACCTGCCCGTAATAATACTGTACAATTCCACTACCACACCTGCATGCATATGAGTGCTAAGTTTGTTAGCATAAGGCGGATATCAGAAGCAATGGTGCTTGGTGACTGATTGAAAGAAAATAGCCCCTTCTAGATAGCAATAAATGATATTGCAAACATTGGAATTGCTGGGATGACTCGAATGTATTTGTATTGGGGTAATGTCGTAAAGTATCTGTATGCATATTTATTGTATATGTCATCCATACAAGTACACTACATCAAGATTGGATAGATAAACAAAGAACAGTAAATGATAATGTAAGTAAGGATGTTTTGATACTAATTACTACGAGTAGTGAAAATAGGATATTACCATGCAGCTGAAACAATATCCTGCCAAGGTATTGGCTTAGAAACATTTTTCTTATATTTCTTTCTCTTATCTTTTGAAAAGATAGAGCCGACGACCGATATTTTGCTTGGACTTTTGTATTAAAGAGAAATATAAATGCTGTCTTGCGAGGCTTCATTCAATAACTGATGGTTAGTCAGTTTTAGTTAACTAAATGGATATTTGAAACCTAGGTCATCATTTGCAACTTATTTCGAAGAAAACCATACAGGAAGTTTTTTCGCATTTCGTGAATTGGAACAGCATGTTGAAAAGACACCCCACGTGGGAATGTATACGTGTTCATTGTTCCTCTTATGTATCATGTAGTGAAGCCGCTCTAATATGGACACACTGCTAGTGTGGACAACCCAACCTATGTGGACACTTCACGGTCCCAAATCCTCTCTCTACACCCACCTACGTGGACACTCATTCTCTTTGCAGACTAGAGATTTTTTAGTTGTCCTGATTTCATGAACCATTAACATTTTTCTCCCCTCGTATTCATAGAACTATCAGGTGAGGAACATATTTTTGAAAAACGTATCCTTTTGAATAGGTTATGCCTGACAATTACCATGTTTATACATATACACACTGTATTGCGGCTGTTTGAGTTTGTTTGGAAATAGTCAGTCAGTAGAAAGTATTATACCAGTTGAATATATTTATGTTTGACTGTACTACCATAGGTATAACAGACAGCTTTTGTTTGTACTGTATACATGCAACTACTTGTACAATCTCACATGTATTTATCTCATTGAATAAGAGAAAATACTGGATTATTTTAAGTGCCAGGACACTATGCTCCTCAATTATAAACTGACAAGACTCGTAGCATTAGTGAGGGGAATGTTTGTATAGTATTGTATGTTTATTGACTACGCACAAGGGCGCAACATCACACAAAGTACAAAGGAGAAACATAGGAAAAAGGTTAAGAAAACCAAACTAAGCATAACATAAAACAGGAAAAAGAGGTTTACAAAGGCAGTTTCGATATTTAGGTGTAATCAATGTATATATGTGGAAGGAAATCAGGTGCGTCATGGGATTACATATCTGCATTATATCGGTTATATGAGAAACTATGTGTCTAATTATAATGTACAGTATCAAAATGGGTATAAGTCTGCATATTACAAGTTGGTGTATTCTATTCGGCTTGATAAGTGTATGTATGATGGATAGTCATACTGATCTTCGTATCGCATGTTGGAACGCCCGCAGATATCGTGCTTCTGTCCCCTATATACGGCAGTTACTTAATGGGTGTGAAATCTTGGCCATAAATGAGCATTGGGTCCATGAAAATAGACTCGGCTGCCTTTTTAGATATCTCAGACACACACCACTGTTTTGCTCGAGCAAGTAGGTTCTCTGCTGCAGATAGCTATGGTTATGGACGGGAGCAAGGAGGCGTGGCCATTTACTGGGATAAAAGGCTGAAGGGGGTCTCTGTCGTTTCGGATGTTGTTCTTGATAGGGCCTGTGCTGTGAGGCTGCAGACTGGTAGAGGGGGCATTGTATATTTTATTTCGGTGTACCTACCTGCCATGGGGTGTAGCGAGTCTCTTGAGGCTAGTTTGGACGTGATCACCGAGATAATCGAATCCCGTGAACCCGGTGCTCTAATTACCGTAATGGGAGATTTTAATGGGGACGTGGGTGTCGAGGGGTGGTATAAGAGGGATCCGCCGTATCACTCCTAGAGGGGGGAAAGTCCTTGGGTTCTTTCATAGGCATGGGCTGGTACCCCTCAATATGCAAGAAACGGCTTCCGGCCCGGTAGACACGTATGAAGGGCAAGTAAATGGGTCTACTCTTGATTATATAGCTGTTTCGTCTATACTTTCTGACCTCCCCCACACTTGCACAGTCTTAGACTGGGACGCCCTCAATACTTCGGACCACCTCCCGGTATGTGCAGTCATTCGTGTTAGTGGTATATCTGTTACTACAGGTGGTCAGGTTCCTAGAGGGCATATAAAATGTCAGGTCAGGATAAGTATCGGAAGTACCAAAGTGTGTTGGAACCTCTGATGGCGGTTATATCAGCAGACTTTGACAGTAGTCCAAAGGATTACACAGCTATTGACACAGCCCTGCGTAAGATTACTGAATCGATTCATTATGTCTCTGATAAACTTCCACACTCGCAGTACAAAAAGAACTTAAAACCTTTTTGGAATAAAAATTTGAGTGCGTTAAAGTTCCGTAAGGTAAATTCGTATAGAGACTGGGTATTGGCTGGCAGACCGCGTAATTCTGATCATCCACTGTATATTCGTTACAAAACCGATAAGAAAATATTTCACTCTGCAGTAAAGAGACTCTCTAAGGAATACGAGGAAAACGAAATCCTTGAAGTTATTAAGTCCGCAGAGATTAACAGAAATTCCTTCTGGAGACTCATTAAAACTGCTCGGAAGAGTCAAATTAGTGGTATAAATGCTATTAAACGTTCTGATGAGGTTGTTGTGCACGAAATTAAGGAAGTCTTAAAGGTGTGGTCTGAGCACTTCAAAAAAATTGGTACCCCGAAAGTCTCAGAAAACTTTGATGAAGAGCACTTTATTGCTGTTAGTGAGGCTGTAGCCGGCTATAACAATCTAAATGACAATGACAACTTCCTTGATAACCCTTGTCTTATGATGAGGTGCAGAAAGCAGTCAGGACGCTCCACCTTGGTAAGGCCCCAGGTTTTGATGAAGTTATGGCGGAGCATTTAATATATGCTGGTCCTATGATGATCGAACTTTTATGTAAAGTGTATAACTCTATAGTTGACTCTGAATATATTCCTGCGTGCTTTAAACAAGGTGTGCAGGTGCCACTCTATAAAGGTAAAGATGCGTGTTTCTTAGACCCCAACAATTATCGGGGGATTACCCCGCTTCCCACATATAACAAACTTTTTGAGGTTCTCAAATGGCACCGCCTTAAAAGATGGTGGTGTGATGAGAAGGTCATTTCGGAGCTCCAGGGAGCTTGTAGAAGTGGGAACTCCTGCGTCCACACAGCTTATAATTTGCGTGAGACTTTGGCTACGTCGTTGGAGTCCTCAGACTATTGTTTTGTGGCTTTCTATGACGTAGTCAAAGCCTTCGATACTGTCTGGATTGATGGGCTTTTTAAACAAATGTATGATTTAGGTATATCGGGAAAGACTTGGCGTCTGCTTTATAGATGTTACATAGATTTTAAATGTTGCGTGAAAATTTGTGGTAACTTTTCGGAATGGTATGAACCACTCTGTGGGATTCATCAGGGCGGGTTCATGTCATTAATGAAGTATACGGTATTTATTAATTCTCTTATAGTTACTCTAAAAGAATCCGGTATATGTTGTAAAATTTACACCACGCCAAGCACACCTTTGGGGTATGCAGACGACGTTGCCACCTGCTGTGTTAGCAAATTGAAACTTGACAAGGCCATGGACATTGTATACTCTCATGGGTGTGCTTGGCGTTATGAATTTAATGCTAAGAAGAGCGGTGTCCTTGTATATGGGGAAAGTCCTAAAGATCACGACCGTAATTCGCTTTGTAGACTTTTTAAATTGGGACCAAATAAGGTAAAAGAAAGAACTTTTTATGATCATGTAGGGATTAGAAATAGTATCTATGCCTCTGACGTTTCTGGTATTGAGGACCGTATTTCTAAAGGTAGACGGGCCTTTAATTCTGTTGCTGGGATTGGTATTCGTAAACGAGGTATCTCAATGGCTACTTGTAATGTAATTTTTTGGTCGGTTGTGGTTCCCACTACTCTATATGGCTGCGAGCTATGGATTATGGATGATGCTGCCCTTTGCCTTATAGAGGAATTTCAAAACTATATAGGGAAGAGGGTCCAACGGTTTCATCCTAGGGTCTCAAACATATGTAGTTTTTATGGGCTGGGATGGATGAGACTTGAGAGAATTATCCAGATTAGGAAACTTATGTTTATCAGAACCATTATGGTAATGGAGGACGGAGAGCTTCCTAAGAAAAAAATTTGTGAACGTGCCTCCGTTTATTTCTCAGATGTTAATGTCGGTAATTCTAATGTCTATCAGAGTGCCACCTTTGATCTCCTTAATATGTGTGTAATCTTTGATCTCGTGACGGAGGTTAAAAACATGGTTTTTAAGAAACATTTTTACCCAAAGTCAGTATGGAAAAATCTAGTTTGGACTAGAGGGTGGCAACTGGAAGACATACACTGGAGAATTGAGAGACAACTCCATAGGAGCCTTGATATTCTCAGTGGAGTCAGTCCTATCACTAGGTATCTTACGTGGTGGTCGTTTTCAGATAAATTTCCGAAGTACATGAAGGAATGTGAAATTTTGGCCAAACCTACCTGTCACGCTAGTTAACTTAAAGGAGATGACTTTTAACTTAAGGGTCTTTCTGGTACTGCGAAAATGTGTGATCTGTGTAATGAATTTGAAGTTGAGGATGCTCGGCACTTTCTCCTTAGGTGCCCTTATTTTGAATGTGAAAGAGTCACAATGCTCAGGGAAATTGACCAAATTAAGGAGGATGCGCTGTATGTGGGGGTGAAAACTGTCACGATATGCTTTATACTATTCTCGGTAAACCATATGTAGAATTGGACGAAGATCAAATGATGAAGATCTGGTTAGTCATCCTGAAGTCAGTGTCTATTATGTATAAAAATAATTTGGAGTGCAAAAGAGGTATAGGGTAGTGTAATCTAGCACCCCCTTAATGGCCGGCTCTTCAGGTATACCGACACAATCACCCCCATGGATTATGAACCTGATCTTTAATCAACCTATGACGCACCTGGATAGTATTGTAAATATGTTATTTTCCTTGTTATAAAACCATATCTTGTTTTTGTATTCACATACAGCCAATAAAAGATATATAAAGGGACCTCATACACATTAAGGTAAACAAAACATATACATATAAATTATAAATAAAGCAATAAATCAAGCTTGGGAGACTGGTACATCATTTGTTTGTTGTTACATCATCCTGCACCAAGTGTTGGTATAATCATAATTGGGGACGAGAGGAGGCTCAAACTTAAAAAAGCGGGATGAAAATTCGATTGGAAAATTGTTCTGTGTTCCAGTTCTTGTATGCTGGGTCTATCTTAGGATAGTCATGAGTAGAGTCAGGAATCTTCGACACAGTTGCAAATTCCGTTAGGGCTTGACCAAGAAAAGGTATAGCTGGACAGAAAAAAGTCTTTCTTTAAGGACAGTGCGAAACACAGCTGTAGAAAATTCAGTACACTATAGTTTATACACATTTGCAATTTCAAATGTGGTCAAAAGGAAAGCTGAGTACATCGAGGCTTTTGAGTGTAAACCTTGAGGACTGGTGTATCTGGTATGGGGTATAGGACGAAGGCAGTTCTAAAATGCTGGCTGACTTTGTGAAGTGGTAGAAAGTAAGTAGACAAGGTGCTTAACCCGTTAACTCTCATAGTGGTCAAAGCAGCCTGAAAATGTTCAAGAAATCTTTCTAGAGAAAGCATACTCTGAAAAAATATAGTAGGGAGAAATATTGATTAGGACACTACCAGCAATTCTTTTTCAAATATGTTGTACTCTTGATTCCCAAGTTGTAACTGAAAATGTCATATATCCAGGCATCGGTTTCTAGAGGAACTTTAGCATTGAAACGTGTATGGTGCATACAAAAGAGGAACATCTAATGCTAAGAAATGTGGTGCAGACAATCCTGACTTTAATTAAGTGGACAATTACTTATAGCATTTATTGTGCTAATACAAGATGCACTAAATCCCATTCACAGTAGCCCCTCTATTATGGACACATCTCTATTGTGGACACTCAGGCTGGTCCCATGGATATATATATATATATATATATATATATATATATATATATATATATATATATATATATATATATATATATATATATATATATATATATATATATATATATATATATATATATATATATATATATATATATATATATATATATATATATATATATATATATATATATATATATATGTATGTATGTATGTAAGTGTGTGTGTACAGTATGCTAGTATAAGAATTATAAATATATTAGTATGCGCATGGCTTCCCTTTGCATAATAGTGCAATATTGAAGCCTTGAGTAAACGAGTCATGACCGTACTGTTACTGAGATCAATCTAGCATGGCACAATCCACGACAGCTAGAATATGGTCAGTGATCGTTCTCACTTCAAATACTCCTGAACAACTGGCCGCAGAACCTCTTAGAGAAGTGTCTCTTTGTCGGTCAGATGAACTAATATCTAGTAACTGGACAGCAAGGTCCCTATAATTAACTTAATTACACTCAACGAGATAAGACATCATTGGCGGTGAGTCAAACGCAAGAGTTAGGGTAGCAATTGGTGGATTACCGCGCAATTGGTGCAGGGAATTGTCCCTTTGAAATTCCTGCTCATGTATTGCAACTGACAAGTATAGATGCATGGGAAGAGAGTTTGTAGATAACGTGAATGATCTGGTTCATAGACGTTGTGCCTCCTTGGAACCGTTAATCCCTTCCCTACTGAGCTCATCATATTGGCAAGGCTTGCAGGATCTGGACCGGGACAATATATGTTCACTTACTACACAAGTATTACTAAATAGGTGCTTAAAACAAAGCGGGTGCATTTGGGTAAGGGGAAATTATATGTTGGTATTGTAAGAAACAGAACAGGTTAAGATATATATATATATATATATATATATATATATATATATATATATATATATATATATATATATATATATATATATATATATATATATATATATATATTTATATATATATATATATATATATATATATATATATATATATATATATGTATATGTATATGTATATATATATATATATATATATATATATATATATATATATATATATATATATATATATATATACATATATATATATATATATATATATATATATATGAATGTGTGCGTGGGTGAACGCTCACTATTTCCATACTGAGTGTTAATTGCCACAATGTATTGATACCATGTGCTAGTTGTAGATTGACATCCCCCATACTCTGCCCATTATCGAGTGCCATGCTTACTTTGAACGTGTAGCCGTCATTGTACTGGTGTGCTGTTTCAGATTTGACATCAGGCATTGTCTGCATTATTGATGATGACTGTGCAGGTGATAATATCCATTTTCTTACCTTTTTAAAATACTTATGTTAGGCATGCAAAGCATGACGCCACATGTATTGAATGTGCAAAATATGTTCATTGTGTTATGTGCTATTTGGTCCAGGGAACCCGCTATCAGAAAGTAGCCGTATATTGGCTGTGGCCGTAGGTAGAAGGTCATCTGCTGGGTCGATGGAAGACGAGTAAAATGAATAGATAACAAGAATAGTGAAAAGTCTTAACTCCAGACAACACACCATATACAGTTTGCTTGGTATATATGAAAATAAACAAAAAAAACCTACAGTATAACTATTTATATATGTAAGCTTGTTCTGACCTGTGGAAATGCAGGTCTTAATATTGTACTATGAAACTATATCTATATGTATGTTTGGTTTAATATATTTTGTATTCCCTTATACGGGCAAAACAGTTCTTGTATACCGTATGATTATGTACAAATATCAGTACAGTCAATAACGACACGATACGATACGAATAGTCTGAGCTCCTGACTACACACCATGTACAGTTGCCTTACTATATATGAAAATAAACAAAAAAGACAGCTTTTTGTAGGTATTTTAAAAATAAAAAACGAGTTTTGTATAGGAAAGAGATCAGTGCTCATGGACACACGCAGAAAATAACTAAACAGCAACTAACCATCAGCAACTTAATTGGTTCCTTACATGCCCAATGCTCTAAATAAACTCAACCTTTAATCATTTCATGAGGGTTAAGATCTGTTGCTACTATTATTCATTATTACAAACTTTCACAGAGGATATAGACATATATAAATTTAAAAAATGGATTTAACTAATAATCCATAATATATACTCTACACGTGGTCCACGAGGCAATATATTGAGGTTATGGATGGACTTGGGAAGGGGGACAATCTCAATCCGTATACCCGGTAGAGTGGCAGCTGGACTATAGTTAAGGCCACATTGTGCATTTTTTGCTCAATGCGTGAACTTTGGCAAAGGCATTTTTTAAGGCTATCTAGGCTAAAGATAACCTACTTGGCAGGAGAGCTTTAAGATTTCAGACCTGCGCTCATGAAGTAGTAATTTGATTTAATTTAATTTAGTTCAGACACTGTGTGTAGCTATTCTTTTCTGTTTTTGTTTCCTTTGTTTTCCGTTATATGTTTTGTATCCAGTATTTAGTATTATGAGTTATATGTTGTATGTGTATATTTTTCACCTTTGACAGGTCGTCAATAAACTATACATATATGTAGGATTATTCTGAACCTATCCGTATGTGGCAACCACCCACCATGCTCCCGGCTGACCACGGGTCATTAGTCAAAATATCGTTTTTCAAACAGCCGCCACCTTCCCTTTAGGAACCCAAGCTGTGTACACAAATACACAAACCCTGATTTCCTTATCTGCACTTAATCTCCAGTAGGAGAAGTGTTCAGGAAAATGAATCTTTAGCCCTAAGTTATCAGGCTGAGAGTGTGCGGAGAGGGAATACATGTATGGCACTTACGCCAACATGCTGCGCCGCATTTTGCATTTAATACAATCGATGGGAAAACTTTGTAACGTGCTGTTGTTGATCTGGAAATCTGCAAGCTTTTCTCGCCTAACTCATCTTCCGTATGGTAACATTTCAGTCCAATCGCCAGCGCATAACTATTGATCGAAATACCGTATTGTTTTACCAGGTATTGCTTTTCAGTAAGGATATATATATATATATATATATATATATATATATATATATATATATATATATATATATATATATATATATATATATATATATATATATATATAATATATAAATATATATATATATATTTGTTTGTATATATGTATGTTTATATGTATGTTTGTATGCATGCATATATGTACATACATATTTATAAGGGTAGTTAGTAATAATGTTCTGATATTTTTTTCTTTATATACATTTGCCTATAGGGTTTCACAAAAATGTCAGGCCATTTTCGTTCGCTGCAAGGATGTAATGGGTATAAACGACAATGCAATATTTAAAGAATCTTTTGAATGAAAGCTTTTTTTCCTATTGGACGTAACATAACCATTTCCCTTCATATGTTGTTCAAATATCACTTTTAATGGTGAGTACGTCTCAAAGTCAGTCGTCAGCCCGTGTGCACTGCATGACGTCAGAATGTTTCAATGCGCATGTGCAGAACACGTAGCAGGGACATGGTACACTGTGAGGTGATTGTGGACGCCTGTTCGGATCCTCTGATCTGCAGCTGAAGATGTGCACGCCGCTCTATAAAGACCTTTATTTACATCATAGCAACAGGAAGATGCAGCAGCTGAAAAACGTCTTGAAGGAGGCGGATCTCATAGTTTTCACCTGTCGCATTCCTTTCCCGCCATAAAAGAGGTGTTTTGTTCTACGTGTACAGCAGGCTATGATTTATGTATTCTTCTGAACACTAGCGAGAAACTGAGAGAGAAGTCAGTCAGTACAGTCAGTACAATGTCAAAGTTATTTGTGATCTTTACTAAAACTGTAAAGCTAACTGAATAACTTTATTTTGAGTGTATTTCTATTAAGTTTTATGTTCACGAAAACATACTTGTAAGATGTATGATTGTTTGTATTACCTTTACAGTCAATAAACATTCGGAATACTGAGTAATATGTTTCTCACCCGCTTGGCCTCCAGGAGGCACTTAATCAATACTTTGAATTCAGTCGCTCGTTTTTCCTGTGCCCTCTTGTTTACTCTTACTTACTACTGACTACTCATAAAACTGTGTCACTGTGATACTACACCATTTGACCACATATGGCCACCTTCCACCAATCGCATACCTCAAAAGTGTGCGATATACACCATACCGCATATTTTGTGAGCGTGTTCTTTGAGATGACCAAACCATAAAGGGTTTTCAGCCAATGCTTTTCTAACTCTGTAATTAGTGGACCATATCAACTGTGGTGCTCGCTACATATGACCCCAGAAGCTGGACCATACGTCACAGGTATACCCTGGGCGTCGCTTCACAACACCTAGGGATAATAGTATGCACTACAAATTTCATTGGGCCTCCTGTTCGTTCAGATCTTCATGAAAAACATTGCCATTGACATCATGGGATAACAAACGATATCAACAATTCTTAGAAGGAATAAATGAAGGTCGGGAGATTCGGCGAACTCCTTTGTTACACGAAATGCGTCACACGTCATCATTCCAAGGGTAGATTGGTCCTAAATCCTGGCATAGTGATGACGTAGAGCACATCAAAGAAATGGGGAAATCCTGAATCAGAAAAACCTTTCTTGCATTGTGCCATTGCAAATATGTAGGAAAGATCCACCTACCACAATCATCTCTTCTGATATTAGCAGATAATAATAATAATAATAATTGATATTTGATATAGCGCCCTTTCCACCTATAATGTTCAAAAGCGCTTTAGAGTCATTGGACAGTTGTCATGGTCCATATAGTCAATTAAACTCCTTTCGATATAGCAATGTTTTCAGCTGTTTCTTGAAGTTTTGCACACTATCAGCAGCCTTGATGTTGTCAGGGAACTCATTCCAAAGGTGTGGTGGATAAGCACAGAATGCTCTGTCACCGAACCTTTTCAGATTAGTGAGTGGTATCTGTAATAAGTTCTTAGTGTTTGATCTTAGAGTCCTTGTATTAGCTTTTGTGTATTAGTGTGCGGATAGCGTATAATATCCTTTATCAAAGAAACCTGGCGCATCCTCGCTGTCAAACAATAAGGAATACACGAATCTGTGTATGCATTTCGCGTTAATCTTCGGTCAGTGATCATACGAGTCATGAGAACAGATTGTTTGATTGATTGATTTTTAGGTATAAAAATGTACATGTACAATACAAGGTAAAACAATATAAATAAGACAAAGTTACAATGTCAGAGGTTATACATGGCATAAATATACCTCGGATAGCACTTTAAGTGTCCTGCACTTATTTCCACAGCGGTCAGGGCATGATATATCACAAACAAGATTGACACATATCACAGCAATGTCTATTTTGGCAACAATGGCTTACCATATCACAGTTTAATATATACAGATGGCTTCTTCCTCATTGTCAACACACTCCATAAGATACTTCTTTACTTCTATTTTAAAATTCTCTTGTGTTATGCATTGTTTGATATGACCAGATAAGTTATTCCAGTTTTTGGCACCAACAAATGAGAATGAATACCTCCCAGCCGAGTTTACTCCAGGAACAATAAGAATGTGCCCGCTCCATCTTGTTTGATAGTGATGTTGATTTTGAACACGCTCAAACTGTTCAGAAAGATATGATGGAGCAGTGTTATTAAGAAACTTTGAACATGTGGTTCACATTTAGTTGCTGGACCCTTTTCTCTACTGGTAGCCAATTGACTATCTTGAATTCGTTGTAACCAATATGAGATCTCGGATGAAGCCCCAAAACAGATCTTATCATTTATTTTTGACCGACCTGTAATCCCTGCTTCAATTTTAACTTGAAACCGCTATACCAGGCACTGCAAGCATAGTCTCAAATGACATTGAATAGACCCTTGAGGCACCCCGCATGTGACGTTCGCACATGCCTGAGTGCTAGGATATGTGGCGTCCAGAGTTCAATCCCATGCCGGGGTTGCAGGGGTTTTAATTCCATTAAAATTGAGGGGACCGCCAAAGGAGAGGGTAAGCGTAACTTGAAGGATTTCATATTCATTCTACATCATATATTTATTGGCCATATGCAGTCTGTGTTGTCTGCACGTCAGAACTATCTTCGAATGCAGCTGCCTACTACTACTACAACTACTACTACTACAATTGTACTACTACTACTACTACAATTGTACTACTATTACTATTACCAAGATAACATAAGATTAGATAAGACAATTTTATTAACGTCTCACCCAATTATAGAATGTTACAAACATGACACAGCAAGAACATTGGTCAGTCAATTTTGACCTACGGCAGGCTATACAACTAATATATGCATAATATACATTGTTAAAAATATATTAATATCAGTTCTGATATTATGCATTTTGCACTTAAAATATGATGTCACAGTTGGACAATAAGAACACCAATTTATCTGTATCATTTAAAATATCAAAAGTGGGCAGGATTGTGTATGCTAATACTGATGATAATGACGCTGATGCTGCTGCTGCTGCTACTTGCGTGTAGTGATTGTTTACAAAGAACAACAGAGGTGACCCGTTCTAGACGTCGTCGTCAAAAACCTCTTTGGATCTAGTCATAGTCCCTGTCATCAATGTATTGCACTCTGGACCTTTATCCCAGTGGTGTCTCAGGAGCAGGCACCGGCAGCTTCTCTTGACAGCGTAAAAGCTGTAAAAGGCAATCTCTGGACAACCACCTCCCTCATCAACAGATAATCTACGCCAAATCTCGCGAGATTCACAGTTGATAAGATAAGCAAATCCCACGAGAGTTAGTCAAGATGAGGTAAACAAATTACTTTCTTTTTGTACGACACCGAGATTTCTGCCAGCGACAGCGAGTCCCCCTGGTGGACACTGACATCAACTGCAGTGGCGGGAACATTCATCAAGTCTCGCGGCGGACCACTTTGTAGGACACAGCTTTAGCTGGAACAGGCCCCGGGGAAGTGAGTGTGATTAGTAAGTGACTACTGGGCTGTTGAGAGTGGCACCTGTAGGTGAGGCAGGGCACCAGCTGAATCTCTGATCACCCGCACGCGAGCTTAGGCAATGCGGGGAATTGAGCAATCCTGATCAGTTTCACCCAATGCAAAGGAGGGAATTTGTTTGTCTAATTGCTTCTTCAGGGATTCTGCCCAAACGTCTGTGAAGTGGTGTCAATCTCCTACTTGTACACGTACAACAAGACAGCAGTGGTACTACAGACCTGCAGCCCCCATTTATGCGACTACTTCTACTACTACTACTACTACTACTACTGCTGCTACTACTACTACTACTACTACTACGACGACGACTGCTGCTGCTGCTGCTACTATTACCACTACTACTACTACTACTACTACTACTACTACTACTACTACTACTACTACTACTACTACTACTATTAATGTTTTCACCACTTCTACTACAACTACTACTACTACCACTTATACGACTACTACTACTACTACTACTACTACTACTACTACTACTAATATAACTACTACTACTACTACTACTATCAATATTTTCATCATTTCTACTACAACTACTACTACTACTACTACTACCACTACTGCTACTACTACTACTACTATCAATTTTTTCACCACTTCTACTACAACTACTGCTACTACTACTACTACTACTACTACTACTACTACTACTACTGCTGCTACTACTACTACTACTGCTACTACTACTGCTGCTGCCGCCCTGTTTCACACATGCCGATCGCTGTAATGTACTATACCACTCGGCCGTGGAGGTATTCCTCAGTTGCTGCTACACTAAGGACTTCCTCAACAGCCAAGCGATCTAATACATTGCAACGATTATCGGGTCGGAAGATGCGCATAGGACGGGTGTATTGGGCAAAATGTCTACATTATACATCATCCTTTAATAATGTCATCTTGATAGCTGATGTACCGAACGTATTTGGAAAGGGATAGACTGATATTTACTAAGTTCATATTGCGGTTGGTGTCCACATACAAAAGACGATTAGTTTCCAAAGAATGGAAAGTTTAGAGTTAGTACAACTTTTGTAACCATATGGTACAGTCAATAAAGTACAATACAACAACAAAAATACTGGGTAGGAAGACAGGATTCTATCCTTAGGATTTGAATAGGTCCTTATCGGTAAAAACGGCAAGTTTTAGCCCCACTCTCAACAACTTTCCCCTTTTGAGAAATGGAAAACGATGAATATCAATGAATAGCCGTTTTCATTCATTTTATTTCCTTTCATTCATAGTTTCACCATATTCGCTTAATACGCCAGTGAATAACTTGATTGTAAATTAGTTACGTAACATGGACGTTCACAGCAACTGTAGCATCTTAGAACTTCAAAAGACTTCCCAGTTTGGTAAATATGAATCAATAATGCATTGCCTTAACAACTTTGCCGCTAGAATAACTCAGTTATTGGCGATATGTCATGGCGCCTGAATGCCTGTGGAATACATAAAGATATCTGACCGTGTTTGAACTATAGGTGGTCGTTTGATATTCATGTTCTTGCGTAATCATCATATAATTAATGATGCATTGTACTTCACACGCTTTGATATTAATTGGGCATGGATAATTGAAAGCAACGTTAATAATCACAAATTCAGACATATTTCTTCCCTGTAATACACTGCATGCATTGAAGTTATACCAACAATTACTTTATGTGATTAGATGTCATATTCAATTCACTTTAATGGTAGATGCACACTAAATTCAACCGTGACTATCATTTTTTTTCAAACATCTAATTTCTTTATCATAATAAAAATGAAGCAAGTTTATTCAAGGGCTATTTGTGAGGCGTTCCACTGTCAAGCAAGTGCATGCATCTACTCAAAGGGATAAGGAATGAATGCCCATGTGCAAGAACAGAAACAAACAAGAATAACATATTAAGTAATTTTTTAAATGCTGTATATGTTTTGTAATAAATGTATATAAAAATGAGATGAATAAAATAATGTTCGCCATGTCCCAGCGGTCTAGAGTATTGTGTGACAACGGTTTTACTGTAAAACCGCTCTATATTATGTAGGTTTTAGTTCTGCTTAACCTATCACATTGCTCAAGAGTTCGACAAGAAATTGTCGTCTCGATCCAAGATACTTTTGACTATAACTTGTAAATTAAGAATCATTTTGCAAAATATTTGATGGACAGTTGTTGGTAGTATTGTAGACAACACTTCTTATGGGAATAAGTTAGTGGTGGAGAGCCGGGTGGCGAATTAAGCTGAGGACCTGCTGACAACCGGGTTGTCAGCAGGTCCGAAGCTTAAGTCACCACAAGGCTCTCCATCGCTAACTTAAACACTATTATAGCATGATGAAAGAATACACCTTTTTAAATAGCATTAACTTGATTGCATCACTAAAATCACTGTCTAATTCTTTAAAAATGGTTTTAAAACTCTGAGGTGGAGCGCAAAATTCCAAAATCTCAACCCGGTCCTAGGACAAGGTTTGCAACCCGGATCAGTCACCGGATCAGAATTTTCGTCAACATTGCCAGGCCGCTTTTGGCCACTGTTAGCATTAAGTGGTTAAGGCATATAGCAAAATGTTAGAGCTATTGGGTCTGATTGTCAATTTCGCCCACTTAACTACTGGGCACGCGAGTTTAGAAAAAGTTGCTGTAGAAATATCATTCAAAAATATAAGCTGGGACAGACTTAGAAACCATCTAAGGAAAGTACACTCGATTGTTCATCCTTATAACGTGTTAACATATGATGATAAACGTTTTCGTGGCCACTTTAATATTAATTGTGTGTTTTTGCAATGGAATACAATCTTTGCGAGGAAAAGCTATGTTGCCACCAACTGCACTCTGATGTGGGTCATGATATACATGTAGTGTTGCTCATAAATATACAGATTAACAACCGAAGATGATCTTAACTGGAGATGTTAAGAATTCCTGATAAATTATGGTCAGAAATGTGTAACCTAGTTGTTCTTTCTCATTCCTATGCTAACCTTTGCCTATATAACAAACTTAATTTAGCCCATTAAAAGTATCCGTGACGACAAGTTTAACTAAGAACGCCATCTTCGCCGCTGCATACATAGAATTGAAATACTTGACTAATAAGAGACGTCTTTGAAATAATTGGCCAATAAGAGACGTCTTTGAAATGATTTGCCAATAAGACACGTCTTTGAAATAATTGGCCAGTAAGAGACGTCTTTGAAATAATTGGCCAATAAGAGACGTCTTTGAAATAATTGGCCAATAAGAGACGTCTTTGAAATGATTGGCCAATAAGAGACGTCTTTGAAATGATTGGCCAATAAGAGACGTCTTTGAAATGATTGGCCAATAAGAGACGTCTTTGAAATAATTGACCAATAAGAGACGTCTTTGAAATAGTTGGCCAATTAGAGACTAAATAGATACTAGTATACACTAATAATACACTAAAATGCTCTCATTATGTATTCGAACATCAAATTGAAGATCACATTTCACAATAATATCAACAACGAGACTCAAAGACTATAAAGTCATGCAAAAGAATGCTACGATGAGTGAAACAACAGCGGAAAATACTATCACTTTAGAGATGAAAAGATTCAGCTTAGAAAACTTATTTTTCAAAGACATTTTTGTAACGTACGAGGTTTTCTGTTCCAGCAAATTGATTATTTCTAAAAGCTTTTCCAATCGTCTGGCGACTTTCGGGTTAAAAGGATGTTTTGTAATCTCAACAATTTAGATTCAGTCTATTTACCATAGCATGCATGGGAAGAGTGTATAATTTGCAATTTATCCTTATCAAGGGAATTCCACAGTAGAGCGCACAAGTGTATTTTGATGTGGCGAGTGTGATCTATCTGCACATAATACTGCTCTCACTCGCTTTTAAACCAATCACTCACTGCTACAAGAATGCCTTTTGTTGGAGCTAATTCTTTCCTATAAAAAGCCAGTATTCCCCTACGAGCAGTCCACTTTAGAGCATAACATTTACATTGTAAATATACATATGAGTGTTTTCCGATGATGATAAAACTCTTTGTCCATGCCTCTCCCCTGGGCAGCGTCTTTAAGAGATTAGAGTGGATCTTGGCGTGTGGAATTATTGTGTGGAGAGGAAACATGAAATAAATGCCTTCTTCGCCCAGCTCCCTGTGATTGATAGGGGAGGAGAAGGGGTGAAGTGTTATGCTAGGTATCAATCACTCTAGAAATATTTTACTGTTAACACATTAACCCTTATGCTGCTGGTGGCTTATTTGGTCAACACTAACTGTTGCAAAAAAACTAGAAAAAATGACTGAAACCCTGGGAATTGGGTACTCATTTGAGAGTATTCAGTGTGAGCTATCTACTGAATACCAACATGACAGGGTTTAGATGATTTTCAAACATGTTTGCGTCTTTGTGCGTGGACGAAAGTAGCCTCAGCTTTGGAAGGGTTAAGCCATCTAAGCATCCACAACACACCCTGAGAAGGCCCAGTAAATGTTCAACAAGTTTAGAGTTACATTGATCTGAAAATATTCAACCTTTGAATAATGACGATGAACATTTAACAAAATCAGGTAATTATTTACATATAAATTCTACCGTGTGCACATCGTCTTTGACCATTGGACATCACCTTAAAAAACAACACAATAACTTGAGAAACTTCTGACTGAATGTTGGGCTGAGCAGTCCCCTTTCGGTTTTCAAACATCGCTCTCTTTGATAAATTCTGTTAACCAATTCCTATTTGAAGTGTACACAGAGCATGACACACATGGAAAGATATCTGATTTGAGCGCATACTTATGTGAACCTATGATCTTTGAGTCAGTGATAATACTGATAAATAATTGGCATCGGGGAAAACCATACCCTTGGTCAAAAGGCATTGATCGGCTGAAATTTGAATGACGCTACTTTTTTTTACCAAACTAAAATATGTAAATGGAATTGGAAATAGTTTTTTCTGTATCTATTATAAATCATGCTGTTTTTGATATAGTATGTTACTCAAAATGGCATAGGTTTTAAACCATTCGTATTTAAAGAGCAAAGTCGATCTAACCCGTGGAAATATTTTAACTTGGTGTTCATGCTATATTTACTCTAAACGATCTCTTATATGGTACAAATAATGCTTATTTTTGTGATTTATGTTTAACGTAGTCAGTCCAAGTTTTAATTCAGAGGCAAATGGGTAAATCATTCGTAACGTATTGAGATGTTGACTCTGAGGGTTATTTCCGAATTAGAAAATAATTTAATTAATTTGTACGATTTTACCCACTGACAAGCTGTTCTGAAATGCTCTATCTAATTAAACTTGAGACATCACATGGTGGCCCTTGGGTCAAAGGACACACGTGTTGCTAAAGTTCACCATTCATTGGACATGCACAAATTGTCAGCATTCATTTTCAATTTGAATTCCCATAATATGAGAGAAAAGACAAGCGTGACTTTTGCCTATAAATCGAACTTGCGAATAGGGACCCAGGACAGGAGGACCAAGAGGCATTCTACGCTTATAATTCCCGCCAATAGGCTTAACCCATTATTGCTCACAGCGGCCTAAACAGCCTTACAATTTTGATGAAATCTTCCAAGCAAAAGCATAGTTAGCCTAGGTGAATATCTGATAGAGAAATGAATGGAAATCTTACAAACAACTCTCCTTCATATATTTTATAAAATTATTCTCAATTTCCAAGTTATTGTCCAAAATATCAAAGATCCAGACGACAATTTCACGAGTTACTCGTAAGCATTAATGGGTTAAGCCTGAACCAATACATATGCCTGATCCCACATGGCGCATGATGGATGAATCCAGAGCTGTCAAGAGCGATGTCTGTTTTTGTAAAATATAAATTGTCCGAGGTCGCATTCATCTGACACTATTGGATTTTTGTTAACAATCGCCCATTGTGATTTCTCCCGTTAGTTCCACATGGCCGGTTTTCTATCATAGACTGCTCAACATATGTTAGCATCAATCCATCACCCGCTAAATACATGTTGTGCATCTCAAATAGACAGGCCTACTCTCAGCAATGGACATCCTGCTGAGAGCAGTACGAAGGCCTTATCAATATACAACCAAGATCATTCTATTAGTCGTCATTTGTTTAGTGATAAATATGATGCTTTTGATGCATCTCAGCGGCGATACCACGTGTTTAACATGCTCCCGCAGAGGCGCGAATGCCTTCGTAAAGTCAAGAAAGACTCTAAAAGTTGACAGGATGTCAGAATTGACCGGACACGAGGGAAGAGTCACGTTTCCTGCAGATTTACGACGACAGTTGCTCGCAAGATGCACCGTCAAGGATTGGAAAGTGATACAAACTGGTCAAAACTCAACGCTTCCAACATGCAAATGTATTCCCGATGGATTAGGTAAGAAAGCAAAACAATTATTTCACGAACTTAGGTATCTTCACCCATGAGCAACGTATATAATTCTAAGTGATTTGCCATACATTTCCCCCCAAAGCTACTCTAAAACCCCTTGTGTTATAAACGAATTTCAGTTACGGTAAACTAAGTTTTAATTTTCAAAATGTTCAGTGCTACCCTGGAAGAATAACTGGACCACTACGACTTACGATTGAACTTCTACGGCCTATATTCAGATTATACAAATCCTCTTCAACATTCACAATTTAATGTAATACAATTTATGTTTACATCGAGGAATCAATCTTGTTCAAAAGCAATCATTTTATGTAAAATCAATATGACACACAAGCAAAAGGTACGATTTAAACGAAAATGATGCGATATTATTGTAAACTCCCAAGTTGAACAGAAAAAACTAGAACATACATCATTCACTTTGTTAGACCATTTCATTTATTTATTTCAATTATAGTGAAGTCTTGGAATATTGATCCTCTTCACAATAATTCACCGTTGTAATTTCGTATCCCCCAGGAGTGGTATATTATACAGCGGCAATTTCATTAAGTGAAAAAAGGGGTGTCACTTTTGACCTAAAGTAAAGCCACAATGCGGTGTTGGATAGATGAACGTCTAAATACTATCTCGGCATCAGATCGCATTCGTTCACAATCTTTATTTCTAGTCTATATATAGCACTATAGTTAAATAATCATCTCAACTTCGGGGTAGGACACAGACACACACGCACACACATACACACATATCTATCTATCTATCTATCTCTCTCTCTCTCTCTATATATATATATACACTAGTATATATATATATATATATATATATATATATATATATATATATATATATATATATATATATATATATATATATATATATATATATATATATATATACATATATATAAATTTATATATACACACACAGATATATATATACACACATATATATATATATATATATATATATATATATATATATATATATATATATATATATATATATATATATATATATATATATATATATATATACGTATATATACATATATTGACTGTATAATCGAACACAAAGGATATGAACAATATCAGAGAAGGAAAATGCACTCAACTCGAATCGTTCTAAGCACATTGCACTGAAACTGAAAAAAGTATAATAGGAAGGCAGGAAGACGTGGAACGTCATCCTCCTGTATAAGTGATAAATCGTGGGTTCTTTTGATCGCGAGGAACACCTGTGCAAACATGTACTGGTCTTGCATACAAAATACAGTGCCATCCATAGCTGTGTGAAAATATGTAAACACACACACACACAC
>OZ012700.1:10396206-10418580 GCA_963942565.1 Maea johnstoni | reverse complement strand
AGTGGGGAAGGGGTGCCTTGAACAAATGTCTATAGTAGTGGGAATTGATTGAGACCGTTTTTGGTAGGCAGATTTGATTAGATAGACCAAAAACGTCTGCAGCATTTTTGCTGCAGAGTCTGGGCAGATTTTAGTACAGGTGGCGTTCTGACTACACAACAGCAGTAGAGATCATAACATAACCAATAAACGTCCATGAATAGATAAATAACATAGAAAATAATCTACATGGCTGTTGGAGAGTCAGATATTTCGGTCTACCCTCAAAGGTGCGAGGGAATGTCCCCCCAAACTCTCTCCAAGAACGGTCCGGTTCACTTCCAGTTTACTACTAACAGGACAGACATTTACCCCACACTCTTTCTCTTGCGTTAATTACCTCTTTATACATCCCTACATTGCACCGTCCAGTACGATTAACATGTCAGTGCCAGGTTGAGGTATATCACGTCCTATTCACATTTTACCTTAAACCATGTAGATAGTGCAACATTACTCAAAGATAGAATGTGCGTACTATCTTAGCTACGACCTACAACAGTCGTGACAGCGACATCTTTTATCAGGGTGGGGAGTTAGAGCGCCATGACAGGACATGAACATGGAGCTTGTTTTTATCGTCACTTTCCTGCCATACGTATGTATGTTTATTGGCGGTAACAATATCATACTCTAATAATAATATAATAAAGAAAATGAAAAAATACAAATATGATATGGAGGCCATAATGCGTCAGAAATCAAGTTCGCAGTGTAAATAATTTAGCTGCAAATTTTTCATCGCAAACGAACAATGCTACATTTTTCATACATGTTTCACAATTGACATTAATTACAGAGCGTAGAAAAACAGATTCTCCAGCGCAAAAAAATTGAACTTATGATCATCCCTCTCCTCATAACAAGCACGTAGCTCTAGGCCTAGTATTGCCGTAAAACCTTGACCCATAGACACGGATAAACCCTATACAAGTTCATGCAGGAGCCTATAGGGTGAGTACGTTCATGCTAGAGTTCGTCTGGGTGTTTCGACAATTTAGAAAATAACTTTGTATCAATGCACTAATTAGCATTTTATTTGAAGGGGAAATGTATATATCAGCAAAAAAAATATATTTTCAAAATAAGTAATTAATATAGAAATATGATAAATATATCACTGCAAAGTCATGCGAGCTTGGTGCTTCCGGGAGAAAAGGGTCAACGCACGTGCGTACAGTGTACGAGCAGTACTGCAGCGTGCAGTGAATCTGCCTGATCCCGTCTAGCGCCCGCAGGCATTAAAGCCCCGAGGGCCTTGGCGTTTCCGATAGAGAGATCTACAGTTATTTCGTGTGCACACTCCTCTAAACGACCCTGTCATCACAACCTACAAACCACCGGATATAGCTGCTATTTTCTAATCGTAAAATATATCCCGCAAACTCCATTTCGATGACCTGAGCGATATACTCTATTAATCCGGAAGAAAGATGCGCTCCGTTACCTTTAGGATTTCCTACCTGTTGGCCGTATCATCACTGATAGCAATTAGTTCAGGTAAGTAGTTTTATCGACTCGAGTGTGCAGTCAGTTTTACGTAATTGCACGGTCTCTAAAGCATGATGAGGTAGCGTATGCTGGTTACGATATATATATATATATATATATATATATATATATATATATATATATATATATATATATATATATATATATATGTATATATATATATATATATGTATATATATATATATATATATATATATATATATATATATATATATATATATATATATATATATATATATATATATATATATATATATATATATATATATATATATATACATATATATATATATATATATACATATATATATATATATATATATATACATATATATATATATATATATACATATATATATATATATATATATATATATATATATATATATATATATATATATATATATATATATGTATATATATATATATATGTATATATATATATATGTATATATATATATATATGTATATATATATATATATATATATGTATATATATATATGTATATATATATATATATATATATATATATATATATATATATATATATATATACATACATATATATATATATATATATATACATATATATATATATATATATATATATATACATATATATATATATATATATATATATATATATATATATATATATATATATATATATATATATATATATATATATATATATATATATATATATATATATATATATATATATATGTATATATTTATATATGTATATATATATATATATATATGTATATATATATATATATATATATATATATATATATATATATATATATATATATATATATATATATATATATATATATATATATATATATATATATATATATATATATATATATATATATATATATATATATATATATATATATATCATTCGTAACCAGCATACGCTATATTCTTTATTGACAGTAGACATGCTACACAAGTATATCTAATGCAGTATATGTAATCCAACCAACCCGCACGCATCACTTATGGGATAACTTCTCATGGGAACCAGAACGTGAAGGTAGTCTTAATTAACATAGTAAATTATATTAAAGTCAAGTAAATTTAGCACCGCTTACCTGTGGAAACCATTGGTCTATCATTACTGCCAAGTGCAAACTCTCTATCAGTGGTATCGTTTAGTAAGTCTTGTAATCTCTCATTACCGCTTTCTAGTCGAACTGTTAACCGAGTTTGGAAATTCGTTTATCGTCGCCATTTCTGTCATATTGCAGCCAAGTCGTGACTTACATGTACATTGTCCTTCCACACATTCACGATCAGTTGGAAGTCGTAGAGGAAACTGTCATAGCCTTGGAGACCTATTGAATGAGATTATCTATTATGAAATGCAATTCATATATAGCAGCTGATTACAAATATCCATAAATGCATGCTTGTCTATGATCCTTTTATCCTCTAAAATACCCTACCGACTGGGAGCGCTCTTGCTTGCAGTGGCTCGAGGTCATTTAACGACATACACACATTAACATATACTAGTACTATACACATACATGCCAGTGATCGGCTGATCGGTGATTGTTCCGGCACTTTTGCTTTCCTCCATGATCAACTCGCGATTAATCTCAGGATAAAAACATGTGGCGATGATGAAATCCCCCTTCTCATTCCAAAGAGCGTTATCAAGATTAGTAATACTATCATACATATACTGAAATGTACACTTCTATAATATTATATATATTTACGAGTGTGTTGGAAGCAAATTCTCATGAGTACCTAAATTGTACAAATGTAATTCTCGGACCACAAGGTCGTGATCAACTTATTTATGATTCTACTCTACTTATATGGTTTCAACTTGGTAGTGGTATACCTTCATTGAGTCTTTAATTTATTCATCTTAAACAGGTGGTCAGCTTATTGAGATGTTTCAAAATGCATCCTTCACAGTAGGGCAAAATACATATCACCAAACGTAAGAAAGGTATTCATGAGTGCTGTGTAGTATAAACTCTCAGGTACAACCTATTTATTACATAACTGATTCTAGTAATGCGTACATAACAATTCAATGCACCCAGTCACCTCGGCTAGTTATGTATGTATATCATCGTACTCGGCTATTTAGCATAATACTATAGTCATGTATGGGTTGGGTCAATCTCAACCCATTATTATCTGACAAATCATATATATATATATATATATATATATATATATATATATATATATATATATATATATATATATATATATATATATATATATATATATATATATATATATATATATATATATATATATATATATATATACAAAGCGATGCTATGGCTAAAATGATTATGAACATGGTGTGTCCGGGACCAATAATCAAGATCCATTTAATTCTTCTACAATTTGTTTTTTATGAACCTACTAAATAGAGATTATCAATATGCTTAGAAAACATGCTCCTTTCAATTATGAAATTATTCTGAATGTTTAGTGAATGATTTCTTATTAATTTAGAAGTGGAGCCTGATATGGTGACAGCTAATTGGTATGACAGAAGGCAGTTGGTGCGGAGCTACACTGCTTCCCAATCTGGGTTCTCTAAGCTGCAATGGACACATAAAGGATTGCCTTTAGAAATGACAGATTTGCCAAATCCTTATATATACGTCCCTGGAAAATGTCTAAAGAGGAATAATGATATAAACCAGGAACAATATCTTTCAGACTGGTGTGGCCTGAATACTTCTTTGATATTCCCCTATGGATGATCCTGACCAGACCATGGGAGATCCCTATGGGTGATCCTGACCAGACCATGGGAGATCCCTATGGGTGATCCTGACCAGACCATGGGTGATCCCTATGGATGATCCTGACCAGACCATGGGTGATCCCTATGGGTGATCCTGACCAGACCATGGGTGATCCCTATGGGTGATCCTGACCAGACCATGGGTGGACCCTATGGGTGATCCTGACCAGACCATGGGACCAGACCATGGGTGATCCCTATGGGTGATTCTGACCAGACCATGGGTGATCCCTATGGGTGATCCTGACCAGACCATGTGTGATCCCTATGGGTGATCCTGACCAGACCATGGGTGATCCCTATGGGTGATCCTGACCAGACCATGGGTGATCCCTATGGGTGATCCTGACCAGACCATGGGTGATCCCTATGGGGTGATCCTGACCAGACCATGGGTGATCCCTATGGGTGATCCTGACCAGACCATGGGCGATCCCTATGGGTGATCCTGACCAGACCATGGGTGATCCCTATGGGTGATCCTGACCAGACCATGGGTGATCCCTATGGGTGATTCTGACCAGACCATGGGTGATCCCTATGGGTGATTCTGACCAGACCATGGGTGATCCCTATGGGTGATCCTGACCAGACCATGGGTGATCCCTATGGGTGATTCTGACCAGACCATGGGCGATCCCTATGGGTGATCCTGACCAGACTATGGGGGATCCCTATGGGTGATCCTGACCATCCTGACCAGACCTCGGGCCTCGGTCTGACCAGGATGCCTTCAGGCGCACATTAAATACACATACTACCCTGGCGAGCAGTCATAAAGGCTTTATTAAACACATGGTGTGTTTCTTATATACTGGAGGCTACCCTGAGCAGACTGAGCCTTAGCATGTTTGGCGTTTATCATCTAAGCTACGGTTGGTGTAAAGATGATAAGAACTTTCGATAGTACAACATCAAGTAACATTTGTATATTGATACTAAGTTTTTCAGATATTTTTGCACATATTTTAGAACTCGTTGCACCTCATAAGCCCTGACAAGGCCGTGAGTTGACTCGCCGTGGTCTAAAGATGAGCCTAAACAGCTTCTCATTTTTTCAATTCGAATTTGGTACATTTATAGTGTATTTCTTGAGGAGTAGTGCCTCACAGGGCTAGTGGTGTCGTCTATTTTAAGAAGTCTCCAACATCGATTAGCATAGGGAAGGAATATGATTAGAAAGAAAAGCCGTGCTGTGTACGAGGTGCAGGGAATGGATTTAATTGAGGAGTCTCAATACCACTTCGCCGATTTTCCAAACTACTGATACTGTGTAGTGTCTTTGACCGGAGAGAGAGAGAGAGAGAGAGAGAGAGAGAGAGAGAGAGAGAGAGAGAGAGAGAGAGAGAGAGAGAGAGAGAGAGAGAGAGAGAGAGAGAGGGTCGAACCAATGCCTGTGTAAGTCACAGTCGGTTTTTAATGTCTAGGTCGTAGTGTGTAGATCAATGTTATTAATTGCATTAAGTTCAGCAGTAATTAGGTTATAAATCTCAGGCCCAGAGGGGTGGACATTATGTAGTTTCCCTGCCAGTGCTCATAGATTTACCCTAGGCGGTACATTAATGGCCTAAACATTCACCCACAGTCAAGTGAGATAGATTTATTCACTCGATAGCGAAATTCATTTGTCCAAATAAGAAAGAGGCAATACTTATGCCAAATGATTCTTATTTCCATAAAACGTTTTCGAAGAGTGTGGTTCCAATTCTAGCGACACTTATGATCACTTTGCAGGTTAAATGGTGTTGTCTGATAAATGCAAACGAATAACTCGTTGGGAACTGCTAAATGATTTTCTGCAAGCACAGGTTTATATTGACACTGTAGTCTTTTTAAAAGGACAATAGTAATCCACCCAATAAGTGGTGATTAATGCGTTACCTTGTTTTCCTTATTTAGAACATCACTATCAATAATAATAATAATAATAATAATAATACTAATACTGATACTAATAATAATAATAATGATAATAACAATAATACTAATTATAGTGATAATAATGTTATTATCATTGACGATAGTAGTAGTAGTAGTAGTAGTAGTAGTAGTAGTAGTAGTAGTAGTAGTAGTAGTAGTAGTAGTACTGTAGCTATGGATTTCTAGCTTTGAACTTTGAACAATATGCTGCTGTTTAGGCCCTCCAAAACTGGATTACATTCGTGGTAAAGTAGAGGTATGATGATTATGCAGATCCTCTTCTAATCCTTATTGATGTTACCACATTCGTCATCATCTATTGTGAGATATCTGATCGTGTTATGTCTGGTGTACCCTGAACATACTGGCATGACCAATATCTATCATCATCTCCACTCTGATTCTAGCAGCTGATTAGTCAATTTCTTCGTTGTTCTGGACTGAACTGGGTTTCGAAATTTCTTTAAGCAATTAGCAATGTTAGGGGTCAAGTATGTATCCTAGTTGACACTGAGATCAACATCCAAGAACTTACTCTGCGAGCCGAGAACCAACATGAAAACCTACGGTGACAGATCATTTAGTGCCTGTGCCCCAAAACTATGGAATCAGCTCCCAAATAATATTCGGGCAGCTGGAAGTGTGGCAATCTTCAAACGACAACTGAAAACACATCTGTTCAAAGATGTACATGTATTTATCAAATAACTATGTGGATATCAACATCTATCCTTCGACAATGTATGTAATGCGCCTTTGAGCATGTTTGTATGGAAAGGGCGCAATATCATATGACAATATTATTATATTGGGATCCTAACAAAGCTGTGCACAACGTCCATTGTTAGAACCTCACTATTTCCCAGTAGTGCCATTGTAACCGTCGTTAAGCAACCCACATTCTTCGCCGACAGAGGTCGCTTTACTATAGCAACAAAATGGCGGCCACGGCAAGTCACTATTTGCTGGAAATTGTTTTAGGCCTTCTTAAAACACTATTTGTTGTAATCTGCCAACATGCTATACATCTTTAAGGTCTGGTGCAACTTCACCTTTGCTTAACAAGACCTGTATTTATCATACTATTTTGGTGTTTTCTGGTCTGCTATATCATGACTGTTCTAAAAGGACACGTATTTGTCAAAATATTTCAATAGTTCTAGTTGTACTCCTCCATGACTTGCAATAACCGTATTCATAATAGTTCCAGATTTGGTGTGTCTTGGCGTATTGACAGAGCCATCATGATTATTCCATGATAGTTCCAGATTTGCTGTATCTTTTACCGTACTTACAGGGCCTGTATTTATCATGATATTTTCATGATAGTTCAAGATTGGTGTATTTTTTGGCGTACTTACAGGGCCTGTATTTATCATGATAATTTTATGATAGTTCAAGATTGGTGTATTTTTTGGCGTACTTACAAAGCTTGTATTTATCATAATATTTTCATGATAGTTCCAGATTTGGTGTATCTTTTGGCGTACCTACAGGGCCTGTATTTATCATAACAGTTTGATGATTTTTAAGTCTGATGTGCCATGGCCATAACTGTACCAATAAGGTATCAATATCAATATCATGGTGTTTTAATTGTTTAAGGTTTGGTGTGCCACGATTGTAGCGACAAAACCTGTGACGAGCTTATCGCCCAAGACCCTAACCTGACGGGAAGATGTGTGCCACGCAATTCTGGCAAGTGCTTCATACGTGTAGACCCCAATGGAAGTAAGTATTGATGTTATGAGTATGTATGCATGTATGAATCATTTATTGAATGTAACGGCAATAAATTACAATGTATGTGTATGTTCTTTATTGACTACGGCTATCAAGCCACAAAAAGATACATTTCATATAATAATGCGTTGGAAAGTTATACAAAACAATTAGTAGCAAAAAAAACAGTAGAAATATATAGTCATATTTGTGTTAAACAGGACATTTCATTGTAGTATAAGCTTGTTTGTCAGGCAAGCAAGAAAGCAAAAATATACATATTCTGGGAACCCAGGCTGTATGAGATATATACATGAGAGCTAAACGAAAGTTAGAAATAGTTGGAATCTCTCCGGGAACAAAAGGAACAACACAGAAATGGGAGGAATCCAAAGGGAAGATGTATTCCACGCAATTCTGGCAAGTGCTTTGTAAGAGTTGACCCTAATTGAAGTAATTAGGTACTTTGCCTGTTATTTGGTGAAGTCAATTCTTGTGTTTTTTATTTGTTCATCTATTCTACTATGTTTTGATTTATTCAATTCATCATACTATGTTCTGATTTATTCTGATTGATTCTTTTGTATTTGTAATTACATGTCAATATGATATAGTTAATTAACAATACAATACAATACAATACAATACAATTCTGAGTTAGCAAGCAATTTGCAGGTTTGCACAGTCATCCCTATACAAAAGGCTGACCTCTATACTTATCATATTTTATTTTATAGACTATTAATTATCTACTTTTTAATTATGAGTTAGATTTTTAATGAAGTGACAAACAGTTGTTCCCTTCTTAACGTGAAGAATGAAGTTGTATATGTTTGAGTTCCACTGCAAAGTATGCATTGTATTGCATTGCATTGTATTGTATTCTTTATTGACCAAATCATGAGGATTCGAAATTACAGATACATAACATATAAGTTCGAAAATAAATAACAAAAATAAATAACTTATAACAATCAAAAATGGTAACAGTCTAGTGATACACCTTTTGTGTCTCTAGATAATGAATCGAGATATTCTCTCATCTCTCTGCATTGGTCATGCCTTCCTTCTGCCTTCCCAGCTGTTAAAAGATTCCAAGTAATTGTTTTATAAGTAAAGAATGTTTTACTTCTTTCACTCACCTGATATTACCTGGGATTTATACCATTTTGTCGAGAGACTACAGTATCGTCATGATATATTCAGTAATCAGTCCTGTCCGTTATGAATGTCTGTAGCAACGTATGTTTCATGGGGAGCCAAGGGTTTAAAACCTATGATAGGTCTGGCTTAACCAGTTGCTTTAACCCATTAATGCTTAAGAGTTTCCTCAGAAATGGTCGTCTGGATCTACGATACTTTTGGTAAAGACTTTTGAATTAAAAAACGTTTTTACAAAATATTTGAAGGAGAGTTATAGGTAATCATCTGATTGACGTTTCTCCATCAAATATTTTCCTGACTTTGCTTTTGTTTTGGCTAATGTGAGCATTAATGGGTAAAGACACTTGTTGACTTTGTATTGCTTCTTACCAGTTCTCAGTTATTTATACATTTGCCAAATGATGTATATTTCATGTTTGAATCGACATGGCCAATAAATATACATACATACACTGACACTTGTCACATTCTCACTGGTATACATACATACATACATACATACATACATACATACATACATGCATACATACATACATACATACATACATACATACTAACATACATACATACATACATACATACATACATACATACATACATACATACATACATACATACATACATACATACATACACACGTACGTACATGCGTGCGTGCGTGAGTGTGTAACTTATTATTATCATACCACTTGTCTTAAGCATTTTCCTTGTTGTCTTCAGTGTCCTATAGGGGGTGCGCTGACCGTAGTCATTACCCTGAGCTGGATTTCAGCGCTAGAGGGTGCGTGCGCAGTCGGTACATGGCGTGGGGGAACAGGCCTACAGTGTGGTGCTTCTGTACCACAGACCTCTGCAACGAGAACGTCACCTTAGCCAGGGGGAAAAACCAACGTCCAAGGTCCCCTGCACCAGCCCCACCGCAACCTCCCCCCACTGAGGGCTATAGGGCACCACCTGCAACGACCACGCAACGACCAGCACCACCGCCAACACCACCACCTACATCACCGCCTACATTACGTCCCAGACCTAGGCCGACACCACCGTCACCACCACCACCAACACCACCACCAGTACCAAGATATAGACCATCACCATCACCACCACCACCAACACCACGACCTACTCCGACAAAACCACGACCTACTCCGACAAAACCACGACCTACTCCGACAACACCACGGCCTACTCCGACAACACCACGACCTACTCCGACAACACCACGACAAACTCCGACAACACCACGACCTATTCCGACAACACCACGACCGACTCCAAGCACAACACAGAAAACTACCACAACACAACTGCCTACCACTACTACTAAAACGACAACAACATCCACAACAACATTGAGGTAAGTCAATATGGCAATGTTTTCATTTTATTTATTTATTTCAATCTTTTAAAGGTTATCACCCATTCAACGTTTCTGCTGTATGCTAAAGGTACCATTTTGTAATCTATTATACCAGTAATCAGTCAGCAGGGGACCAATTATATCCTTTTTATAGAGGTATATTAGATATTTCTTTGTATGTCTTTAAATCAAACCGATTCCTTATTCCTCTATCTAGTTGTTTCGTACCCACACACAGCTATTGCGAATACCACATTATTGTTAGAATATCACTTCTCCCACTCTGAGGTGTATTTTACAGTTAAGGATTTGTGGTCTCCAATGGGTGTTCTTCAACGGGGTCAAAAGGTCAAACTAGTGTAATTGTCCAATCAGATCCCTCAATTTCAATCAAGGGGTCACTGCCTCTGGGTCAAAGGTAGACCCAACAATGGTGCGCGTGCATTCGAACAAGCGTCACGTACGTGATCTGGCGCCAGTTTCTGGGGAAACAAACGGTGCACGTCGCAACAAACGCGTATTACCATTGTTGAACTAGTGCGCGGGCGACCTTTGGCTGACCTAGTTTATCAAGCTAACCTCACGGTAAAGCGTGTAAATTTCTCCTTTTCATCGTGGGAGAAACAGGTTCTATCACTCGTGGATGGAAAGAGGAGGAATCTTGCACTCGTGAGTGATTTTGTGTCTTGGGACTCGGCAAGCCTCGTCCCAAGACACAAAATCACTCACTCGTGCAAGATTCCTCCTCTTTCCATCCACTCGTGATGGAACCTCTATTTCTTGACCACTGCCTGCAATTACCACACTGTCCCGTAAAGTGAAGATAGGATATCTCTTCCAACCCCCTGTTCAGTGGACACGTGGGCTGAATGGCTCAACCCACCTATACATGCAGTGGCCTAAAATGGCCTACACAATTTGGCGATCTCTATCTGATAAAAAATATCTTGGAAATACAAGTAAATGAAGTACAAGGGAACTTATATTAGCAAAAACCTTTCAACCAATGCATTGGAAATTATTGCGTTATTCTCTTGTATTTTTGGAGTAAAAGAGCGGACATTTACTTAAGTCAGCTTTCGGACGAAGATTATCAATGGGGAATGCTCAAACATGTAAGAAAGGGTTGAGAAATGTAAGGATTGTTGATGTTGAATTCATACACAATTAAGAGCTTTCGTGTGTGATACCATGACATTACTATAACTTGCCACAGTTGTGTTTGTACATGTACTGTCTTAATAGAAAGGTACATAAGCCTCTGTAGTATTTCAGACCGACACGTCGACAAAGGCCTTTTAGAAACTACTTCAGACCTACGACCAGACGTCGAACGCCTAAAGCCAAACCAGCTACCACTATAACAACACCAGCAACCACAACCACAACAACCATCGCCACATCCACCACAACCAATAGAGTCACGCCTTCCGCCAGAAACCAGGCGCTGAGAGACATATTCAGTTTGTATCTAAGTGGGAACAGAAGGGTGCCACCAACACGGGTCGCTAAGAAGCCAGGGAAAGTACCAGCCAAGAGGAGTGAGTAGCGAGAAAACCTTCAGTATTGTACACATGTGTAGGTTGAACACCCTTATTGGGGGTGGATCGCCCCTATGAGCTTAAACATATCAAGAACAATTTCTCGTAGCCCACATGCATCGAGGCCCTACTAGCTAGTTATAAATTAGGGACTACATAAGTTAAACAGCTATATGAGTTTCCATAAGCCGTTAGCTCTTCAAGTTTATCGATGATATAGGCTAAGGTAATTCGGATACCCATCTATTCATATATCCATGTATGCACGATGTATGTGTGTGTATATATATATATATATATATATATATATATATATATATATATATATATATATATATATATATATATATATATATATATATATATATATATATTTATATATATATACATATATATATATATATATATATATATATATATATATATATATATATATGTGTGTGTGTATCCTATACACACACACACAAATACACACACACACACACACACACACATAAACACACACACATATATATGTATAAATATTTATATATATATATATATATATATATATATATATATATATATATATATATTTATATATATATATATATATATATATATATATATATATATATATATATATATATATATATATATATATATATATATATATATATATATATATATTTATAAGCTTATTTCCTGTCATCCTAGGGCCAGTTATTAAAGCATGTGGTGAGGATAATGGTGGCTGCCAGCAGTTGTGCCGCGTCATCGATGACGTCACGAGATGTGGCTGCAAGAAAGGTTATCACGTGGACAGTGACAGGACCAAATGTCAAGGTCAGTTCTATTATTCTTTTACGACATAAACTCTTTAATATCATTCGTTGTCATGCAATGGCACATATGTGGATCAAGAAAGTAACACCTTTAGGTTATTTCGGATGTTTTCAGATTAATCAAGATTAGTATGTTTGGACGTATTTATACTGATATGGTCTTTCAAATATTGTTCATATATGTGTGCCACTAAGGTACTGTTTTTGTAGTGTTATTCTCGTAAATCTTTACGAATATGTTACTACACAAACATTTTTTTTTTAGATATAAATGAGTGTAAGGTTGACAATGGGGGTTGCCAGCAGAATTGCAACAACACGATGGGCTCGTTCTCCTGTGAGTGTTACAGCGGCTACGACAGAACCAGCGCAGGGTACTGTGTAGGTACGTATACAGGCTAGTTCATATGTTAAAATGAACATAGTAAAATCAACAGAAAAGGCAACTTGTGTGTATTTATGTTTATTGACTGTACTTACAATGAGATACAAAATCATACAGAATATATAATAAATCGTAGAAATATAACAAAAGCCAGAAAAATAGTAAAAACACAAACTCACTCAAACGAAAGTTCGATTGAGGTAATCTTATTAAACTGTAAACTACGGATGGAACTAGATTTATAAGGATAATAAAAGAAGAACTTTTTACAAATAAAGTCAGTATTCATGGCTCTATGTCTGGAATTCTCTGATGTAATGGTTAGATATCAGTTTGGAAGGTAGCCTGTTTGTTCAAAAAATGAGCATTTTAGAATAACTCATGTAAGCTTGAAATTTGCGAGGGCCAGGTTAGAGAACACACTCTTCTCTCGCGTTGTACAGTCTAACGAACGAAAATAGATGAGTTGATTTCTTTATCCATGCAACATTTCAACATTGTAAATCGCCCAGAATACCGCAAATTCAAGAGATAGAGATCGTGTTATGACATATATTTCGGACATTTCGTCTATCTTTAACTGTGAAATATAGACTGCAATATATAGATAAATATATATCAGAGATGGGAGAGAAGAGATAATGGTTATAAGATCAAGCAGATTCTCAGGAATGATTTCGAGTGTAAGTATCATTAAAAGACTAATCAATATGCTCACTGAGTGGCCCTTACATATAAATTGCTTGCGTTTAGACTATTTTGCGTTGGGAGGCTGAGAATATATGCCAGCATGTGTATGTGTTTACCGTCAATAATTAAACACGATTTACTGTATCTAATATAATTTTTTTCAGATAAGGATGAGTGTGCCAATGGGAATGGTGGATGCAGCCATACGTGTATAAACTATCGTGGGTCGTTCAGATGTCACTGTCCCTCGGGGTACGAGTTAGATATAGACGCCAGGACTTGCAAAGGTAAGCGCGCAACTGCATTAGTATATACAATATAATGCCTAGATAAAAAGAGAGCTCCCAAGATCTGAGAAGAAAAATGGTCATATTTAAAACAAAAACCTTATCTAATGTTAACGAAATGTAGTAGTTCAGATGTTTCGCTTAATCCGTAATCCCACAATCCTCCAATTTTGTCAAGAAATTGACATATATTGTGTGTTGTTATAACTACCAGTGTTTATTTGTTTCTTAATGTGCGTTGGTTAGAAACATGCCTATATTTATGCTTATACATATACATACATGAGTGCGTGCATACATACATAAATAGATATACTAGTACACATACATGTACATACACAAACACATGTTATATCTGTTTATATCTACATATATATTTATACTCATATATATGTGTGTCTATATATATTTCAGATATCAATGAGTGCCGCACTAGGCTGTCTCTGTCCTGTGAATACACGTGTGTTAACACGCCTGGATCCTTCCATTGTGGATGTAACACGGGATTCAGTCTCGATCGTGACGATAGAAATTGCAAAGGTTAGTTGATTTCCCCAGAAATACAGACATGAATAATTTCCTTTCAGTTACATGTTTATTTCATTTTACTTACTAGTATCTCGGTTCTTAATGCAAAATCTTCAACTGGATCCCCATTAGTGAGTTGGCCTGGTCGTAATATAAATGTGCGGCGTTGTGCAAGACTGTCTTTGTTGCTTCTGCAACTAAAACACCCCTTGGTACTATTCATTACGGTGAGGGGTTGCACCGCTTCCATGGAGACTGGGCCTTTTATGAACCCGGGAAACTACACAAAGATTACTGTAGTCCAAGTCCAAATAGCTCCTTGAGGATCACAAATGTGTATACTATACACGCTGACAATGTCCATCCACGGAGACTGAAAACACATTGTGAATGTTCAACTCTAAGCGAGAAATGAAACAACTATTCCAATGCCATATTCAGAGCATGCATTTCAGCTGGATCCTATACATGTTAACTTTACCATAGTTCAATAAGTTTTGCTGTTATACTGATAGGGTAATAATCTTAAGGGTAAAGGTTTTTCCTGTAATTTATTTCTGAATCATTGACTACAAAAACTAAAATGAGGCAATTTATAATGGCTTACAGGAGAAGCCTATTCAAACCTACGCCGGTCAACACTGTCTTTGCTTGACTTTGATCATTGATCATTAAGGTCCTTGTCCTTGTACAACTTACGCTCAATATGGATACTATTACATAAATAATGATACGATTTACTAACAAAAGGCATCCATATTGTTCTCACACACATTCCAAAATGTGTGCATTAGTGATACGTCGTATATAGTTTTTTTTTCATTTTTCCAGATGTTGACGAATGTCAGATCAACAATGGCGGCTGCAACCAAACCTGCACCAATCACAGAGGCTCGTACTCGTGCGGCTGTATCCATGGATACGTCCTAGAGAGTGACGGCATGTCATGCCGGGGTAAGGGCTGACGTTAAGAAAATGTGCCCCACGTTACTACAGAAATTTATGTACCACATTTTAATTTAAGAATCTATTCGTTACACAACATTTATCATTTTTTTTTATCGAAAATAGATTAGTGAATTGTATTGACTTATATCCTAGCATTTCTTGACCTTAGTTTCTTATTTGGTAATAATCACGTAACAGCAATTGTATGAATTTCAATTTCTGAAAAATGTTAGTAATTGTGGTCTCAATATGGTCACTTGTAACGTTATCTTTTGGCCGATCATCATCACGACTACACTCTATGGGTGTGGATCATGGGAGCTTGACAACGACTGTTCACTCCTCATAGAGTCCTTCGTGTTGATCTGCATGTATTTGATTATACATACATGTAAAATATGATTTTTCACCTCTTCCAGACGAGAATGAATGTTTGGAAGATGATGGAGGCTGTCAACAGCGCTGTATCAACACTGCCGGATCTTACTCCTGCGCATGCTACCCAGGCTACTTCCGGAACGTGGATGGACGATCATGCGATGGTTGGTGAACTTGACTTTTCTAACCTTTTGTTTTCTATCATTGTTTACATTTCATTACGTCTAGTTAAGTTATTCATTTTGTGTTGCACTTAAATGCTGTCAATGGTGCCTACGCCTGTTTATGTCTAGTTATATTTTGCTTGATTTTTCGTGTATTTGTAATTTCATATTTAATTATATGGTCAATAAACATTACATTACAATGAACGTTGGAATTTATGATCTTTCAACCATAGAATCATGGGTTCGTTGCAGTAACGAAAACCACTTTGATTTTAAGTTGAAATATTGTATTATTTAAAATCATTTGTATTCATATTCTCTTTGTCGCATTTTATAATTCATATCTTTGACATATGGCAAATTATATACGTCCTTACATTGGAGAGTTACAACTAATCAAAGTATATATTGAAATTCAAGACCAACAATAACACTGTGACTAATAGTTGGTACAAGTAGTCGACTCATTTACTGATATAAACCGACACGTGCATTCGTTTTCACTTGTGTTTTTGTTCGACTGTGAACCAAATACACACATGTCTGTTCCCTTCCCGTCCTCCCGTCCTACACATACAGTTATTCTAACCAGTATCCGGTCTGTCACCTCCTTTATTTTCACGTCATATACATTTAGATAAACCGTACACGTACCAAACGTCCCAATCATCAACTCTTAAAACCCCACATACATGTGAATGTATGATAAATCTCTAATTTCCGTTTTCCTTCTTTCTAGATGTGAATGAGTGCCAGGTGAACAATGCTGGCTGCATGCAGGGCTGTGAGAACACTCACGGCTCATACAACTGCGCGTGCCTCACAGGCTTCGCATTGGACCCTGACGGAAGGACTTGCAACGGTACCTATATAGCCACTGTGGAATCGAAATTATCTCTGATTAATTTATTTTGTCGAATCTTACTAAGTATATATTCATTGACTTTGAGGTGCATAGAATACATATACCTGTATATCAAAAAAAATACAAACTAGTAATATGTGTGAAAACATACAAGTTAGTTTGCAACCATAGAACTTATAAAGAGGTTATAAGAACAGTTGGGTCCTAATTCATGGTCAATGTGTTTGGTTCGATAATGTCTAAGTAATTAGACATTTAAGTTAGAGTGCATATATAAACTGAAATAGATACGATCATAGCGTATATGGAGTTCTTTACAGATTCCCAGAATTGCATAGAACTGCCTATCTTTTAGTTATAATGCTCTGACATATTGTGATCAGCCTGTTATGTATGTCCTGTCAAAAAGTGATGTTCATTGAGGCAACTTATTGAATCTTTTATGAAAACCATTAACTATAGATTAATATTAAAACACTATCTATGCACACACACACACACACACACACACACACACACACACACACACACACAAGGTAGACAGTAGTCACAATGAGAATCCGCAGGCGTTATTTTAAAATCGTTTTGTGGGTATTGAAATAGATGATTCATTACCATTTTACCACGTTATTGTTGTAGACGTGAACGAGTGTATCGTGGAGAACGGCGACTGTGATCACCTGTGTGAGAACACCATGGGTTCCTTCACCTGCACCTGCAGAGACGGCTTCAACCTCAACGTAGACGGAAGAACCTGTGATGGTAGGAACAACGAGAACGCTTATTTGATATAATGCTATACTATTTTTCATTACAAGATGGCCAAATTCGAACCTCTGCTTCAATTTCTTCGAAGTATTATGATACAGTGACAAGGAGCATGCCAAAGTGGTTATCTGTGGCAACTTCCTACTCGAAAAAATATGTTTTCCATGAGCTAATCCCTAAAAATGCACATTTTTGCTCAAAAAAGCAATAAAATGCCCCAGAAAGCACTATCGCGATGAATGCAGAAAGTCCAACAAGCAGTTTCATGAAGTGTGAAATATGTCCTAACTTATAACCTATGTCCAAATATTATATCTTCTGGTTCAACCTTTTCTGATTTTCAAGGTGCTGGGTCCCTGACTAATATGACTAAAATTGTCTAAACTTTTTTTTTTTTAAATCTTGGAATATTGATGTTGACGCGGATCAATGATGATCTTATGCCCTTAATAATGAAATGAAATAAATCGTTTCACATTAGTATGTGTTTACTTTTAGGAAGTGTTCATATTAAATAGTTTTGATTTACATTGCAGATGTTAATGATTGTAATTTCAACAACGGATACTGTGATCAGCTGTGTACGAATAACGACGGTGGGAAACAGTGTGGATGTAAAGCTGGCTTCGTTCTTGATACCAACGGTCGCTCTTGCTCAGGTAAGACCAGATGCTGTGAATAGTACTATTACTAATATCAATGAGGTAGGCTGACTATAGTTAATTGTTAAAATGAACCCCCTCATAATGAACGAATCCATTACAACGAAATCGACTTTCAGAAAACCATCCCTGTTGTCACTTCCAGAGTGTGCTATTAAGTTCCTTGCATACTTTAGTTTTATTATCATGTTGAAAAAGAATTTAGTTGTACTTTGTGTGGTTTTGTATTTTTATCGGAGCAGACAATATACATACAATACACTACACTTCCATTGTTTTCTGTACCAGATCTGAATGAGTGTAAGGATGATAATGGTGGCTGTGGGCAGCTCTGTGTTAACGTGAGGGGCTCGTTCAGATGTGGCTGCTATCCAGGCTATAGACTCAACGTGGATGACAGGACATGTGACGGTAAGTTCACCACCCTGCGGCGCTGCGATTTGACAACCTAGATACCATAATTTTAATTTGCGAAGTATGTAATACAAACGAAAGACTTAAGCACATGTATTTAAACCACACTATCAAATTTCATGAATACTTCATATAGTCTCATATTGTATTTATCTGAATATATATATATATATATATCTGAATATATATATACATATATATATATATATATATATATATATATATATATATATATATATATATATATATATATATATATATATATATATATATATATATATATATATATCATGTGTGTGTAAATGATAAATGTGCAATTGTTTCAGATATTGACGAGTGTGGCAGTGAGAATGGCCGCTGCAGTGATATTTGTGAGAATAAGCCGGGCACCTACATGTGTTCCTGCAGACCAGGCTACCAGCTCTCGGACGATAACCTCTCATGCATGGGTAAGTAGGTTGTTTTCGATCTTCAAATTCCGTTATCGTCACCATTCCGCAATCCTACTGCATTGGTATTTTTCTGCATGAATGGTAGTCTGAAAATAATTTTAGCCCTCATTGCAATGTACTTTAGACCACCGGGCCAGCGGGCCCTCCCCAATTATTTTGTTTGCGCCATATATGCACTACATGTATCCATCGATGAACGAAAATAAGTTAATTCATCGAAATTTCAATAGGTGGCGTCCGATATTGATATACTGAATAAATATAGATACTGAATATTTTTTTGTTGAAGTCTTCCCTAGAAATTCACAATTGTTAAGATTCTGAGGAAAGGGATGTAGGTTTTCACATATGTAAAAATAAACTTCAAAATGAACCTATATTCACAAATCGAGCCCATAATTAGCCACCCTATACGATTATTTGATCAAAGTTCCGCCGAAGAGAACATATTCTAAAAATGTGTAAATCTACTAGCTGTATAAACTGGCAAATAACCCTATATGCACAAATTAACCCAATAAGCTACCTTATATCACTAAAAATTCTAAGAGAACATAATCTAAAGATGTATAAATTACTATGTGTATAAATACTGCTAAATGTGTCTATCCCTGTTTGCTTGTGTGTGCAGACATTGACGAGTGCGCTGTTGAGAATGGCGGATGTGAGCACACATGTATTAATCAGCCAGGCTCTTACCAGTGCAGGTGTAACGGTGACTTATACGTCCTTAAGTCAGACGGGAGATCGTGCCAAGGTATCGTTATATTTTCCTCCATTATATATATATATATATATATATATATATATATATATATATATATATATATATATATATATATATATATATATATATATATATATATATATATATATACATATACATATATATATATATATATACATATATATATATATATATATGTATATATGTATATATATATATATATATATATATATATATATATATATATATATATATATATATATATATATATATATATATATATATATATATATATTTATATATGTATATATATATATATATATATATATATATATATATATATATATATATATATATATATATATATATATATATATATATATATATATATATATATATATATATATTACTCTAAATCGTTACTTGCTAGCATCCACCAAAAACATCTTTTAACGAGCAAACCCTAAGTCACTGTTAACTTCCTCACATTCTCCGGCTGGGATTCGAACAGAGCAGTGGTTAGAAAAAGCGACTAGTCAATGGTAACGCCTAATACCACTCGGTTCTCAGATCAGGCCCCTTTTGCACTGATTCTACATTATACTATATTCTTTCTTGTAAAATTGTAAAATCTCTTACAAACTCTAAAACGCTATGATCACTTTGTCTAGAGTGGATAAATTTTATTGTCTGGGTAATATAACTTTCGCTGTCTGTAACTTCATGGTTGGTGTATTCATTTTCTATTTGATTTTTTTTTTGTACGTAACTTATTTCGTATGTCATACTTATTTTGTATGTCATTGCATATAGTTGGAAGTGGCCAAAAGAGAATACAATACAATACAATACAATACAATACAATACAATACACCGGTAAACTAACAACATTGTGTTAGATTGGCAATTGATACCACTGATGGAAATGTAATACGCATGCGCCTGCTGATCATTTCAGCCACGTGTCCAGAAGGGTTTCGTAGAGGGGAGAACATGTCGTCCTGCTATCGCGTCTTTACGACCATCAACAAGACGTACGAGGACTCGAGACGTCACTGCAAGCAGGTCAACCCTAGCGCCGACCTCGTCACCCTGGAGACCACGGAGGAGGCCAAGTACCTCTCCACTGTCCTCAGGAAGGAACCGGGTAGGCACTTCATCCAACCCTTTACTTTTCTTGTGCCATGAAATGAAATCTCATAAATAAATACTCGAAATCAGCCTCGAAAGTTATTTCCAAACACAAATTGAATGTGTCTAGTGTCATAACTTACAGTTCACGGACATAGTAGCAAAAATAGATAACACCACTATTTAGTGCTATCTATTTTTGATATGTTGGCATTGTTTGAATGTTGGGGATTGCTAATCATTTACCTTTAGATAGAATAAGGTATGTATGACAAATTAGCATTTGTATGGAGTATTTTTATACCTTAGACTTATGCTGTGCTTATTATTATCATTGTCTGACTTTTGTATTTGTTTGCATCCACGACACCTGAATTATGATTTAGAGGTCAGCAGGGAAGGGGGGGGGCTGCTGAATTCTGAATTATGGCTGGAGGGGGGGGTTTCATTTTTTTTAATTTTCCTTCCTGTCTAACTTCAAAATCTCAGCTTCTGATCACTTTTTACATGTAAAAATATAACACTTTCATTCCTGGCAAATATATTACAGTAATAAGAATAGACATGGTACTTCGTAATGCCGTATCAGGGATTTCTGTTTAAGGTATGGTTCTATATGAGAGGTTTCGAAATATCAGAGAGAGAGAGAGAGAGAGAGAGAGAGAGAGAGAGAGAGGAGAGAGAGAGAGAGAGAGAGAGAGAGAGAGAGAGAGAGAGAGAGAGAGAGATGATCTATTTCAATCGTTTAGCGTGTTTTTAAATGAAAAGAAAGTATACTAGTGTCTGGTTTGTTTTACACGAATCGTGTCAATTTTAGCGATGTTTCGAACTCGGGGGGGGGAGGGGGGTGGGTGGGATGGTTTCCCGAACATCCTTTATCTTTATATGCTATTGGCCAAATCCTGAAAGGGGCTTATTTTGCGAGTTTAATTAACCCCCCCCCCTGTAGATGGAATGTTATACCTCAGCTGGATAGGGGAGTATCTAGGGCTAATCTTATGGTCAATTCCTTCACCCCCTATACCAATATTCCTCAACATATGTGTGCTTCAGGTGTCGGATTCCCTGATTTGAGGGTGGTCAGTTTGA
>OZ012700.1:10386206-10388706 GCA_963942565.1 Maea johnstoni | reverse complement strand
GTAATATAAAGGTGACTACTAGGTATGGGCAAGTATCGGGTCAAGCAAATGCATATTGAACATCAAAAGATTGGTGTTGGGACCATTGAAGAACTCACCTCTCCTATTCCTAACCACCTTCTTCGCTCTAAACCGCATCCATTGGGGGACATTAAATGATGCTGGCATGGCCAGAGAGCAAGCGAGTATCTGTATAAGTGTATGTATGTCTACCAGTTTGTGGAAATGATATGATCCTTTGTGTTTTTCTGATTTCCTATTTTTGAGAACGGTGAGACGATTGCCCACAGTGCCTTATTGTTCTAAACTAAATTGCCGCACGCAAGAAAAATTAAGCAGTGAATAAATGCCAATATCTTATTTCACTCTCTATAAAACTTTCTTTTTATGTAATAGTTCACTCACTATCAAAAGAAATATCAATCAGTATTTACATAGCTTCCCTCTAGAAGTTTGCAGTGTTGCTTTGCTTCAACACTTTCCCTTGGGCAGGCAGTAATGGGTCAAGTTGTTTACGTGTACCTTTGGGTAGTTTTCCATCACTCATGACTCATATGATATGTATTGTTCAGTTAATCCCCCAACCTCTCCCTAAACCATAGTAAACGTGGTCTACCTGAGTAATCGCCTTATCATTTAAGGTGATGGGTACCATTGCAAGCCAGTTAAAAGCCCTGTCCCAAAACACACCTCAAAGCAGCATAATCCTATAACTAGGTGTATCTCCAGGTTCCTGAATGTTATCAGGTAGAGAATATTATCGCCACCTGTCATTATTCAATCCATATTCTGTTTTATTTCAAAATTTACAATCTTTTTTTCGAATGACATATTCTCATTAATTACGCAGTTGATGGTTACTGTAGGTTCACAGATACCTTAGGGATGTTATTGACTATGCCCAATAAAAAGTATTTTTTTGATTTTTTACTGCTGAAGACTTTTACAGGCCATAACATTGAAAGTTTTAGTGGGAAACTTTGACGCCAAGTGCATTAAGTTCGACCCTCTCAACTATTTATAGCATGCCCAACTCTCGGCATTGTTTGACTGTGACGCGCGACCATCGAGGTGTGTCTTTGAACAACTGTCTTTTGTTCCTAGCCCACGTCGCCTGTCCTTGCTAAACCACCACTGGATTATAGGCTCCACACACAAGATATCTCACTAGAACTTTCAAATGTTATGGCCCGTAAAAGTCTTCAGCAGTAAGAAATCAAAAAAATACTTTTTATTGGGCATAGTCAATGACATCCCTAAGGTATCTGTGAACCTACAGTAACCATCAACTGCGTAATTAATGAGAATATGTCATTCGAAAAAAAAGTTGTAAATTTTGAAATAAAACAGAATATGGATTGAATAATGACAGGTGGCGATGATATTCTCTACCTGATAACACCCAGGAACCTAGAGATACACCTATTTATAGGATTATGCTGCTTTGAGGTGTGTTTTGGGACAGGGCTTTTAACTGGCTTGCAATGGTACCCATCACCTTAACACATTCATGCCAAAAAGATCTGAAAAACTATGTGATATGTCTGGTGTAATGACAATTCTAAAAGATATCTAGAGGACGAATGCACATTAGAACTTGATTAAAAACTCTCTTAGAAATATTTTATGAATATCTCATTACTTTTTAAAATACTATCGATCCTCACGATGGCCTGTAGGGACTTTTAAGCACAAATGGGTTAACATGTTTTCATGTCCCGTGCTACCATAACCCTACTTTTGTTCTGACTGACTGGCTACGATTGTCTCGGTATTGGCTATTTCCATTTACCTGCGAAACTAAAGATTAAAATGCACTGTACAATGCATGCCTCCAAAAAGCCTGTCACTCGCATGGCCTAATAGATCCAAAGCACCCAGTCAAGACCAGTGAAAGATTTAAAACTTACAGGATGATATTGTGCAACTCTTGTGTGAGGAGGGGGGCGGGGGCATTTAACGTGCCGTTCTCTATAGCGATATAATCCAGCGGATAAGGGACAGTTTTGAGTGGAATCGTGCACTTTGCGATAAAAGCACCAAATTTGGTACAGTGGTAGTTTATGCCAAAGTAACTATTTTAAAGATTGGAGGCACTCTGAAAATGCCCTAGGTCAACTTTGGCAGCCATTTTTCAAAATGGCCGCCAGAGGTCATTTCCTATGGAGTTAACTGAATTTCTATCACCTCAAAACAACGTAATTGACCTCTTAGTGACCTATATTAGCGTTCAGGGTCATTTTAGGGTAAAAATGCATTAAAATGGGCACAAAAATGAATGAGAATTTTTTTTCTTATAACTTTGTCACTCAGATGATATTTGTATTCATCGATTAATCAAAATCAAGCTCCGCGTGTGGTACAGGGTTTCCAAACGCGTTGTTATTTGATGACTTTAGGGTCATTTAAGGGTAAAATCATGTCATAATTGCCATAAAATGTAAAATTAAGGCATTTGAAATGTATTTTTTCCCTTGCAGCAGTTTCTAGTTCTCCTATC
>OZ012700.1:10379550-10386006 GCA_963942565.1 Maea johnstoni | reverse complement strand
CAAGGGTTCCTCCCAAATCACACTCCAACTTCTTACATAAGCCTCACGACTAGTAAGATCATGAGTACCTATTCGTTATCGTCTCAGCATAATCGACCCCAATTTTAACTCAAAGAATATGGTACATAGCACAACTTACCACGCAGACATATGTTAGGTATATTATGCTATTGCAGTGGGATGAATCATGTCCAAAATTGTCAGGCTATGTGTGCACTAGCCTAGATTTCTAGGCTGTCATATGTATTTTTCTGTTATGTTTTTTTTTCTGTTACCAAGCACCAAATAGTGTAGGTAGTCACAGTGGTCAATTTAGTTTACATTCATCTCACCAGGATTCAGTTTGATTATGACCTGTAAACATATAGATATAGGAGGAGCAGATGGTGCCATCTATCTACCAAACCTGGTACCACACCACAGTGCTTGGTCAACACATAAGGGAAGGTGAACATTACAGGGACTAGGAGCCTAGTCTATGTGTGCACGTATGTGACTTAAGGGGTTAATCTGGGAACATAGGGTCATTTTGACATTGCTGCATGTGTTAAAGCCTACACCCCTTTTCATAGACTTGCTACAAGCCTGTGATATCTGGCTCTTTCACTGATCTGACCTGGGTTGATTTCACTCCAGGTTTAGTTCTGAAACAATCCTCAAGGGGCACACACTTGAGCTCTGTCATCCTAGTATACCGCAGAGCCATCTATCCACAAGGGAGGGCATTAAAATAAGGTTAATAGTGTGTTATCATAGATTGACATATCAAACTTTAGATTGCAACCATAAATCGGATGTAAGTAGTAGTACATTATTGCAAATTATTGCTAACAGCGGCAAAAAAACAACCTCACAAATTTGATGAAATCTTTCATGCAAAAGCATCGGTGGGAAAGTAGTTGAAAGAGACATGTTAAATTGGAACACTACCAACAAATCTCGTGCAAATGTTTTGTAAAATCAGTTTCGAATCCAACGTTATTGTTAAAAAGAATATAGATCCTGACGCCAATTCCTGGAGGAAACATCATGTAGGCATTAATGGGATAAGATATGTTTTTGCTGATGATGATTAATCGTGACCAGCCATACACATGTATGTTAATGGTGGACGAAATCGCGGTACCCTGGACAAACCACCGTCTAGCCCTATGTGACTGGCAGCTTTCTCACATGCCTCCAGACACATTCGAATTTGGGACTTTAGGCAGTGGTGAGAGACAGCAATGGTCTGCTCACATTTAGAACATGCATGGCCTATACGTAATCGATGCTAACAGCTATAAAGGACAGAAACATAGAACTTGTGAACTGCATAAAATCTCATATGAATGACACATTTGAACATCTAGTGTTTTACGCAGTGGGGGTATAACAACTGTCATGGGTGATATAGCATTCATTTAGTGCATTCATTTCCAAAAATGTCTCAATATGCTGATGATCTCCATCACGTGCAGAAAAGCATATTTTAGAATGTATGCAATGGATAAATGTTAATTGGAAATCTTCTAATTACTCTCCCTCAAATAATTCATGAATCTGTGATTTAATCCAAAGTTATTGTCAAAGGTAACGTTCTCATAAAAGCATATTTTAGAATATATTCAACGGAGGGTTGTTAATTAAAATCTTCTAATTACTCCCCTTCAGATGATTAATAAATTTGAGATTTAATAATCTTAAGTTATTTTCAAAGGTATCATAGGTCCAGACGAAAGAAAGCACTCTAGGCAGGAATGGATTAAATATCTCTCCCTAAGCCTTATCAGAATGCCTTGCTACAGCATCCTCTGCACCAATGCATGTGTACATGGGCCTCACTATGGAGAGAATAGCTTAAAGCCTACCTTGATAATCAGATAATACGACTCAACCTCTGTACGTCTCCTCTGTTCACGGTTGTAAAAGTTCTAGGCGGTGCATTTATTTATATGCAAGTGGTGGTAGGTAGGCCTGTGAAGTGTTGACCTACTTATCATTTGTATCAGCTGAGAGGGGACATAGGGATAAGTGGAATGGAAAAATGTGGAGGGGCCTACTTTTTATCCTCGGGTAGATACATGTTCTTTACGATGGACCTGGAGTGAAAGCAAATGAAACAACTTTTTTACACGACAATATCTTTCTGGAGAGGGTGGGTAATTTGAAATTTATTTTTTCCCGACCATTCCAGATGGAGGATAACTATTTTTTTACTCTCCCTCTAGAGTAGGAGGTTAAATAAAGCGTTATTCTTACGCGACCACTGGAGAGGGATTGTAAATAAAACTTATTATGTATGTACGTATGTGTATATGTATGGATGCATGCATGCATGCATGTTTGTGTGTATGTATGTATGTATGTATGTATGTATGTCTTTATGTATGTATGTGCGTTTGTGCGTGTGTGTTTGTATGTGTGTATGTGTATTTCTAGAGTACACAAGCACATATTTCTCCACGAGTATCCCCTCCTTCTACAACCGCAATATTTCCACCCTGCTTTATCTTATAAAACAGTTGAACACCATGCCCACACCACTCAGCTAGTGGGGCAGCCCTCACTGTGGCACACTGTACCCTTGGCCGGGGGTGTTCACACAGACCCATTCATTATAGAAGCATCAAAACATCCTCATTATCTTGGTGGAACCGTTAATTCACGCTCAATCATATTTAGAAAAATCTTAAAGGATAAAAATATGTTAATCAGAACACGACCAGGTAATCTCCAAATGTCTTGTAAAAGCATCTTTACTACCCAAGTTATCATCAAAAGCATCCTAGATCCAGAGGATAACGAAACGAGGTACTTCTAACCAATTGGCAACTGGAGTGAGCACAGCATCTAAGAACTGTGAAAATAACCTGAACTATTAGAAAACTATTTGAAAGGGTATTTTCTCAACCTAAGCAGTACCAAGACAATTCAGTCAAACAATTTGCACAATATTGCTTTATTATTAGGATATGTTCGAATGTTTCAGACCACGTGAGTATATGCCCCAGGTGTGAATTAATCAACACATTGATACTCACGGCAGGTAGACTAAAATATGCCTGACAATTTTGGTGAAATAATTCAAGCAAAAGCGACATTTAAAAAATCTTGCAATGAGAATTTTTTATTAGAACTCTGCCTACAACTCTCTTTCAAATAACGAGTAAATCATTCTTTATTTCCTAGTTATGGTCAAAAAGTATTATAGGTCCAGAAATTTTCTTTGGGAGATCTTGAGCATTAACACATCTTCCAAGCAAAACCATAAATAGGAAAAAATATTGAAAGGGAAATGTTAAATATGTCAGTACCAACAAGTCCCTCAAATAGTTTGTGAATTTTTTTTAGAGAAACTCCTAAGCATTAATGGGATAATGGTTGATCATTAATGGGTTAACCATGAATGAGCACCCCCTCTATCTCTCTATCCAGGCCCCCACTTTCCCACCTTTCCTCCTTGACCTACTTTCCTGATCCCGGATAACGCCAGAGGTCATACCGTTGACCTCTCAGCTTGTTTTCCAAAGTCTGTCTGGCCATGGAAATTTCCCTGGATAAACTATCAAGATCGCGCCACTCAAGTGCTTTGACATATCAATCATGGTAGTAAATAACTTCGGATAAATCTTGTTTGCATGTGTGCACTTCGTACCACAACACTTCCACGAAGGTCACGGAAGGTTGCAAGGAAAATGACAAATGGGTACATTGATACTTTTAATTCTAGACCTTAACAGTGCTTGGAATTTAGATTATCGTCACTTTTTCTGCCGTGTTAAGGCCATATCGTGACTATCCAGTTATAAGTGGTGGAGGAAGCGGGAGTATCCAGCGAAATTCACCACCTAGACCCCCTAGTGACTGGTGACTGTCCCACTTGTCCCGCCTGGGATGCAGCCACAGAGGGCCTGCCCTGATGGCCGAGCGGTCTACGGGTTTCGACTGCTGGCTGTGCGTTATCACTGCCCAGGTTCGAGTCACGGCCGGGTTATGTGAGAAAGTTGCCAGTGACTTGGGATTAGAGGGAAATTCCGACAGACAGTGGCACAGTCCTGTACATGTTCTACTTATAGGATAGTTAGGTCGTGAAAGTTCGAGATGGCCTCCAATACAGAAAAACTACTTTATCTAATCCACACGTAATAATACTATTCTAACCATGGCTCCCCGGGCCATAATTGCAATTGAAGCCCCGTTTGAAAGCACTGCATTTTTTTTTCAGTTCTTTTTTTACCCCAAAACCTTTACACCCTGCCGGAAGGGTACTTTCGTGATACTTAATGTGTTCCACATCCAAAGACCTTTCAGGACATACTGTAAAGTTCGAAATATTGGCGTGGAACTATTATTGGCGACATTAGCGAGTGGGTCAGATTCGCTAATATTACGATCCGTTTATATTTGTTCCATTTTTCAACGATTTTTCCTTTCACAAAAAAATTGTGAAAAGAATAGAAAAAATGCAAAAGATAACAGAAATTTGACTGGAAACGGTGAGCGATAGATGTGGGTATGCTGCCCATATTTTTTAGTTTTCAAAATTGTCAATGGATGGCGCCACGCGTGGGACGATTTTGACCCATTCAACATCGTTTTTTCTCAGTAATTTACTAATTCCGAGAAAGTTCGAAATATTAGCGTGCTTAAATTTAGCGAATTGATCCATTTTTCCATGTTAGCGAATCGTAATATTAGCGTCTGAATTATCTCGAAAAGCACCATCTGCCGACAGATATTCAAACTAGACCTCGAGTTGTGCACCCTTAAGTGCATTAAAACTGCCTTTTTTATTCTGTCTCCGGCCACATATGCATTTAAATATGATAACTCTCGCTTCAGTATATCATTTTCATTCTCGGAATTAGTAAATTACTGAGAAAAAACGATGATGAATGGGTCTTTTGAAAACTAAAAAATATGGGCAGCATACCCACATCTATCGCTCACCGTTTCCAGTCAAATTTCTGTTATCTTTTGCATTTTTTCTATTCTTTTCACAATTTTTTTGTGAAAGGAAAAATCGTTGAAAAATGGAACAAATATAAACGGATCGTAATATTAGCGAATCTGACCCACTCGCTAATGTCGCCAATAATAGTTCCACGCCAATATTTCGAACTTTACAGTATATACTTTGAACAGGCTGAATTGTCAAATAAAACAAGAATTTGGTTAAAAACGAGTCAATACATTAAAACCATGAGCTATCTTAACTCCATCTTAGTGTAATAGCTGAATTCGTTATGCAGTATATACTTCCTGGTTGCCATGTGAACGAGCTACAATACAGTTTATTTTCACGTCAATCCTTCCAATGCTGATGCTTCTTTCGTCCAAAGCACAAGAACGCAACGTTTTTGGAAACATATAACACCTGACAATGGCTGACATGGTATAATTCATTTGGTAGCTCTAGCTGAGTATACTCAGATGAGTAACTATGTGCAAGCGGTTCAATACTTATTCAGGCGTTCTGCATCATTCTGTTTTGGCCAAATTAGCCACCAGCAGCATGAGGACTACGCCTTGGTAGAGTGTGACTAATAAAGTGTGGATTCATTTCACTGGTTCGTAACGGACACATTAGCACAGGTACAATGGAAGAGCTTCTTTCAAGTTTTGGAACGAACCCCTTTTGCAGGTGTATCTGGAATTGGAAGTACTAGTATTCACAACTGAAATCTTTAATTCTAGACTAATTGGTATTTGTACAGCACCGGCCTGACAGCAAATCAACATAATTGTTTGTGCAATACTAGTATACAACACCCGTAACTCCATGATAATGGCTAGCAAGAAATGAGAATATATATCCATCATTCATCCTTCCATATGTAGACACACATACATAGACACACATAATATATATATATATATATATATATATATATATATATATTTATATATATATATATATATATATATATATATATATATATATATATATATATATATAAATATATATATATATATATATATATATATATATATATATATATATATATATATATATATATATATATATATATATATATATATATATATATATATATGTATATATATATATATATGTATATATATATATATATATATATATATATATATATATATATATATATATGTATATATATATATATATATATATATATATATATATATATATATATATATATATATATATATATATATATATATATATATATATATATGTATATCTACACACACACACATAGAAGCATAAGGCATACTTACAACCGTCTAGTTGGAAATAAGGAACAGAATGTTGCCAATGCAGTTGCTCAGGATGCAGTACACTTAAGAGTCAAGAGAACAGAAACTTTTCCACTCCCTTTGATGTTGTTCAATAACACTTAAATCCGATTTTCCAGGTACCGTGGTAACATGACTCACGCTCCCTTGCTTTGCTGGGGGTACTAGTTGGAAGTCACATATCCTAGCCAGTAGGTGTTA
>OZ012700.1:10264550-10377050 GCA_963942565.1 Maea johnstoni | reverse complement strand
CAATTATACTGTATGGGTGTATGTCTTACTACAACAATTTTGCGAAAAGCCAATTTTTCGTTTTTTCGTGTGTACTTCATTTCGTGAGTGAGCTAGTTCTACAGTGCCATCTATTATACCAAAGAGTAATAAAAAAAAATGCGAACATTCGGCGACCATAACTTGGGGAGAAGTTTCCCAAAAATGGACAGATAAATATGTGATGTATAATATACCTTGGTAACTTATTTATAAGTTACAAGTATTTCATAATATTATGATTTTGTGAAGTTATTACATGTGCTTCTCTTCGTTTCAGCCTCGAACCAGCTAAAGGTAAAATTCATGCTATATTAATATTGCCATATATACTCGCTAACTGCAAATTGAATTCATGCCGTAAATTGACAAAAATTCAATTCGCGACACGACCAATTTTCTATTGCTTTAACATATATATCATTCTGATAATAATCAACATACACCTATACGTACGTTGATAATTGATCAATTATTTCCATCCCAACAGTCGTCATTTTATGATGACGGCGGCCATCTTGCTTTTGTACGAAACTCATCTCGGCATTAGTTTCATCAATATTGGATAGGAAAATATGTGAATTATAAAATGATATCTTGGCAACTTATTCATTAGTTACCAACGTATCATATTATAATGGTTTTGTGAACTTATTGTACGAGCTATTGTTGGTTTCAGTGCCGTCACCTCCGGTGGTTGATAGCTTACCTATACACCTAATAGATTGTGTGTGATAAGTTCGCGAGGGCGATACTATTTCGCGCATTCCCAAAATAATAGCTTTGCCTGTTCTACAGTACCTGGTCATTGTTCAAAATTCTTTTCTTTCAAAACTCGCTCAGACCCCCAACCCCTTCTTAAGAGACCATTTTTGACGTTTCCCTTGAGCAGTCACTTAGGCCTAAAAAAAAAAATTGTTTGTTTCCTGTAACGGTTCCAAAAAAAATAGGGTAGGTAGGTAGGTAAATCTTTTTTTTTTTTGTATTTAGCAGTAGGTGTCCTGGAAAAATGCTGAAAAAACACATTTCATTCACCTATTACATTGTGTATTTGTAATTAACAATGTCACATGCTTCTTGTCAGTTATGTTACCTTTCACTTATGTTTCCTGTCACTTGTTTCTTATGTTTCTTTTCTTCTTCTGTAGGGGATGACACACAACCTAGCCCTAGACATGCCTGCTTTGGTGTGCTGCATGTGCTTTGTGCAACTGTAAACCTGCCCTGCTTTCCTTTCCGTGTAGTTTAGATCAAAGTTAAAAATGGTAGGGTCGGTCGGGTTACAGGAAACAAACAATTTTTTTTTAAGGCCTTAATAGAGGTTTGAATGTATATATATATATATATCTATCTAAGATGGACACATAGGGAATGCATTCACTGTAGGGAAACTGAATATAAGGAAAACTCCAACACCATTGTTTAGTTCATGATTTCGTTTTATTTTGTGCCATTCCAAGGACGATAAAGGACAAAACCTTAATACTAGTATGTACAATGTATCAGTGTAAACAGGGAAGCTATGCAAACTTAAGAAATTTCCAAATGAGGGATACATACAAAAAGTTTGACGTAAGAAAAATAACAGGTAATAGAGTACATATAGTCCTCTAGGCATTTGACTGATAAGAACCAGTCTACAAGTTTCAAAGCTTTACTACATAATATCATCAAATAGGCTGCAACCTAAATAAACAGGTTGGACCAAAATTTTTAATTTTGTACAAGTCAGAATTTGATAGAAAAATATAGGAAATGGACAAGTAACACTATAAATATACATGATTGGTGTTCGAGAAAGCAAAACAAAAATTAAACTATGTACAATATTACAAAAATATTTGCTTAAACTTCATTATTTTAGGATATCATACCGTCTTTGAAAATATAGTATTTTCAGTAGTTCAACTCTAGATAAGAATACCAATAGACTAAGAAATTGTATTCCATTTTTTTTTGTTTTTCGGAATAAAAGAGATGACTTTATCTTCTATCATGATTTAGTTCTTTCCAACCTCAGATAAGATCAATATCATTTGACAATACCACCATTTCTTCCCCCAAAATTTAGTTAAGGAAGATGATATATATTCTAACAACATGGTGATTTCCCCCAAGTTTAGAGGAGGAATATGCTATACCCGATTTTCTTCCAGAGTTAAGATGAGGAAGATGATATTATCTGACAACATGGTGATTTCTTTCAGAGTTTATATGAGGAAGATACTACATGTGCTCTGATCTTCTTCCAGAGTTACGATGAGGAAGATGATATTATCTGACAACATAGTGATTTCTCCCCAAGTTTAGATGAGGGATATGCTAAGCTCTGATTTCTTCCAGAGTTTAGATGAGAAAGATGATATTATCTGACAATATGCTGATTTCTCCCACAGAATTTAGATGAGGAAGAAGCTATGATTCAATTTTCTTCCATAGTTTAGTTGAGGAAGATGATATAATCCGAATTCTTCCAGAATTAAGATGAGAGAGATGATCTGATTTCTTCCATGGTTTAGATGAGGAAGATGACATTATCTGACAACATGATTTGGTTATCTTCCTGCATTTTCTCCAGGGCGGCGTATATTTCCGTCTCTTTGAACTTCTCCCCTTCTTTGTTGACGTTTTCCTTGACTTTGTCCAGAGAGAGTGACTGTGCATGCTCCGACTTGAAGATCTGGAACAACGCGGCCTTGAACGCCTTCAATCTGAAGAGTTAAATAGGAAGATATTATATATTATAATATTACATAATGTGTAATGTTTTTAGAATAGCAAACATGCATATGAATAGATATGGGAAGCCAGTCCACATCTCATGAAATGAATATTCTATAAATGCAATCTTTTTCATAGAAGAAATGCAAGACAACTGCATCTATCAAAAGATGTACTGTGATACCGACAATAATCACTTATTCATGTTGACAATCAGGGTCTTAGCCAGGATTTCAAAAATGCCTGTCCAAAACAGCCATTTCAAAATTTCTGCCCGTCCAGATATAGCAACTAATCTACTTCAATTCCTTATACCAACTACATTTGATAGTCTATTGTGACAAAAAGAGCAATTTACACATAAAAGCCATGGCCTTAAAGATGGTTTGTTAGGACAAAATATGGTTTTTACCCTCCAGAGGTCAAAATTGAAATTCTTCAGAGAAATTTTGCCTGTCCAAAAAGAAGGTTTTCAGGAAAGTACCTGTCCATAAGATAGGTAGGACGGGTCCTGGCTAAATCCCTGTTGACAATGGTGATGATACTACTACTACTACTACTACTTCTAACAATAACAGTAATCATTATTTCAGGAGAGACCAATCAAATTTAACTTCAGATGTCACACCTGCCACCTATAATCTGGCTGAGAAACTAAAGGTCTAAATGTCCAAATAAAGTGCTGCCATCTATAAGTATAATAATGAACTAATGAAAATAACATTAACATCTAGCATATATCACAAAATCAGACCCGAAATAGATGGTATACAAAAATTCGCTCCTACATGCACCATAAAACTGAAATACAAGATTATGTTTTTACCCATACATACATAACAAAACTCTTATGTTGACCAGCCACTGATGAAACTAGATTTAAAATTGAGGCACCAAAATATTGATAAAATAGACAGATCCACCTCTTATCATCAATTCCTATTTTATTCCATTGGAAATCTGTCAGACAGATCGAAGAACTTATATAAATTTTAGAACGAGAATCTAAGCAGGAACCATGCCCTGTTCATAAAATTTAATTGTACAGCAATCACTATCCTTTTATGTGTTCAGTTGAAAATAATCATATTCTTCCAAATAACCGCAACCCCCATACTTCCTGACAATCCTGGAAAATTGCCATATTCGTCCAAATACCTGCATCCCCCCCCCCCCCCCATATTTACTGATAATCATTGAAAATTATCATATTCGTCGAAATAACCACCCCCCCCCAACATATATTTCCTGAAAATCATGGAAAATTATCATATTCAACGAAATGACCACCCCCTATATATTTCCTGAAAATCATGGAGAATTACCATATTTAAAAAAAAAAACGGCACCCCCCCCCCCCCCCTACCAAAAGAAAAGATTGTGGAATATGGATATAGACTTACAGGTTCTCGTCTATTTCCGTTTTCTTGGTTTGGGAATCAGTCTCCATGGCCTCATCTCCGCTGATCGCGTCCCGAGACTTCCTCCTGATCGCTCGCTTCTCCGCGGGAGTGGGGTTAGGTTCTGCAACAGATACGCAATTTTCATTATGGTCATGCTTTCAGCCAAATGGGAAATGTGAAGGTACATCATAACAATGAGACAAAAATGCAGTACAGTGAACCAGGAACTATATATCTCAAATTCAATTAGGAACTATATATCTCAAATTCAATTAGGAACTATATATCTCAAATTCAATTATATAGTTCCTAAATGAACCAAATGGTAGTTGTTGGTTGCAAAAAGTAAAGCTCCTACCTTTGCAGTGCATAGATGTTTCTTGAAAGAATGAAAATACATAGCATATTCCAAATTTGTTGTCATTTTTTTGCCAAATGGGAAAAATGCAAAAATTCAGCTTACCAATGGGATACAAGAATGCATTACAATTGTTTTAATTAGAGTGGTGGGTTGATAAAGAAGTTGACCCTTATCAGCTTATAGAAGTATCCTCGAAAATAAAAAATATGTGTTGTATGTTGGATTGCTTTTTTTATAGCAAAATTTCAGGGATTTGGAACGCAATGGCGAGAATTGTTTTAAGTTTCACCCAAAAGAGGTACAGCGCCCCCTAGATTTTAATTGCTGTTGGTCTTCATTAATGCTAAATCATATGACATCGTAATGGAGATGTGTAGTGATTTACAAGTCTCATAAGTCGAGACAACTCTCTCAGCTATATTTCAAAATATGCTAAATCACTAAGTATTTTCAAAAGTCTCTCATAGGTGCAGACACCACCAGTCAGGGAGATGTCTAGGCGTGTGAGGGTTAACCCCTCCAATGATATAGCTGCTCTCGTAGAAGCACAATGATGCATTACAGCAAAGACTTTTGAAAACCATCTAAACCCTGTCATGTTGGTATTCAATGGATAGGTCTTGCTAAGTGCTCTTAGATGAGAGCCCACATGCCAGAGTTTTAGTCATTTTAAGGATTTTTGCTTCATTTTGTATTGGCCCAATTAGGCAGCAGCAGCATAAGGGTGAAAGGTTTGCATACCTGGTTCCTCTCCCTCGGTATCCTCATCATTCGTGTCGAAATCGTAGGGGTCGTGACCATCCTCTCCCTCAGCTCCCTCGGGACGGGGACGACGCTTCCTCTTGGACGGAGACTTTCTCCTAAGAACAGAGATGTACATAGTAAAATGTTTGTAAAATATGCAGGATGTATGTGTGAATGTATATACATATACATACATATATATATACATATACATACATATATATATATATATATATATATATACATATATATATATACATGTACATATACATATATATATGTACATATATATATATATATATATATATATATATATATATATATATATATATATATATATATATATATATATATATATATATATATATGAGAATGCTTTTGGCTCATTTTTCATAGTGGTGTTTATTTAGAATATTTTTATTAGCAAATTTTCTTCAAACAATCCTAATTTATGTTTTATAAGCTATGTGTGACCCTAAACCTGGTGAATTGCTGTATGTTACCTACCCTGCCAATTGCTTTGTTTTCCGTTCCCCCCTATAAAGGGGCACAACTTGAATTTTGAGGAGTAGCACCCACCTTACTACATATCTAAATGAAGGTCTAGGGGATGTGGGTCTTCTAAATGGATTGGCTTTGGGTCACGTACCTGTTCTATGGAAAGTCATATACTAACTCAGCCTAATGGTCATTAACAGGTCAGAAAGTGCACACAGACATTTCCTGGCTATGCACAGCAGGTTAGTTGGTGTCGCCCAGCTATTTCTTGGTTACGCAGGACCGGAGGTTAAGTACCATAAGACACCATTTTTCGAAGGACTTACTTTTTCTTGGGTGGTTCCTCGCTCACTTCCTCGTCACTGCTGGCTTCAGCATCCTTCTTGCTCTTGCTCTTTCTCTCACGCTCCAAAACCTGAAATACGAAATACCACATATACATAAACAACACATATCATATATATGATACATCCTTCTAACTCTATCTCTCACGCGCCAAAACCTGTCATACAGAATACCACATATACATTAACAACACATATCATATATATGATACATCCTTCTAACTCTTTCTCTCACGCGCCAAAACCTGTCATACAAAATACCACATATACATTAACAACACATATCATATATATGATACACACTTCTTTCTCTTTCTCTCACGCGCCAAAACCTGTCATACAGAATACCACATATACATTAACAACACATATCATATATATGATACACACTTCTTTCTCTTTCTCTCACGCGCCAAAACCTGTCATACAGAATACCACATATACATTAAAAACACATATCATATATATGATACATCCTTCTAACTATATCTCTCACGCTCCAAAACCTGTCATACAAAATACAACATATACATTAACAACACATATCATATATATGATACATCCTTCTAACTCTATATCTCACGCGCCAAAACCTGTCATACAAAATACCACATATACATTAACAACACATATCATATATATGATACATCCTTCTAACTATATCTCTCACGCTCCAAAACCTGAAATATGAAATACCACATATACATTAATAACACATATCATATATATGATACATCCTTCTAACTATATCTCTCACGCTCCAAAACCTGAAATACGAAATACCACAAATACATTAACAACGCATATCATATACATGATACATCCTTCTAACTATATCTCTCACGCTCCAAAACCTGAAATACGAAATACCACATATACAGTTAACAACACATATCATATATATGATACATCCTTCTAACTATATCTCTCACGCTCCAAAACCTGAAATACGAAATACCACATATACATTTACAACGCATATCATATATATGATACATCCTTCTAACTATATCTCTCACGCTCCAAAACCTGAAATACGAAATACCACATATACATTAACAACACATATCATATATATGATACACACTTCTTTCTCTATCTCTCACCCGCCAAAACCTGTCATACAAAATACCACATGTACATTAACAACACATATCATATATATGATACATCCTTCTAACTCTATCTCTCACGCGCCAAAACCTGTCATACAGAATACCACATATACATTAACAACACATATCATATATATGATACATCCTTCTAACTCTTTCTCTCACGCGCCAAAACCTGTCATACAAAATACCACATATACATTAACAACACATATCATATATATGATACACACTTCTTTCTCTTTCTCTCACGCGCCAAAACCTGTCATACAGAATACCACATATACATTAACAACACATATCATATATATGATACACACTTCTTTCTCTTTCTCTCACGCGCCAAAACCTGTCATACAGAATACCACATATACATTAAAAACACATATCATATATATGATACATCCTTCTAACTATATCTCTCACGCTCCAAAACCTGTCATACAAAATACAACATATACATTAACAACACATATCATATATATGATACATCCTTCTAACTCTATCTCTCACGCGCCAAAACCTGTCATACAAAATACCACATATACATTAACAACACATATCATATATATGATACATCCTTCTAACTATATCTCTCACGCTCCAAAACCTGAAATATGAAATACCACATATACATTAATAACACATATCATATATATGATACATCCTTCTAACTATATCTCTCACGCTCCAAAACCTGAAATACGAAATACCACAAATACATTAACAACGCATATCATATATATGATACATCCTTCTAACTATATCTCTCACGCTCCAAAACCTGAAATACGAAATACCACATATACAGTTAACAACACATATCATATATATGATACATCCTTCTAACTATATCTCTCACGCTCCAAAACCTGAAATACGAAATACCACATATACATTTACAACGCATATCATATATATGATACATCCTTCTAACTATATCTCTCACGCTCCAAAACCTGAAATACGAAATACCACATATACATTAACAACACATATCATATATATGATACACACTTCTTTCTCTATCTCTCACCCGCCAAAACCTGTCATACAAAATACCACATGTACATTAACAACACATATCATATATATGATACATCCTTCTAACTCTATCTCTCACGCGCCAAAACCTGTCATACAAAATACCACATATACATTAACAACACATATCATATATATGATACATCCTTCTAACTCTATCTCTCACGCGCCAAAACCTGTCATACAAAATACCACATATACATTAACAACACATATCATATATATGATACATCCTTCTAACTCTATCTCTCACGCGCCAAAACCTGTCATACAAAATACCACATATACATTAACAACACATATCATATATATGATACATCCTTCTAACTCTATCTCTCACGCGCCAAAACCTGTCATACAAAATACCACATATACATTAACAACACATATCATATATATGATACACACTTCTTTCGCTTTCTCATGCTCCAACACCTGCCATAAAAAATACCTGATTAACATCTTATATACGATACATCCTTCTTTCTCCCCCGCTCCAAAACCTGTCATACAAAATACAACATATATATTAACAACACATATCTTCCACATATGATACATCCTTCTTGCTTCCTCTCACACTCCAAAACCTTCCATATGAAATACTACTTTCAATTACCACACATTTCTCATAGTAGGATCGACATCAATTTGAATCTGGAATTAGGATTTAGGAAGGTAGTAAACACCTTGATATACACAAACTTGGTGATTAGTTTCTTTCAAATCTCCTAGTTTGTCAGACAATGAACCAGGGTCTTAGCCAGGATTTCAAAAATGCCTGTCCAAAACAGCTACTTCAAAATATCTGCCCGTCCAGATATAGCTACTTATCTACTTCAAATCCTTATACCAGCTACATATAATAGCCTAGTGTGTCAAAAAGGGCAATTTACACTTCAGCTATGTCCTAGAAGATGGTTTGTTAGGAAAATATTTGGTGTCTTGATGGTCTTATCATTATTACACCCCAAAAGTCAAAATTGAAAAATCATCATAGAAAATTTTGCCTGTCCAAACAGTACGTTTTTAGGAAACTACCTGTCCAAAAGACAGGTAAGACAGGTCCTGGCTAAGTCTCTGCAATGAACCCTGATTAGGGCTGAATGGAGTTCTTATTCTATATGACATGGAAGAAAATTTCTTACCTTTTTGAAGTATGCAAATTCCACCAATTCTACAGCAGTTTCAGCGTCTTCCAGATCGACCGTCTTGCTCAGTCTGGACTTGGCGTGGGCAGTCGAAAGACGGATCATCGTTTCTAGGGAACGAGCTGTTATGGGTTGTGTCTGAAAACAAAAAATGATCAATGAGTAATTTTTTTATAATGTCAATTTCTAGCATATAATTGAATTTTTTTCACCTCCATATAATTCCCATGACATTGTATATTGATATTATGCCAACTTAAATATATGTTTGTGGTAGAAATCTGAGTATATTGTGGCCTCCCTGGAAAAACAGGACGCCCATCAATTATCAACTTTGGGCAGCCAGCTTCTAAATCATGGCTAAGACCCTGAGGAGCCAGCCTCATTGAACATTTGAAAATGTATTCATTCATATTATTATACAATATCAATTGATTTTTAAGAATTATGTTTTTTTTTTCAAAGTTTATCTCATACTTCTAACAGAGAAAAGATGTTTCACATTCCATTCTAGGGATTGTGCGTTTAACCCATTAATGCTTAAGAGTTCCTCCAGAAATTATCGTCTGGATTGAAGATACAATTGATGATAACTTTTGATTTGATGATTATTTTACAAAATATCTGAAGGAGAGTTGTTGGTAATGTTCTGATCAACATTTTTCTTTGAAATATTTTGCCAATTATGCATCAGCCTGAGAGATTTCATCAAAATGGTCAGGCTGGTTTTGGCCGCTGTGAGCATTAATGGGTTAATCAGACATGCCAATCAATCGCTAACTCAACAATTGGTTTTTATAAAAGATTGCAGGGCACGACGTTAACTTTTGCAGCGACTTGCCCCGTAGGGCAAGTGAGATTCAATTTTCACTTGCCCTACTCCAACTTTCACTTGCCCTTGAAAAATTGTATGTTTTATAATATTTCATTTAAAACCAAGTAGAACATGGTTCTGGCATGTAAAAGCATATTTTCTAGGACAAGCTTGGATGGCAGACCACGAAACTTGCACACATTCTCAAAAGTAAACCTGAAATATACAAAGTGTACTTTCCCAGTGGGGCAAGCAAGATGTAGTTTTCACTTGCCCCACAGCTACAATTTACAAATTCTACTTGCCCGGGGCAATGGGGCAAGCACCAATGTCGAGCCCTGGATTGTAATTTCATATAAAGATCGATTTTTTAAGTAATTTGAAAAACAAAACAAAACAAATTGTATCATGAATTAGCCTATTGATTGATTGAGACTCCACTAAAGCCTGCAACATCTAAATCAAAATCAAGCAGTACTATAACGAATTAAAACAAAGGGCTTCAAGTGATATTTTAAGAGTCAGATTAGCGCCTTTACAAAAATGGAGCTATTAGTATAAGTGTCCCCAATGAAGATTGTAGGTAGCCGCCAGGCAGTTTGATGGAGCGAAGACTACCGAAGGAGAACTGCTCATCTACAAATGCAATTTTTAGTCCATCATCCTCACTCAGATTGTCTGATAATAAATCCAAAAAATTTGGACAAATTCGGAATCCTTTTCCATCCTAGTGTAAACACTACAAACTTATTACAGATACTGTACATTAATCTGAAAAGGTTTGGTGACAGAATCATCTGTGGCTATGCACCACGCCTTTGTAATGAGCTCCCCAACAACACAGAGTCTGCTGAGCCTGATAGTGTGCAAAACATCAAGAAACAGCTGATAACATAGTTGGTCTGAAAGGTGCTTTGACTATATGGACCATAAACATCTGTCCACTGACTATTCTGCATTAAAAAAGGCTTTTGAACATTATTGGTGGAAAGGGCGCTATATCAAATATCAATTATATAAAAATCGCACTTGGTATTATAACAAATCTAATATGTTGGTACATAGACAATGAAAACTGTTTTTATGTGTTTATGTCAAATAAAAGGTGCACAGCATACTTTGGCTGACTGCATTGAGTCAAAAAAAAAGAAGTTTTTATCATTACTCACTCTGGCGATGTTGTCGTTTCCGAGGTGATCCTGGTTTCGGAGCTTGGAGTACTCGTCAGCGATGTAATCAGCCGCCTCTCTTGTCAGCTGCGGCTTGATGGCGCGAGCTACATGGACGTACTTCCTCATAAACTTCATGCTCACGATGCGGTCCCTATGGAAACAAAATCAACATAAATCTCTAGATTCAAACAATTTGTGCAATCCCGCCACCCCCCCCCCCCTATTTTTTTTTTTACATAAGAATCTATTTATTTTGTTCAGTATTTGGCAAATACCTGAGAGACCACCAGTTTCATATGGCTACATATGAATCTAACAGTGCATGCCACATGGAAACACTTCCTCATTAACGTCATGCTCAAGATACGGTCGAAATAAGGTGAAAATATTCAGGTATTTGATTGAATTTGAAATTTTAAGAAATTTCTCACTAAATATTTTGGGGTGTCCAGATATGTGATTTTTAGGGGTTTGGGTGTCAAAATAACACTCAGACGCCCTGCTGGCTAAGAACACAGTGGTGATATTTTGCTGATTTAGGTATTCAATAGGTATCAATTAGAGCTTACTTCTTGGATCTGGAGTTGCCGTGAAGAAGGTGGTCATATTTCTCGTAGATAGGAGTCTCTTGGTCGTCTTCATTGTCAGCGTTGAGATTCTCTGTCGTCAAAATATCTACACTTTCTCCCATAGGCAGCGCTAGAAATAGAAATGGTAAGGTTGGGAATCGGTTGCAATTTCATGATTGATAATCAGTTGCAGCCAACTGATCGATTATCGATCATAATCGGTTCTTTAGACTTCTTTGGTAAATGGGAAATGTCGCGCAAACACAGCACAAACAACCACACATTTGTGTCAAAAATTATTTGGACTTGCCAGTTTTAATATTAAAATATAGCTATACATACAAATAGAAATACAGCATAGAGTCAAACAACAACTCAGAACACTTCACTCATTTCTCCCATTAGCAACGCTAGAGATGGAAATGGCAATCAAAATCTGAACCCATACATGCTTTATGTTCTTTCCCTAAAATGTGCTATTTAGATATAAACTCTATAAAATATTAAGCCCTAGTCATGCCAGATTTCCAGGATCACTGTACTGTAAAAGCAGGCCTGCCTGGTCACAGCACTACCAGGGCTACGTGAACCAATTCTGTTATATTTATGCTTGGTATTTCTTATATTGCTGCTATCTAAGCCTCAAAGAACTCATTAACCCATAAATGCATAAGGATTAATGTTGTCAATGGCCTTAAAGGGGAAGTACACCAAATTTACATAAGGGTTCTATTTAATTCTGACCATGTATCTAGTCTGTTCCCCACCCAGCCCCTACCCAATTGCACCTAGTTCAGAGATAAATGCTACTTTAAAAGCCAGAAACACCCTACTGGAGGCAGCCATGATAATGCTAATGTGCTTAACACCCGGGGTTCTAATCACCAGTGATGACGACAGTGGCGTGCCTCTGCAGAGAACATCTGGGTAGACAGTAGAGTAGTGCAGTAGTCATTTCTCTACTGATATACAAGGAAGTCTTGAAATAGTTCACTGCATGGCTATAAATTGCACTAACATTCACAGTAAATGCAAAGGATAATAAGATTACATTTCATAGAAACTTTTCCCTAAATATCAGTAAACTGGGGGTCAGTTAATTGTTTAAACCAACTGTACTACATGGTGTGGGGTCTAGTTTAATAGTGGCTGAGGCTCACACACATGCTTCCTAGCACGCTGCTGACGTCATAAAGTCACTAGGACCCCTGATGCTCAGGGACCACTTCAGTGGCTGGGAGGTCAGTCAGGCTAGCCCTGAGAAAAACTAAAGATTCATTTTTAAGGCAGATAAAACAAATTTCACACCAGGTTTGATTTGATTCTTATATAATTACATCTGCTCTTTCTAAAGAACCCCAAACTAAAAATGATTAGACTGCTTCTTTAATATACCAACACTGGAAATGTCACTTACCATCGCCGTCCTGTTCCCCAGCTGAGCGGTAACGATGAATTCTCAACACAAAGTCGGAGATCATGCGGTCATTTTCTGGATCCATCTGTCAAGTAAGAGAGACAATGAAGAGGCTGACTACATGAGCCGTAACCAAGAATCAGAAAAACAACAGCTACTGAATAGATACAGGCACACTTGAAATGTTGATAGTATATACCAAACCAGTGTCTTAGCCAGGATTTAGAAACTGGGTGCCTAAAATTGGCAGTTGTGAAGTTTTTTGGGCGTCCAAATTTTTAAGGGGGATCACAATATACTCATATTTCAACCATAAACAGGTATAAATTCGTCAAAATAAGGGATGATATCATTAAACAATGTCATGGGAATTACAAGGAGGTGAAAAAATTCAATTATAAACTTGAGAATGGGATTTTTAGAAATTCCACACAAAAATATTTGGGTGTCCTGAGGGGTTCTTTTGAAAGGTTTGGGTGTCCAAAAAGGTACCCAGACTCCCTGCTGGCTAAGACCATGTGCCAAACCCAAAAACTAAACAACTGAATAATTATCAGAGAATGCAAACTTAAATCTAGAGTGCACACATGGTCTGATAACAATGAAAACAACTCGGAAAATAAAGGAATCTTATCAACAAAATTAAGTATAGTATCATTATAGATTTAAAATACTGTATTCCTCCATTTAAGCACATGTGCGGGTAACTGGTTTGTGATTTTTTTCCTACAAGATAAGAGGAAGTACATATACAACGTACCTTGTCGAGAACTATGAAGAGTAGATCAAAACGAGACAGCAGAGAATCCTGAAGGCCAATGTTCTCCATGGGAGTCTTATATTGGTCATACTGGAAAGAAAAAGTACAACATAATTATACAAGCGCTATCACTGGGACGCAAAAGCAGGGGCTTAGCCGCCTATGGGTCCAGCGTGTCATTTGGACACACAGAACACTGTTTTTTGACAGTTTGGACACCCAAAAACTTTTGTCAGAATTTGCTGATGATGACTTTTCTTAGAAGAAAGAAGATGTAGAAGCCGTAGTGTCACTAAATATATAGGGTTTATTTTATTAGTAGTATGTACTTTGTATCACACTTTGGACATGCTGAAGTCTATGAAACCTCTATTTGGACACCCTGTTTCCAAATATTGGCTAAGACCATGCGCAAACGGTGCACCAGCCTTGTCCGACAGGTAGGTAAGAATGCATTCAATGAAGGAGTTCAGGTGCTTTTGTCAGAAAGATATTGCCAAATTAGGCTGCTTGTTCTAAGCTGCTACATGGATGAATGTGAGGTTAGAGTCTAAGTCAGGACTACAAAACGGGGTGCCCAAATTTGCTGATTGTAAGATTTTTGGGAGTTATAAGTTTCAAGGGAGATCACAATATAATCAGATTACAACCATTACCATGTACTTCACATGTTGAATTAGACAAAATATCCTCATACAATGTCATGGGAATTATACTGAGATACATACTCAATTATATACTTGAAATGGACAATTTTAGAAATTCCTCATTGAATATTTTGGGTGTCCTGCAGGGTGATTTTTGAGGGTTTGTGTGTCCAAATAACACCCAGACGCCCTGCTGGCTAAGACTATGATTACAATATTAGGCTGCCAATACTCAGCTGCTAGAGGGATAGATGTGTGATGTACTCACCCTTCCATAGACGGGATTGGCGGCTGCCAGGACGCTGCAACGGGCGTTGAGTTTGGCGTGGATTCCAGCCTTGGCGATCGTCACACGACCCTGTTCCATGACCTCGTGAATAGCCGTACGATCAATGTCGGACATCTTGTCAAACTCGTCAATACACACAACTCCTCGGTCGGCCAGCACCATAGCACCAGCTTCCAGTCGCCTCTCTCCTGCAAGATAAATATCATAGGAATCGTTAGCATGCAATGCCTTGGTCTAAGGTGTTGCCACTGACTGCTAGCTGCCTCTCACCACTGAGGGCCTGCCCTGATGGCAGTGTGGTCTTCGACGTGGCAACTGACTGCAAGCTGTCTCTCACCACTGCCCGTGTTCGAAATCCGGCCAGGGCAAGTGATTAATTTGTGACTGATTAGGCGGCGGTTTTTGTGGGATATTCAAGTTTCGTCGGCCATTAACAACTGGCTAATCACGACTTCGCCGCAATGTGGGAGATAAAGGGACGAAAAAGCGAAATTTCTCCTCCTTAACATACAATGATTTTTTTCTGAAGGATTTTCAGTAATTCATACTCTGTGTGTCAGGCTCTGAGAGCACCTATTCATATTGCCCAACAAGATTATCACATATGTAAAATATGAACCGCAGGTGCACCATGCGAACCTGTCCTTCACAGTTTTGCATGCTCATGGTTAAAAATTCATAAAACACTCTTTCAGTGCTCTAACCTATAATTAACCCTTATCCTGCTGTGAAATCTATGAGCACTGGTGCACACCACAACAATTGTTGTGGTTAGCAGGATAAGGGTTAAAGCGCTTTTGAACATTATAGGTGGAAAGGGCGCTATATCAAATATCAATTATTATCATGATTAGTGGTCTTTAATGTTGTGTCCTGCATGTGCCTAAGACAAAAAGGGGTCATGATAAGTGTTCTTACCTGTCTCCTGGTCGGTGGTGACGGCTGCCGTGAGACCCACGCCTGAGGAGCCTCGGCCCGTGGTGGGGATCGCTCTGGGCGCCGTGTTCAACACGTAGCGCAGCATCTGAGACTTGGCCACGGACGGATCGCCAATCAGCAGAACATTGATATCACTGAAATCAAAAGTCACAATAAATTATAGAGAATTTATTAAATTTCGGGTTTCCTAAGCATAGAAAGAGCACATTTGCAGCACAGATTTGGTCGCACTTTGTTTTTCCTGATTCCAGAGCCTTTAACTTTATAAAATTCTCATCACTAATAATCCTTGTGGGTACTGGTTTCAATAGCATTAGTATCACTGCAATAGAAATTTACAATGAATTAATCAGTTTACTTGAAAGGGTCAAATACTCCTTTGCCGATTATGGAGATAACATTATCTTTTAGTCAAGTCTAGAAAATAAAAAAGGAGAAATTTTTGATCACAATTCAACAAACACCTCTCCTCCATGACCTCTTAATCTAAGTCATTTCCATGAATAGGTTAATGCTCATACTAAGGCCTAAAAAAGTTGTTTGTTTCCTGCAACCCTACCCTAACAAGTTTTTACTCAAAATAATCCCTACCCTAAAGTTTTTTCCGCCCTCTCAACACACAATCAACGTAAAACATGCATAAAACACATTTTTGACCAAAAAAATATTTATTTTTTTCCGACCTTCCTACCTCATTTTTTTCAGGCCGTTACAGGAAACAAACATTTTTTTCTAGGCCTAATAGTGGCTGATTTGGCTAAAAATATATTGCAAAAAACCCTGAGAAAATGACTGAAACCCTGGCACATGGCTACTCATCTGAGCGTACGCAAGAGAGGTAACCAATGAATACCAAAACTAATCTCAGCAAGGGTTATAACTTTCCACTGCTGAGGCTTCTTTTGTCCGAAGCGCAAAAATGCAAAGATTTTTAAAAAGCATCTAGACCCTGCCATGTTGGTAATCATTGGATAGCCCTCATAGAGTACTCTCAGTTTGGTACCCATGTGCAAGTGTTTTAGTCATTTTTCAGGTTTTTTGCATCACTTTATAATTGCCAATTCAGCCGCCAGCAGTAAAAGGATTAAGTTTTTTCTAAGTGGGTTGAAATAATTTCTTTGGGTAAAGTTGGTAGTCTCAGCATGGCCGCACTACTCACCCTCTTATCCTGGAGCCATTCTCCAGTACTTTCTCCACACCTCCCAGCAACATACACAGCACAGCCTTCTTGATGTACTCGTGACCGTGGATAGAGGGCGCCACCGACTTGCCAAGAACGTCAAACACATCCTAGTGAAAAATATGAGTATTTTTTTTTAGACATTTATTCATCATCTATACACACATAACATGTTCATTAATGGAACATGACACATAAAACAACACCGAAGACTCCACAGATAACTTAGTGGCTATACTCGCTTAGTCAGTTCTGCTATCCATATATGGACTGCTATGTTGATCAATCAATTTCTTTTTATAATCAAATCCTACTCCATTTTCTCAAAACTATTTCTTTTTTAGGCTTGAAAATTATAAGAGAATTTGATCAATAGCTACTTACGAAAATGTCCTAGCTCATTCAGCAGGCACCGACATAAGTACTAGCCCGCTTGCCCCAGCAAGTGAATTTTAAAAAAAAAAGGACTTTCGGGCAAGTACATTTCAGTTTTAACTTGCCCGAACGGGTAAGCTGATTTTCTGAACACTTAACATAATTTTTTAAATAGTAAATGGCCCAAATACCCAGAACTATGCAAACAATGCAACAAAACTGAAAAGTAAATGATTTTCAGATCTTTAAATCCTTGATGAATAATACATGCCTTTCTAGCGTATATTATATTTCGGGCAAGTCAATCATTCTGAAAATTATGTTGGTGCCTGCCTTATAGTAGATAATCCATCTACACTTACCACGTTTTTCTGTCGACTGAACTTCTTGATCTTTGCCACATCGTCGGCAGAGAAAAGTGGAGAGACCTCTTTGCTGAGCTGTTTGATGTTATTGGCGATGAGAATCGTGCGGAATGTACCCGTTGTGTAGCCGTTCTTTTTGGACGGTAAGCAGCGGTAAGTGCCAATTACCTGTACACGGTCACCCGGCTGAGAAAAAGAGATGAATCAGACATTAAATATATAATTTACCTTTTGATAGGGATGGATAACTCAAAGAACGAAACTGTACATACAGTAGTGTGTCCATATTAACAATGTAACAGTACATGATTTAAACAGTACTGTTAACAGTACTTCATTCAATTATAAGTTTTGTTGTGAATCGTCATGTTAAGGATCCTGGACAATACCTAATAAATGATAACTTCACAGTGGATAGTATCATAAAGTGTACCTTTAACTTTAAGGAATGAAATGGATACCAAATAGATTTATACTTATGGGCCTTAGTTTATTTAGGATTTCAATGGCATTCAGAAATTATCCAGTATTAAAATTTGCTGAAAAGATGACTTTTACTTTTAAACTAATGCTTGATAATATTTTCAAAATCATTGATTAGCATCCTCAATCAATCCTACACCTCCACTGTTACACCCACCTTGATTTTGTCCACCAGGTCATCGTCCACGATGATATCTACGGAGCGGGGTAGCTGACCGGCTGGCGCCTTCTCCGGCATCTCCTGTATGGTGAACGTCTGGTGGTCCTTGTACGTGGAGAGACCAAACTCCGTCTCCAGGACATTGCCATCCTCGTCCTGAAATAAACACGCACATCAGACTCGCAGCCAGGATTTCAAAACACGCCCAAAATTGGCAATTGTAAAATATTTGGGTATACCATTCTCCAAGGAGACTGCAGTACTACAGGCACAAACATGTTCCTACTTAGTGAAAGCAGTCATAATATCCTTATACAGTAATTACTATGCCATGGGAATTACGTAGAGGTGAAAGAAATCAATTTTACGCTTGAAATTGACATTTTACAAAATTACTCTAAAAGTATTTGAATGTCCTGCGGGATGGTTTTTTGAGGGTCTAGGTGTCCTTTAGGTGTCTAAACAATGTCTAGACATTCTGGGTAAGACTATGATTGATATTGAGAATTGAGTCCATAACTTACTTTAGTAGGGTAGACAGAGCTGGAGGGGAAAGCATCGAGAGACGTCATGTCGGAGTATTTCCTTTCAATGGTCTTTTTGGTGGCTGGACAATAGTGTACGCTTCGCACAACTTTCGGTCTCACGAGTGAACCTAGGGGTAAGAGTGAACACAGCTGTAAAATAGGCCTATACATTCGCCCAGGGTCTTAATCAGGATCTAGAAACTAGAAAACAAGAACGCCCCAAAATTTTCCTTGTCCTTTGGGTGTCCTAAAGAGTGATTTCTCAGGGTTTGGTTGCCCATATGACACTGTGCTGGTTAAGACTAAGTATAAACGAATCCAATCAGCAGAGGGCACCTGACCTGACACACATGTAAGTTAGTATATAATGTAATGTAAGTAACAATTTGAAAATCTTTACGACTGAAAGTTGTTGTTCATGTTGGTTTTAAATTGTACAATTTAGGGCTTCACATCTCAGAGGTTTTCTACAAGATGCTAAGTGTTCACAATGTAGTGTTTACTACAAGCATGGTTCACATAATAGAACTTTCAGTTATTGTTTTTGTATTAAAACTACTTACTAGTATATAACAGTCATATATTGAATAACCATAAATAGATTTTCAAGATGGGAGTTTTTATTTAAATAATATAACGGCCATACATTGAATGACAATTTTATATTTGAACTAACAGTGGAACTTGATTTGAATAAATGGTCTCAAACAACAATAAATCACCATAAGTGATTCATTGAAATGACCTAACAAATCATTGGCAAATATTTCATAATGAAGAGATATATATCTCGCATCTATCGGCACCAAAATCTGAAATATTGCTGAGGTACTTACATTTTGTGACAATCCCCTCTGCACAAACCATGTTACCAAGGAAACGTGACGTGAGACTTCTGGGTGTGACGTGCTTGGAGCCAAAACTGAAATAAATAATTGTTTATGAAATAAACAATAAAGGTGATGCTATGTATATATATATATACATCCAAGCAGGAGTTTTTTTTCGGTCATGCATAGGCTCTGTGGGGGGTCCTATCGAAAACTCAGCCAAATAGTCATAAGCAGTTCAGAAAGTGCAAACAAATAGTTCCTGGTTAGTTAGTGTCACACAGATATTTATGTGTTCAGCAGGACCTGGGTTAAGAGTTGTAGCAGGTCTTTTTTCTGGGTTTGAGTGTCTAAATGATACTCAGACTAAGGAACATAATTCAAGATTTTAAAATGAGTAATCTGTTATTCCCTAGAGCAGTAGGGCAGTCATCGATACGCCTCACATCGATGTACCGACAATTGCAGTCAATCGATGACTGCAATTTTGCTATCTCGATGCGTTAATCGATGCATCGAGATGGCAAAAAAAAGAAAAACTAACCTACTTACGGCAAAAGTGCGGAGAGTGCAGCGGCTGTGCGCTTCTCGCTCCCCACGTGTGGGTGCCGCCATGTTGTTTACAAAATAGACGAAGTGGTGTTTTGCCGCACTTTCCCTTCGCAGTGCATTGGGAAATGTATATAGTGAGGCAAGCCACTAATGAAAGAACGGAAATTCACGATCAGTTTCGTGAATATCCGTCGCAGCGAGATTAGCCGAAGCCTTCCGAAGGTATGATATGACGAACAATTACGACCAATGGTACATAGTTCATCGTTCGCAAACAATGTGGCTGATGTGATTGTTGATTTAGTTAAGTTGTAATGATGTTTTTAAAATGTAACAAGGGGCTGGGTATTAAATAATAAGTAATATAAACGAATACATTTGAATACTCAGCCCTTTATAACATATATTGCCTGGATAGTCTTCTAATGAGGAATGAGTTAGGTAGTATAACGAAAGTACCCTCCCTGCAGGGTGTAAGATTTAAGGTTTAAATCTTGAAAAAAATCATGCATATGTTATACTGTTCTGAATTTCAAACTACCTAATTAAGTAATTATAGTTTGATTAAATGAACACTATAGAATCCATGGGCATATATCAATGTATCGTATCGAAATAATCGAAATCGAAAAAGAAATATCAATATATCGAATCGACAAATCTTTTTAAACAATGACAACACTATAGAGCAGCCAACACTACTGACCAAGAATATGTTATTTTCAAAAGTATGAGAAACTTGTCCAGGCGTCAGTCTAGGGTGAATCGGGAAGTATATATGCATATTTCCTCACCTTCCCTCCATCCCGATGAAGAACTCCTCATGCTGCTTGCTGTAGCCGGGGTCTGCGGACGCGATCAGCTCCTTCAGTGCATTCTGGAACGCCACCATCTCCTCAAACGAGTTAGCCAGTAAACTGAAAAGAGAAGAGATCAGGCCTCAACGTTAGCTCAAAATGTTACTGGCCCTGTAGGACCAGTAACACCTAGGATCTACTGGTCCTGAAATTTTTTGACTGGTTCTACATTTTTTTCTTTAACATAACAAGAAAAAACATTGCATGAAATTCACCACAACATTTATTTCTTCTTATTTTATCTTTTTTTTTTTTCAAAAACATTTGGGGACATCCTCGGAGGGAAACATTTTAACAAAAATGTCCTCAAATGTTTACTGGCCCTGCAGGACCAGTTGAGGTCATTTTTTACTGGCCCTAAGTCGTTTTTGAGAATTTTTACTGGCCTGGGGCCATAGGTTTACTGTTAGCATCGAGCCCTGGAGATCATTTACAAACCCAATATTCAACTCCAGTTCTCAGCAAGATGCCAGGCGTATTTGGCCCATATACCAAAACCCCACAAGAAAGTCCACATTAAAAGTGAAAGGTTGAACTTTTCTCTTCAATCTAATATATGTAGGTACAAGGCAGGGATCGATCTTAAATTTTTTTGCAATGTGCTCTTTGGGCGCCTAGCAAAGAAGAATCTAGGCGCCCACAAGAAATATCAGGAGCCCGAGTCTTACAATCAGCTCTCTCGCAATCAGCTGTCCTGACAGACATCCTCCTGGAAACAGACAGGTAGTTTCCTAAAAACCTCCTGTTTGGACAGGCAAAAATTTCTATGGTGATTTTTCAATTTTGACTTTTGGGGTGTAATAACCAGATATTTTCCTAACAAACAATCTTCTAGGACACAGCTGAAGTGTAAATTGCCCATTTTGACACACTATGCTATTAAATGGAGCTGGTATAAGGATTTGAAGTAGATAAGTAGCTAAACCTGGACGGGCAAATATTTTGAAATTGCTGTTTTGGACAGGCATTTTTGAAATCCTGGCTAAGACCCTGCCTGGAAACCATGCATATATGATAACTTAGACTTAATTTCTTAATTCCTAGAGTAGGTAGTATATGTTCAATTCAGGCGCCTAGGCTCAAGTATTCTAGGTGCAGATTTGGAAATCTAGGCGCATTTGCGCCTTTTAAGGGTGAACCCTGCAAGGGCATTTAAAAGCAAATATTGACATTTCTTTTTTCTATTCTTAAATAACTTTATATTCATTTGTTGCATGTCAACACAGTGAATGTTGACTTTTCTTGCCATGTTGTTGCTAAATCATGCCTGTGCTGGCCATGGGCCTCATCCCCCCCCCATTCAACCCTTAGATAGGATATACATCTGGATACTACATGCACCTTAAGCCTAATAGAAATATTCTTGCTTTTTACTTTACGATACGTATATTGGGTAGGGTAGGTGTGAATTTTTGTTATTTATTTGGCAAAAGGTTTTTACAAAGCAATTTCAGTTTTTTTTTCTCTCTATAATTTGGGCACAGCTCAGCCATTACCAGGTAGTGTAGAGAAGTAGGAAGCAAACCACTTTTTTGTAGACCTTCAGCAGATTAAGACCCAATGATTCAATTGTGATTTTTATTATTAATATTCAATAGCTAATGCTTTGACCTGTACACAGTATTATTCACAAGCTAGTTATGGTGACAATAAACTTACTTTTTTGCCCTGTCAGCATTTTTTCGCCGGAGGTCATTGATGTTTGCTGTGAGTCGGATCTCGCCATCTGTGATCATGTCACGCACCTTCTGTTGGTAAATGCCCTGGTCCTCCTGAATTAAGAGAGCAAATAAGATAACTAGTCATTTCTACCTTAGTGACCAGTCACGATGACAGGTGCTTGAATACATGGTCATGTTGTACTTTGCGACCTCAATTCTGGTACGTACCAGAATTGTTGAGATAATTTTGCAATTCTAGTACATACCAGAATTGATCCCTGCAAACAATTCTAGAACGTACCAGAATTGTCAGAAAATTCTGGTATTATAAGTGTACCAGAATTGTTGATTCAGGCAATACTGGGACGTACCAGAATTGTTCGCGAATTTTTTAACTACCGGCTAAATCTTAGGCTAAATGGTGCCTTTGGTCACACACTTTGTCGTAATGCATCGTGTATATCCGAAGGAAAGGAATATTATTATTTGCGTCAAAGTACTCATTTGATTTGATCAACTTATGACGTCATTCAGCAAGCAATAGGAAAATAATTTACGGAATATTCTGGTACAGCCTAGAATTGTAGTAACAATTCTGGAAGAAAACACATACCAGAATTGTAAAGTCGGACAATTCTGGTACATACCCGAATTGCACAATTCTGGTACGTTCTAGAATTGCAACATGTGATGAACAATTCTAGTACGTACCAGAATTGCACAATTCTGGTATGTACCAAAATTGAGGTCGCTATAAGTACAACATGACCGAATACATATGATAGTGTAAGTGTTTGAAAGCAAACTTAAAGTATTCAACAAAGCAAACAAACTGTAGATAGAATGTTCACCACAGTTGTGGGGATTGTCTGTTGCAGTGTAATGATTTTTACTTTTTCAATCTTTTTGGACACCTTAAATTCTTGAAATACCAATTTGGCCACCCTGTTATGGAAATCCTGTCTAAGTGACTGGATCAAACTCAAGTAGAATTGCTATGTAGTATTTGTATGTGCATTCGTTTGACAAATCATAAATATTCAACAAACAAAGGGAAAACGTAGAAATATTCAGTTACATTTAAAGTAAAAAGGATGTGAATCTGTCAATTTCCTGTTTCAAGACCACCAAGTCATCAAGATCAAGACACAAGACTCAAGAGCTTTGTTTTTAAAACCAAAACTTCTTCCCCAATGCATGTTCAAACTGCAGAAAATACATACATGCACAAATAAAGCCGATAGCAATAATATAATCAGCAACTTATTCCATGTTTAATTGCAATCAAAGTTAAGTACATTAAAGTTTGATGACAGGAGTCTGGGAAGTGGACCTTTAAATATTTAAAGGTCCAGAACGGTTTGACAGCGCCTGCTCCAGTTTATCGAACATTCACAAGGTGCAAACTACTTGAAAAGAAAATGATCAAAACTCACATCATCATCCAGGAAGTCCAAGTACTCTCTCTGAATCTCTCTCAAACGTTGATCTACCTCTTCAACCATTTTCAGTGGAAATTACACAAAGTTTGATCTTCTTGTGTCGTGCACTTCTTTGTTGAGGTTTCCGGAGTTGCTCAGAATTTGGCGCTAAAATTGTGGGTCACATGGCCTGAATTTAGCGGGCTTTAAATCACGTGATGTTTTGTTCCATTACTTTCGATTAAGATATATCAATTATTAAAGAAAGTAGTATGAACATAAGCAAAATGTTATAAAATCACGAAAACGTAGAGTATATGAATTATAATGCGGAGAGTCGAATTTTTGCCAAAATATCTGATGTGCTATCATGTGACCTGGTCAAAATGGCGGCGCCCATGAAGTGAATTTGGCATGTGTCAAAATACACTGACAGTTGACTTACTTTATTTCAAATCATGATATCCCTATCTGTAATTAACGGGAAGGCGTATGTATGGAATGCTGAAAGTGAGTGATGTTTAACAAAGTGCATGTCACCTTAGCCTATCTATAAATGTACTCTGGGAAGTTTGAAGTAACTGTTAACTTGGTAGGCCTACCAGCTTATTTACAACATAAACTAGGGATTCCACATGGATTTTAGGCCACCAACAATGCGACATAAATTAACTGCTTAATTGTTTGACCATATGTTGATCTTTAGATATAAATTCACTAACCCTTTTCCCTATTTATAAGGGACTCTTGAGTTTTGCTCTACTTATATCACCTAGCCTGCCTCCCAGGCATCCCTTGTGGATAGATGGCCAGGCCATATTTGAATTTCATCCCTTGTGGATACTGGATAGATGGCACTACTAGCAGGGTAATTGGAAAACTTACTACCACTACAACCTTGGATTAAGAAAAGAATGGATATGAAACGAGAGACCAATTACTATATGCCCTATAGTTACATGCTGGCCTCATGCCAGGACTACCAGATAAGGCAGCAGGGCGAGGTCACGTGGGAACAAGGACCAATCACGGCTCTTGCATCAATTACATTACAGAGAAACCTTATCTCCACCACCTGCTGGGGGTGCCCACAGCACCTATTAGCGACTATTAGTTGAGGCTAGCATGTTCAGGTTGAACGGCTGGTTTCCATTCCATGTGTATGGTCTTCTAAGCTACAACCCCTCGTGTGGGAATTGTGAGAACTAAATGGCCAACTGGCCACAAGTCCCTATGTAGTATAAGATGCATGCATGCATACATTAATATATGATAAAGTAAAAACTCAGTAAGGCCTTGTAGCTAGGCCATATATCACCAAAATATACACACCAGCTCAGGTGCCTGCTAGTACAAGAAGCTGGGGCGAAATCAGTATGTCTGTCTAGGTTCTAAAACTAACCTGAAAGCCAGTTAAAAGCCCTGTCCCAAAACACACCTCAAACTCAAAGCAGCATAATAGTGTATCTCATAATAGTGTATCTCCAGGTCCTTGAGTGTTATCAGATAGAGAATATCATCGCCACCTGTCATTATTCAATCCATATTCTGTTTTATTTCAAAATTTACAACTTTTCTTTCAAATGACATATTCTCATTAATTACGCATGTGATGGTTACTGTAGGTTCACAGATACCTTAGGGATGTCATCGACTGTGCCCAATAAGAAGTATTTTTTTGATTCTTTACTGCTTAGCTAAAGACTTTTATGGGCCATAACATTTGAAAATTTTAGTGAGATATCTTGTGTGTGGAGCCTATAACCCAGCGTCGTTGATCCCATGTGGGCTAGGAACAAAAGACAGTTGTACAAATTAAGACACACCTCAATGGTCGCGTGTCACAGTCAAACAATGCCGCGAGTCGTGCATGCTATAAATAGTTGAGAAGCTTTCTATCTGCTCGACCTTAATGCACTTGGCGTCAAAATTTCTCACTAAAAGTAAAAACTTTCAATGTTATGGCCTGTAAAAATCTTCAGCAGTAAAAAATCAAAAAAATACTTTTTATTGGGCATAGTAAATTAAATGATATCCCTAAAGTAACTCTGAACCTACAGTAACCACCACCTGCGTAATTAATGAGAATATGTCATTTGAAAGAAAAGTTGTAAATTTTGAAATAAAACAGAATATGGATTGAATAATGACAGGTGGCGATGATTTTCTCTACCTGATAACACTCAGGAACCTGGAGATACACCTAGTTATAGGATTATGCTGCTTTGAGGTGTGTTTTGGGACAGGGCTTTTAACTGGCTTGCAATGGTACTCATTACCTTAAGGTTCTTTGGGTAAATTATTAGCTTTTCATTCATCTGTGATATATCTGTATTGGTATCCCCATCTTTATCGATTTCTATATTTTTTGATATTAATTTTTAAGATATCAGCACTCTGCGAGAGGAGCACCGGATAGTTGGTGTGTTAGCTGGCTGTTTACCTCGGGCACCAAAACAAAATCGCTTCCTTGGCCGTCCTCTTCAGTTACTACCAGAGGAGGCAACGCTTCTAGTAGAGAAAGGTGAGTGCAACTCTTTAATGCTTTAATGAGTTCCTCCAGAAATTGTCATCTGGATCTGAATTATTTTTAACAATGACTTTAGGTTATAGTATCCTGCAACGAAACTATTGATTACCAAAACCTGCAAACTAGTCTGATATACATAAAACTGATGCTGATCGAAATTGTGCATTTTACACCGTGGATAATGTTGGATGTCATTTTCAAACAAATGATTGAATATTTTTCACCCCATTATTAACCTATGACTTTCTATATTAAGATATCATGCCTTATTTCAGCATGTAATTTATACACGTTTATGGTTGTAATCTGAATATATTGTGATCTCCCTTGAAAAATAGGATAACTTTTTTTTTGACTAATGCCGATTTTGTGCACCCAGTTTCTGAATTCCGTATAGGATCTGGCTAACTATGATGTTTTACTTTCAGGTATAGCTGAATTTGTGAATGACAGTGCGTCCGCTTGCCCACCCTCAGCGGAGCAGGTGGAGGCCTTTAAAAAGATGCGAAATGAAAGCTATCAGGAACAGGTGTGTGTATGTTATGCTAAGTAAATGCATTGATTAAGCCGGGATTGACCTGAACATTTTTTGACAGGAGCAGATTTGGCTCTAGGATTATGCTATGCTAACTAAACGCATTGACTTTAACATGTTCAGGTAGGAGCTGATTTGGCTCCTGTCCTAGGATTTTAAATTTAAGAGCAAATAAATCATGGTGTGGGTACCTCGCTGGTAAGATTTTGCCAGAGGCACACTGTCCAGGCCATAGGGTCTGTGAGTATGCTCGATCGATCCCCTGTATATTTTGAAAAATATGTGCTCCTAGATGTATTTTCGGGCACTAATATGTAAAATAAGGAGATTAAACATTGAAAAAAAAGAAAAATTCTCAAATTGCTCCAATTGATTATTGATAAGTCAATTCACAACCTTGGCTCCTATAACTTAACATCTGGTCACAAAATTACTTAATTCAGGGGCAAATGCCCATAACAAGACCATTAAGTTCAATCCATGATTGATCAGGGGTATCCAACTGTTGCATTGTCACACCAGTGTGTGACAGAGGCCTCAAACATGCAACAAAACAGCCTCTTAAATCACTCTTTAACTCAGGAAATCTTTGGGAGGCATGACCAAATGATTATGTTAATTGTTTCACTTGCAATTTCAAATACATATTGGTGATAGAAAAAGTGTTAACTCCATTTACATTTAGATTTACGTAGATCTTTATAATTGCTTTGAAAGCAGATTTGGTACAGCCACCTGGTGACAATAATTAAACTGTTTTTTTCGCACAGCGCCCACCAAAAACTACTGTTCTCAATGAAAGAAACCATGAGACTTAATCCATTAAAGCCCATAGTTTCCAAAAGCACCCTGACAAATTGCGGAAATCTTGTAGGCAAAAGCAAAGTTAGGAAAATATTTGAAGGAAAAATGTTATTCAGAACGCTACCTATAACTCTCCCTCTAATCTTTGTAAAATCATCCTCAATTATGAAGTAAAAAGTGTTATTGATCCATTTGTCAATTGAGGTACTGTTTAGCTTATAGATATATAAAAACAAGTGGATACAAAATCAGCTGGGCAACCTGAATAGGCTGGCTGCGCCGCATAGCCCAAAAGACGCATATGTTTCTCTGTAATGTAAACAATAAAAGAGCCTTCATTGGTCGTTGTCTCCTAGTGAGAATTAATGGGTAAAAGATTCTGCCTTAAGGCAAGAAGGGACACATTGTCAGTGATATGATGAAATTGCTATTTTAAAGATACATCTCTGTGCTGAGGATGTCAAGGGTATGAGAGTGAGATATAAGGAGTCTATCATTGAGGGAAGGATAAAGAGGATAAAGAGGCTAAAGAGCAAGATGCTGGCTGCCGGGAAACAGGAGGAGGACATCGATCAGGAAGAGCTAGAACGCGAAGCTGAGAAGCAGTTCAACCAGAAAAAACCTCCAATACGGCAGGAAGATGCCTTGGTGCAGACATTTTTAGGTACTGTTACTGTACACTGCCTTAATAGTCCGTGTGTAAAAACATTCCGGATTTTTCCGTTTGGAAGAATCCGGAATGTTTAAAAACGGACAAAAATGTAATGTAAAAAAAAAGAAGGGGAGCTACGCTCGTCCATTTGTCCGCTAGTTTCACTGTCAGACAATAGGATGCGCCACTATCATCTTCACAGGCGTGATATATGCAGAATTAACTCTCTAATTATCAAATCATCTCTCTAATGCCTTTTTTAACCCTTTAACTTTGCTAATATAATTAAATGAAATATTTCAGCTCTTTTTTGGCCATTTTAACCCATCCCTTTCCCATTCATTTGTTTTAGTGCTTCCTGAATATGAAGCCATCATGAATGTTTGTGACATTCATTCCTTTGTCTTACCTGGTTGTTTATGGCAACTAGGTGAGTTGTTCTCACCTGATGTGGCAGGCAGCTCGAACATTTTGACTGCAATCAGAGAGCTTCTATCGTATGTAAGCTCCCTGATGTAATCTAATGATCAAATGCAGGCAAGTTCGAGCGTGGTCACGTCGCCGCCGCGACGGTTCACTTGACAAAAAATAGTTTACATCATGATCGGTAGATGTCGCTGCATGAGGGGATCGAATCCGGACTATTAAAACACCGGACTTTTTTTATTTTAAGAGATCCGTACTATTTAAGCACGGAATATTAAGGCAGTGTACAGTATACTGGTTAGGATACCTATGATATGTGCTGCTGGTGGCTTATTTTGACAAAACAAAATAATCTGAAAAAAGTTGGAAAACTGCTGGAACCCTGGCATATTGGTACTCATCTGATAGCGCTCAGTAATAGTTTTCAAATGAGTACCAACATGACAGGGTTCAGGTATTGTGAAATATGTTTGTGGTACTGTACATTTGACAAAAAGTAGACTTAGCATCAATAAGGTTAACCCATTAATATAATGCTTGCTGTGGTCAATAGCAGCCCAGTAACTTTTTTGAAATCTTTCAGGCTAAAACATAATTAACAAAAATCTGAGGAGGATTTGTTTTATCAGTACATTAGCAACAACTTGCCTTCAAATATTTTGTAAATACATTATTAACTTCCATATAATTATCGAAAGTATCAAATATCCAGATGCAATTTTAGAGTAACTCTTAAACATTAATGGATTAAATATTGTTTTGAGTATTTGTATCAAGTTAGGAGACTTTCATCTTATAGATGTAGTATTGTAGTACTTTCACCCTGCCAAGGCTACTTCTATCTTGTTAAGTGTCTTTCTTTCTTGTGTGAGGTAATTTAATCATTTTAAGATACTTTGGAACATGTATAGGGTACTTAAGAATGTTTAGGGTATTTCATGTGACTGTACGTTAGAGTTGGGGAACATTTGAAGAAGAAACATTTTGGGGGGGGGGGGGGGGGGGGGGTTGGTCTGAGATTGTTTGGTTTGGATTACAACCTTAGTAAAGAAATGTATGGGTATTTTTTATATTGTTATTTTTACATCTTCCACTGGGAACTAGAGTACCCGTGGAGTGGAACTTTTCCTGCACAGAAATGGAGAAGATTTGATATCTGACATTTAAAACATCAATATTTATTTATAATCTCTTTATTATTTTTTTCTTAGAAACACCTTTTCCACCAGGAATTAGAGCACCTTTGGAGTGGAATTTTCCCTGCACAGAAATGGAGAAGATTCGATATCTGACATTCAAGGCATTATGGGAGCAGGGACACTTCCTGACATCAGGCGGAAAATTTGGAGGAGACTTTCTTGTGTATCCAGGTGAGACTCAGTTCCTTTTGTAATAGTTAAGGAAAAAGTAAAATAAATAAATATGAATAGATATTTGATAACCAAACCAACATCTCTCCAAAGACAATCCATTATTCTAAAAAAACAAAAAGAAATTTGGAAAAATATTAGAAGTTTATATATTAGAAGTATTGTGATTTATTATAAATTCATTCAAGCTTTATTGGCATATCTCGCAGTGATTAAGATAATGTAGATGTTAGTCATTAGTTTCTCTCATTCAATCCTCATGCAACATATCCAGATGACATCAGCCGCCTATGTGTCCAGCTTGTCATTTGGACACCCAGAACACTGTTTTTTGACAGATTGGACACCCACAAGTTTACGTCAGAATTTGCTTATGATGACTTTTCTTAGAGGATAGAAGATGTAGAAGCTGTAGTGTCACTTTTATAAGACACACAAAGCAATTACTGGCCTAAAAAGCAAAATCTGTAAATATATAGGGTTTATTTTATTAGCAGAATGTACTTTGTACCACACTTTGGACACGCAAAAGTCTATGAAACCTTTATTTGGACACCCTGTTTCCAAATATTGGCTAAGACCATGCCAGATGTCTTTAGCTGCCACTTTATTACTTTCCACCTCAATTAGTTATGGTGGCACAATCTACAATCAGGGTTAAAATAGTAATGCTAACCTGACTAAGTACTTCATAAAGTGTTAATGTTTTGCATATAAAATAGCAACTGCCTTTGATGCACAGTTTAATTTTGGCATACTGATGTTGACTGACAAGCTATCACTTCAGTGTGTAGTACGATACTAGCTTAGGGATCGGATGTCCAAATAATAGTGCGCAGTTTTACAAATGCAGATTTTAGGGGTGCGCAAAGTATGCATCAATTAAACTGTGGCAATATTAACATGGTATACAGTATTCTCGCCTGAAGCTTCCCAATGGAGGTCTGGTTACAATGATAAAATGAATCCCAACTCCAATTCCTAACTAACAAAGTGGAGTAGAGCACTTAAATTATAAACTCTTTCACTTTCTTTGCAGGAGATCCGATGCGGTACCATTCCTTCTACATTGCGGTGTGCCTGCCTCACAGGAAACAGCTTGGTACACTGGACATTGTATCTATGGGTCATCTGGCCACCAAGGTCAGGAAGACCGCTCTGCTGTGTTCTGTAGACGATTCAGGACAAGTGCTCTTCACTTCGCTACAATGGACTGGAATTAGCTGAGGACTTTTCTCTTCGATTCTTTCTCTACATAAGGGCTGTGTCCCTGGCTGAGAGTTCCAGTGCAAGTCGTCTTATTATAAGTCCTACTTGAGCCTCATGTGTTCTCTTCACTTCAATGGGCTGGAATTAGTTGAAGACTTTTCTCCTCAATGCTTTCTCTAGATAAGGGATTCCCTGCAAGAGGTCTAATGGTAAGAGTCCTGCATGAGGCTCATGTGCTCTGTAGATGATTCAGGATTCAGGACTAGTGCTCTTTACTTCTCTACAATGGACTGGAATTAGCTGAGGACTTTTCTCTTTGATTCATTCTCTACATAAGGGCTGCCCCCGTGGCTGAGCAGTCCAGTGTAAGAGGTGTTATGATAAGAGTCCTTCATGAGGCCTATGCGCTCTGTAGATGATTCAGGATTCAGGACAAGTGCTCTTCACTTCTGCACAATGGACTGGAATTAGCTGAGGACTTTTCTCTTTGATTCTTTCTCTACATAAGGGCTGCCCCCCCTGTTTGAGAGGTCCAGTGCAAGAGGTCTTATGATTAGTGTCATGCTTAAGGCTTATTGGCAATTGTAACATTTTGGGGTGTCCTATTTTTCAAGGGTGACCACAGTAATACTCAGATTACAACCATAAACATGTCTTTACTTGATGAAATAAAACATAATGGCCATATACTATGCCATTGGAATTATATTGAGGTGAACGAAATTAAATGTTATGCTTGAAATTGACATTTTAAGAAATTCCTTACAAAGATTCTTTTCCTGAAGAATGTTTTTTGAGGGTTTGGGTGTCCAAAGTGTGCCAGCCAAATCATTACGATAGATTGGATTTTGATGAGGACTGAGTCATGTTGATGCTCTAATATGGCTGCTTGATATATTAGGGGGGTGGGGGAGCGCTAGATGCCTGAAATCTTAAGATCCCTTCAATTTAGATAGGCAGGCTTTGAGAGACCTAGCACTGTAAGCAGATTATTTGGAAGCCAAAGAGGCACTTAAAACTATGACACATGTTGGCCTTTTTTAAATCTGAGGAAGAAAGGAATGGGTTTTTACGTCACTTTCAATAGCTTAGGTCATATCCAGACGAGATAGGAACCCAGAATCGGGAAGAAATTCCCTTCTCTTCACAAAATCCACAAACCCAACCCACTAATCGTAACTATTAGACCACGGCAAATCACCTGGGAGTCTGAGTAGTTGAAGGCAATATTGAGTTGGTTTTAACTCTTTTAACCCCCAGCGCTGTGTTGCCTCATACTCCCCAGTGCGGTATTGGGGGTTCCTCCCCGCAACAATGTCATGCACTGCAGTATACACGCTCCGCGGTATTAAGGGCGGTATATATGGCAAAGCCTTTTGGCGTCATCTAGCATTAAAGAGTTAAGTAAAGATGAGGCGGCTCAAGCATAACCCAATACATTTCACAGTGGAAGCAGTTAATAGTTTAAGGTTGTCATTTCACATGAGACACCTGTTGATATTTTTCCTGAGAGTTGCTAGCTCACTTTAATAAATAAAAGTGTACTTTCACTTTGATATATAGTTTTACAAAGATCTGACAAGAAAGATGTGGTTTTGTAAACAATTAAAACTTGATCTAGATTGCTGACCATTCATTGCGATGCTCATCCTATTATTAATTGTACAGTACAGACATTTAATTTGTGCACCAGTCAACCGGATGTCTGCCAGTGCCTGGTTGTATTAACACCCATGGATAACATGTCAAGAAAATAAGGCAAGCACAATTACCCATGTAGCCTATGGATCAAAACTACTACATGTTGTGAGGTCATTCATGACCAGGAAACTGGATGGCAATTGGGCGTGCGGCAGGGGCTTAGCCACCTATGCATCCAGCGTGTCATTTGGACACACAGAACACTATTTTTTGACAGTTTGGACACCCAAAAGTTTAGGTCAGGATTTGCTGACGATGACTATTTCTAGAAGATGGTGCATGTAGTGCACTCTTACAATACAGACAAAGCAGTTACTGGTCTAAAAAAGCAAAATATGTAGATATAAAGGGTTTATTTCATTAGGCAATCCTTAATTGATTTGCAGTTTCCCGGATCTTTCCCGGACCATTTTTGCAGAGTCGGTCGGGAGGTAAATAAAAATAAAATAAAAATCCTATTTTTTTTTTTTTTTCTGAACCCGAGCATTAATGAGTCGGGAAATAAAATGAGGCTATTTGGTCAAGTTAGATAACTAAAACATTCTTTTCAGTTTCAAACTTTTAAGTGTGAGTTTTCATGTCATTTATTTTTTATTATTTAGAAGGCATTCTACTATCAAAGTATACATTTGTATAAATATATGTATATATATATATATATATATATATATATATATATATATATATATATATATATATATATATATATATATATATATATATATATATATATATATATATATATATATATATTGACAACAACAAATCGGTACGGCGAGGTTTCTAACTGTTTTTTATTTCTCATCAGATACTTTTAAGTTGGGTCGGTCGTCTATAATAAAAAAAAAATAATAATGATTTTTTTTTCCAGTCGGGTGGTTTTCTTTAAGGTCGGAGGATCCGGGAAACTACAATTCAATTACGGGTCGCCTTAGTAGTGTGAACTTTGTACCACACCTTGGACACCCAAAAGTCTATGAGACCTCGATTTGGACACCCTGTTTCCAAATCCTGGCTAAGACTATGGCGTGTGGTGGTATATTATGCCTGAGCAGAGCAGCCCATGCATATGTGCAGGAATTAGAGGTCAACACTGTTATCTGTATGTGACTGAATTTTTGGGCTTTTAGACACATCTAGTTGGTTTGGGTATTTGAGTTGAATAAAATCACCATGTTTTTGACATGCAAAACAGACTTACTCTTGTTGTTTATATAGCATTGACTATAAAAGTGGGCAGTTTGAATTAAATATTTCTTAGTTGTTTGAAATGTGTGAATTTTTGGATCTGCATCTAGCATAGATCAGCCTAGGTGACTGAATTTCACCAACTTTGAACTATGTGAATTAAGATTTTTGAATTGTCAAAAATGCGGGCAAGTAACTAACTTTTATGATTCTTAGAGATCATTATGCCGACTATCATCTCCAATAAACAAACTGCTACCATTTTGAAATTCGCGGTAAGCAGGGTCTTAGCCGCAATGCGTCCAGCGTGTCATTTGGACACGCAGAACACTGTTTTTTGACAGTTTGGACACCCAAAAGTTTATGTCAGAATTTGCTGAAGATAACTTTTCTTAGAAGATAGAAGCTGTAGTGTCACTTTTATAAGACACACAAAGCAGTATCTGGCCTAAAAAAGCAAAATCTGTAAAGGTATAGGGTCTATCTCAGGGATTTACTTAAGAAAACTTTTCTGGTTGGTTTTCGGGCGATCTCATATGATAAATAATAGTCAGTCTTGGGTCGGCCGGACAAATTTCAGGGCGTGAATACCGCCCGGACACCCACTTAAGTCAAACCCTGCTATCTTATTAGTAGTATGTATTTTGTACCACACTTTGGACACGCAAAAGTCTATGAAACCTCTATTTGGACACCCTGTTTCCAAATATCGGCTACCGGTAAGACCCTGGCGGTAAGCCGGTAACCACATTCATGGCAGGATCATCAAAGTGATTGTCGATGAGTTCAAAATGGCAGCGGCTTGTTTACCGGAGGTGATGGCGGGTATAATGATCTCTAAGAAGCGTCGAGAAGGTAAGTACTTGTGCAACTTAAGAATATAAGATATGGATCAAAGGTTAGACTGCCAGCTAGACAAGGAGCCTTGAAGTTAAGTCTAGATTGTTATATGCATGGTTTTGAAAGGGTGTCAATCATTACAAGTCTCGTGAGGTAGCTGATTGTTGGCCTCAGGCTCCCAATATTTCTGGTGGGTACTTCGATTTCTCTTTGCTAGGAGCCCAAAAGACGCATAGCAATAAATGTATAGGGAAAATCCTTATATGCATAATATCGATGATTAAAACTTCCTCCCCCCAGCAGACATATAAATAACCGTTATTTTAACACCTCGGCATGACAACATAACACTTGACTGCAACTTTTTGTCGGAGCAAAGAAAATTAGTTGAATATTCCGAATAAAACTTTTAACATGAGCACATAAAGTCAATGTGCTTGACTCTTATTGGGAAAAAGACAGATGGACAGAAATGACAAAGTAAAGGAATCAAATTGAAGAATATGTTTATTATATACTCATATAAAAATATATTATCTATACATATAACAGTTTTAATTTGATTAAAACCTTCCATATACAACACAAATAAGTTAGGATAAAAATTATACATCATTATTGCATTGATTGAATCCAAGTCTTGGACTGATCCTATCAAACAACTAATACACTTCCAATATGGAAGTCAAACAATAAAATCATTGCCTTGATAAAGATTTTCTAGTTGATTCCATTTAGCAAGGAAAAAAAAGATTAACATCCATTATGTACATCATGCAATGGCCAACTAGTTCATGTTGAATTTCTCAAGCATCTTAAAAACAAAAATCTTTAAAAGAGATAATGTTAAAAGAAAATTACTTGAAATCAAGAGATCACACAATTGCTGATAGTTCAAAATCAGCATCATAAACTATTCCATTCAAATGAAGTGCCACTAAAGTGAACCAGTCTTTTTTCTTCATATATTTTATATCGAGTTCAGTTGTGTTTGTGAAAATCATCAATACACATGGTAAAAACAACCAATATTGTTATTGCTCGAACACAGCCTGTACATGGAAATTAAGGAATTGCAGGCCTAAAACTATTGATTGTTTCCTGTAAGGGTCCTTAAAAAATAGTGTTGGTACCTGGTAGGTTAAAAGAAAAAATCTGGATATTATTTCATAGTAGCTGTAGTTTTAATCTGCAGTGTTCTTATTCAGTATCTACTGATTGGGAGTTGGAAGGGCGAAAAAAAAATAAGAGAAGGGACCTTTTTGAGTGAAATTAGTTAGAGTTGGGTTACAGGAAACAAACAATTTTTTTAGGCCTTATGTACATGACATATGCTGTTATCGTCCATTATTTGATATTCCATGAAGGGAATCTGCCCAGGGCCTATCATGAGGCAGCTAGAGCATGTATCACAGAGGGGCTGCAAAAGGGTTGTGCTGCTAGATTTCATTTTGTAGCCAATTTACCCTTTACGCAATACGGACACTCCTGAATGGTCAGAATACATGGCCAAACAACTTTCATCCAGAATGAATCTGCGCTCAAATCATACTTAGTCCTGACTTGATGGCTAGAACTAAATACAGGCAGGAGAAGCTGCAGAAGTGTCTTCCTGAGATAAGAGGATGTCCCTGGTATTTCCTAAACAGGAATGTTGTCTATGGATGCATTTCATCATCATCCCTGAGCTTGGCTAGAAAGCATCCACGGAGAATGGCAGACAAATGAGGTATTCCACATGAGGTACAAAGTCCTATGGTGTCGTACATCACAATCGTCGGAGGTTTTTCTTACTCTTCTTACTGCCCACTTTCTCAGTCTTTGTCTTCTTAGCCGCTGTGGTGATGCACGCTTTGGCGCCATGAAAGTCGCAACGGCACTTGATACAGAAATCAAACTGACAAGAGCTGAAGGAGCACTCTGCTCTCTCCTCGGCCTCCGAGACTCGCGACGGGGACTGACACTTCGGGCACTTCCGTAAGCTCTCGCAACTTTTAATGTTTGCTGCCGCCTGAAAGGGAAATGAGAAAATAAGTTAATATTCAAAACCAAGGTCTAGTATTTTTTTTTCAGATTTGAAAGCAAATTCAAACCCTGACATGGAAATCAGAATCTGTCTGACAAGTTGGGACATCTCATGTATACAGCTTACTTAAATGCCATATCCTTGTACAGTTCAAAAAGTCACATATTTATTAGCAATTACCTAGCACTGTAGTTTACTTAAATATCCATTGATAAATCGTATGCAATATTCAGTGACCCAAGAAAATGTTTACTATATAGTACATTTTAGGATACATTTGCAAAACCAGACCAGAAGGAACGGATTGCCTCGACTGGTTGTCTTCTCTCACCGCTACCTAGATTAGAATCTGCCTCCCTGCATGTGAGAAAGTTGCCAGTGACTTGGTCATTTTACCCATGATGTTTCCCTCTCCTACATTACCAAAAACTGGCTAATCTTAATACGGAGAAAACGAAGACGATAAACAAATCTCTTAAATAGGTCCTGACCCAATATGAAATACTTTATTTACCTGGACAAACTGGCAATGTCTAGAAGAATCTATTTCCATCTTTCCCGCCGTGTCTGGTGTTTTGGGTGAAGGAGCGGGGTCTGGTTGAGTTGATACGCTACTTGATCCCACAGACTGTAAAGCTGAGAGTGGCTCGCTTGCACCTGTCAGACCTCTACTGCACCTCAACAACTTCTTGCTTATATTTTCCTACAAAACAAAACAGGAAGGTCCATAAAACATCAGGGAAATATTAATGTTCAGCTTGGGTAAGAAAAGTATTTCTACAGGTGTTAGAAGGGTACATTCTGACTAGGGCTTCCGAACTCTCCTTTGTACAATGATTCTTTTAAATAAAAGCGAAATGTTATATGTTTTTGTTATGTGTACATTTAAACTATTGAATTGTATGTAAATTTCAGAATTCACAGTCTTGACATGTATCTTGCTACAACTGTTATTTGATTGATTGGGACCCCAGGATTTTAGCAAAGCTATCTGGGAGATTTTAGGTGGGACAATGACGATTTGAGAACCAGAAGTCCTGGCGTCTCCCAGAGTTTCTAGCGGAAGCCTGACCCCATGGTCTTAGCCAGCAGGGCGTCTTTTTGAACACCCAAACCCCTAAAAGGCAGCTCTCAGGACACCCAATTTTTTTCTGAGGAATTTTGTAAAATGTCAATCTCAAGCATATAATTAATTCTTTTCATCCCCATATGATTCCCATGAGATTGTCTAAGGATATCATGCCTTATTTTGATAAATTTATACATGTTTATGGTTGAAATCTGAGAATATTGTGGTCCTCCTTAAAAAATTTACCATGGGCAATTTTGGGAACCCAGTTTCTAAATCCTGGATAAGACCCTGCTGACGCCTCTGAGGTATTATAGACCAGCCTTACCTTTCCGTATCTGCGTTTCTCCTGATCTAGATGGCGTCTGTACTGGTGGCGCCGCCTTTCAGCCTCAGGACACCGCTTGCAGATGGACTTCCATTGTGAACTGACTTTGTGTACACTGAAATGAATATGCACAAGTTCTCAAATCTGACACAATGACATTTAGAGAAAATTAAAAATAAAGAGTAGTCTGTAAAATATATTATCCTCTGAGTGCAAGGGAAAATGGTTTTCAAAAAAACACACTTAAATCATCAGGTTCAATTGATTGTTCTTGATAAAAGCACGGTAACTAGTTGAATCAATTGGAATCTTCAGAATTGACCTGTTTATTGAATGTTTTCGTTCATTATTCCATCTTTGGGTTCAGGAAACCAAAGATGGAATAATGAAATACCAATCAGGACTTTTTCTTGTTCTACCATAAAAATATTCTTCATATTTATGACTGGGTATTACTCTTGATTCAGGCAGAGAGTTACCATGACTATAATGGCTACACATGCAACTGACAATCACTCATTAATAATGATTACTGCATGATTTTCAAAAGTAGATCAAGTTCATAAAGTCGAGTTCAAATTCACAATTCATGTCAGTTTGACTACATGTGCAATTTTTTTAAGATGATTGTTTTATAAGAAAATTATTTACCTTAAAAGATCATCCACTGAAAGGTAGCTGAGAATAAGACGATTACATATAGACTGGTAGCCGGTCTCCTTCTGTAGCTCTGGTAAAAAGTCCACATACTCCCGGCCCATCCGCCGACCGATTGACTCTGAGTGAGTCTGTTCTAGAAATGCTTGGAAGGCAGCATTGTCTTGTGCTGGCACGACACATTCTGAAGAGTCATTGTTTGACAAGGATGGGGATACAGAAGAAGTACCCGTTGACTGATGTAGCGAGTCAGAGATACTAGAAAATTGATCCAGCGTCACTCCAGATGGCGAGAACTCAGTATGTATTGTGGCATCAATATCTGCACAGGCCCCTGAACTATGCTCACGCAAAGAAATATCTGTTTCTAAGTTTGAATATTGGCCAAGTGAAAAGTCAAACATTGAGGATTCTGGAAAGGTTGTTTTAAGACGCATTGAGCCATGCAATTCTATTGGGCTTAAGGACTTGTGTTGATCTGCATGTAGTGAGAATTCTGAAATGTCTGTTTTGATTGTGCAGTCTTGAGTAAGAACATCTGCTGTGCTGATTTGCAGAGGGCTGTCCATGAATTCCTTTCCATGACCACTTTCAATTTCTTTACCAGAGTCTAACGAATGATGGCTTGGTGATGAAAAGCCTCCAGTAAGACTCTCATAACATGAGTCAATGCTTGTGCCGACGGCACCCTGTGAAGATATGTGGGAGTCACTGACAGAATGTCCTTCTAGGCATCTCGCTGAGCTGCCGAGAGAAAACTGTGGCATGGACGACACAAAACCACTGTCCTCTGACGAGTGCAGCGCTGGGCTGACAACGTCCTTACTCCTCAGAAGATATGGTGTACTTGTGCTGTTGCTGCGCGCATTCAGCTTTGTGAAGTTTTCAGCGATTTCCACTGCAAGGAAGTCCTTCCCCAGGCCAACGCATGGCGCTGCTGCAAGCCCCTCAGAGCCCAGTCGTTGTCGCATCTTCCTAAGTGGCGTCACTGGTGTGGCAAACACACTCACTTCTGGCACGCCAAGCTCCATACTGGCCCCTCGACGCTAGCTGCAAATAGAAACAACGGCGTTAAAGATTGAGATAATTTGAGAAGCCATACAGACCTCCCAGCATGGTGCCTAAAGTAGCAGTATATGTCAGTCCATATTTTTTGTGAGGAATTTCTTAAAATGTCAATCTCAAGCATATATTTGAATTTTTTCATCTCCATTCAATTCCTATGACATTGTATAAGGATATCATGCCTTATTTTGAAAAATTCATACATGTTTATGGTTGAAATCTGAGTATATTGTGGTCCCCCTTAAAAATTTGGAAGCCCAAATATTTTTAAATTGCCAATTTTGGGCACCCAGTTCCTAAATCCTGGATAAGACCCTGCATTTAATGAATAAAAATATCTAGACATCATGACCATCATTCGTTTTGATCACAAACATTTTGTCTTGGTTTGGCACAAGACAACGGCATGATGACTAGTAATAATGACAGGGTTCGAAATTAGGGGGTGCATGGAGCCAAAAATGAATTGGTTTCTATACACATCACCTTTAGGTAGTTTTTGAAGATGCAATAGGGCTCCCTGGGAAAAAATTGAGCCCTGAATGGTATACATTGGCTATGACAGACTCAATGGGACCAGGAAAATTGGTCCGTCATATGCAAAATATGTCGTATACATATAGCGAATACTTGATATGCATTGGACTGGGACCAAGCACATAGTCTGTCATACAGTGGTCCGTCATATCCAAGTTCACCTGTATCATAGGCCTATATCATATATATGCTCTAAATTGCCTTTTTTTACAATCCCTATTCCTGTCTGAAATGTCTTAACTACATGTGATTTAGTTTTTAGGTCTGGTGCCCATGGCATATGTCATGATATGATGCTACAATTATTTCATAGGGCTTAGTTGAACCATCCCCTAATTACTGGGAGAGGTTTAAAGTTCTAAATCAATCTGAAATTACTGTCTGACACTGAAAAAAGTATGCTCATATTCAATGCAAAAAGATTTGGTTACCAATTCAATTTAAAATAACATTTTACTGCTGAATAGTGAAAACCACACTAAAGGGAGATACACAAATTCTGTAAATGCCTAGCACTATTAGTGTCAATATTATCATTTGAGTACTAAATTATCAGTTCAATTTTAATTCTTAGGTGACAGTTGGTAAAATTGTCCAGACATTTCTCTACATCAATATTTACTTTTCTTGCATCTATATTAATTTAAAGTCGTTGCCTGACTTGCCATCAGAGCAGATTTTACTGTTAATTCCACCCTTCAAGTTACCCGCCCAAAATGATCTAATCTACTGCTTCAGTTATAAATAGATACCAAAATAGACCCGCGCGCTCAACACAAGTGATGTTTACAAAAACTTCGCCGACCAGATGGATGTTTAAGCAAAGTTAACCCACTTGAACTTAGAGGGCTAATGGTATAGAACATAAATGATCATTTCCCCCAAATAACCAAATGAAAAAAGGATCTCACTTTAGACTAGAGGTCGATTTGTGTATTCATGGGTGTTATGGGGAGTGTTCATCAAAACGAATTGTTTTGCAACGGTCCGATACTTACATCTGAAAAATATCGTGGCTGACGGCAATGTAGCACTTTTTTGTCGCTTTTCTGTATTGTGATCTCCAATGGAAGTATTTCGAACAATTTCCTCAAGTTGGTTTGTTGCGATCGTTATATTTTAGCGTCCTATCGGTAGCTTTTCAGAGTTTGTACTGATGTGGTTTCCCTCTAGATGTGTATTGCTTTTCAAAACTCGTACGTAAATATTCTCGACCAATCATATGCCAGCGAAGACAAGTCTCGTCAATTCTCACGCCAACTCTCGCACGCACATGTGCACTTCCGGTTTCTGGAAAGCGTGCTGCAGTCTTGCAATCAACTCAAAATATCCATTTACTGTCGTTTAAAAGGTAAATCTGACGGCTTTTCTGTGTATTTTTGTTAAAACGTAGAAGAATTCTCCCCAGGAACACGAATGAACAAAATGATGATGAGAATAAATATACGATAACATTCATTTCTATGTGTGTATACTGGCAGTAAACAAAAACAAGCCAGGCAAAATCTGAAAAACATTGAATGGATCATCAATCATCAGATCAGCATTTCAGTTTCAAACTTGTCAGCATTTTAACTTACTTTAGAGAGTTACACTTTTAAGTTAACTATTTGAATGACCAAGTACAACATGACCTTGAATTTTTTGTCTTATTACCTATTTCAGAATAGTTGAATCACTTGAATGACATAAATTCAATCATCTTGTACTTATTTTGTTGTCATATTGAACTAAAAGCATTGATCATATGGTAATGGTTAGAATTTTTTGATCAGAATAATTCATTAAAAAAAAAATTCACAAATTTAACCATCATTCAAGATTCCCCGTTTATTGTCTTAATTTCATTATCCTGTTATTCCATTAAATTAATTGACCCTTGACAAAACATTTTTCAACATAGGTTGGGGAACTGCGTTTCATTCTATATAATTGGTTTAATCTCATTACAGATTTTCTCTTATAAAGATGAATATTGGGTTTATAGAAATCTATATCCATAAGGCTGATAGACTCAATGAAAAACAGACAAGTCCCTGAAATTAGAGAGAACGGTTGCATAGAGGTTTATACATGAGATGCAGTTAATGATATTAATTATTAAATTTATGGTGGTTTCATAAAAGTACTGTGCAGTTTGACAGCTTGCAACCAGGCGACCTCTCTGGCAATATTGTCAGTCATAGTTTCAATAGAAAGGGTTAGAAGATATCACATCCATCAGAAATGCCATGTATTTTCTTTTGAAGGTTATGATCTAAATTCACAAACTGTCTTTATTAATTTGGTGATGTATTACATCAGTTCCGAGTTCTAATACATGCACGTCACATCCCCTTTAAATATAAATACTTTTATCAATGAATCAAAAGATTTTTGTAAATCATAAGGGCCCTGGAGAATATATAGTTATAGCCAAAGATATTGTTTTTTTGTCTGAAATAAAACTTGATGCCTGGCCTGAGTATTGTAAAGTAAAATAGTTGTGATAGATATATTTTTCATATATTTTTAGATTTTGACCAAAAAAATGGACAAAGCAGAACCAGCAAAGTCAACGACCATGGTTTATATATGTGGAGGTAAGATTGATTAGAAATGTAGTATCATTCAACATCAATGTTCTGAAGATGATAACCAGACAGGCTTGTTTAAGGTGGTGCAATAGATGCCCAGAATAAATAGGCAGCTGGTGCAGATGTGTAACAACATCTAAGAGAAATTCTTCTATTCCATTATTCGGCTTATATTTTAAAGGCTGTTAACCCTTCCAATGCCACACACACATACTTGTGTTTGTGGTAACATAACCCTAGAGAACCATTCACACATGTATGCAACTATGCATGTGATATAATCAAATTCATTTCAAGAAAAGTATGGCTCACTGATCCAAAAGACCCCTACATTGCTCAAAAATTAGGTACTGGATTTAGGCCAATAATCCCCAATACAATTTGGCATCAGATATTTGTTGGGAAAATTACAATTTGGACTCACTATAGTTCATTGTACAGATGGACTGAATTTATGTCAAAATATCATCAGGTCATCAAAAATGTTCAGTATTGCACTGTATTTAGATAAATAGTTTAACCAAGTCCTACCTGTAGAGACCCAGTAAGCCGGCCTTATTTTCAGAAGTTTAATGTTGCCAGACTGAGACAGCAAATAATAAGAGGGGAGATCTGGCCATGAAATGGTTAAAATTTTCTTTCCATGTATGTTTCAGAATGTCATCATGAGAATGAGATCAAAGCCAGAGATCCCATCAGGTGTCGAGAGTGTGGTTACCGAATCATGTACAAAAAGAGGACGAAAAGAAGTATCCTTTACCGCAAACATAAAGGCTGTCAATGCTTTTACCGATATTTGCTATCTCTTGTATATGTATGATTAAAAACTTGCTAGCTGTAATATTATTATATTATTAGTCGTTTGGAAGGTAGGTTGATTGGCATTTTAAGTAAACAGGCACATAAATTGTGCCTATGAAAACCTGGAACTTTTCAGTACTAGCGTTTGAAGTTTTCTTTACTAACACGAGCATGTATTGCAATTTTTTTCTAACCTTCTATATAGATCCCTGAAATTCTGGTTAGTCCCTTATCACACGACACTTGTCTATTGGAATGGATACACTTAATTACCTATAGATTAGAAAATCCCTTGCACCTAATATCATTCAATGATTACATTGTCAAACTTAGGAAGAAACTCATGACAGGAAGTTTAATAGTGTTTTTGTAGGCATGTCATATGAGAGATATAAGAGATAGGGGGCTATGGAAATGATCTTATAAGGCAGGTGGTCTGCTAAATATATTTAGGATTATTATAGCTTTGTACTTCCCTAAATATTACTTGTAGATTAAGCAATTATTTCCTTGGATATAGTCATTCCCATTTTATATTCTAATGCTAGCACCCTCCCTCTTGTTTATTTGTTATTTGTATTCCTTAACCATGTCTCAGTGGTGGTGTTTGATGGGCGATGATTCAACAAGTACAACAGCAACTCATCATGTTACAACAGAAAGAAAGGCAGGAGCGGGACATTTAAAAAAGATCTATGGTTCAAGATATGAAGAAGTGCATGGCTTAGCTACTGAAGCAAACCACAGATTCAATGATAACTGGATTTTCCGGAGAATATAAGGAAATGATGGCTTAGGGACTAAAGCCAATCATTTGACCATTAAGGATTCACTGATAACTGGATTTTCCTGAGGATATGAGGAAATGCATGGCTTGGAGACTAAAGTCAATCATTTGACCGTTAAGAATTCACTGATAACTGGATTTTCCTGAGGAAATGCATGATTTGGGTCGTAAGGCTGTCATTAATTGCATTTGACCAAGAATTCACAGATTACTTTTCTGAGAAGATGTTATGTGTGAGCACTGACCAGTGTCAAGATGAGCACCTGACAGCCAATTGATAAGTGCTATTTTGTTTCTTGTACTTTGCTAGGAAAAGTTAACTCTATATTAACTTATTTAAGTATTCCAATAAATAGAGGAGTCTGCACAGGTAGTATTAAAGCTCTGTTGTATCAAATCTTCTATGTACATCATATTTTACAAATATTTGTTCTATCCAATTAAAAGTGTTTTATAAATGGCTGCTGCTTTCCCAACTCAACTGCTTTGTTAATCTCCCACAACAATATTTTTTCTTACAGAATTGTGCGAAAAACGCCCACTGTTTGTCATGCTCAAATTTGTGAGTGTGAAGATTTGATAGAATGAATCATCTGAAAAGATCCTTTTAAATAAGTGAATTCCTTTAATTTGACATACTCTTAGTGAAGGACATTTATCTGAAAAATAGTGCTAGGCGTTTCTTTGTACATATTTTATTTGTATTCATGAACAACCTATTGATTAAAAGCTGTGTGTAGAACTCATTTGAATGTGGGAATTCTCAAACATTCACCTCTCTAAGTTTGACACTTCTACTATTAATTGAGACCTAAAATATTGACCATTCTACTATTTAACTAGGAAAGACAACTTTCAAGGAGCTGTCCTGGTGGTAGGAGTACAACTTTGAAATTTAATTGTACATAGGCATTTACTATAAAAAACCTTTCATATTAGTACTGTATTTTTGATATACAGACAGTTCACAATCAAGCCAGGTGTATGTATGAATGCGAAACTATGTTTATATTATAATAAAGGGAAAATGAAAACCAATCTGACTTCAATTCTTTTTTATTTCTGAGCAGATCTTAATAACTTGTAATACTAATACATGTATCTCAGAAGAGGTTTGTATTCTTATTCATGTAGCAGCTAAAGCGCTTGACTTTAAAGATGAAAGCTTAAGCCTCACAAAACAACAGCTCTTCTTTATATGATGTTTAAACAGCAGAGCTTTTTCAAATTCATAGATATCTCACTGCCTTTATGAGAAATCTAAGTGTATGAATAGGTTCAGCCTTGGTATCCAATAGTTTATCCCATTCACGTCTGTGGCAGCTATAACCGCCTGACTATTATGGGGATATCTCTCTAACAAAATCAATATTTAGACAATATCTGAAGGAGAGTTGTTCATCAGAACCCTATCTACAACCCCCCTTCAAATATTTTGCAAATTTAAACTTCATTCTAAAGTTATCTTAAAAAGTATGACAGGTCCAGACGACACTGGTCAAGTAAATCTAAAGGCTGAAACAGGTTAAACAAAGTATTGGTGTACCACATGTAGATGAAATCTAGTAGGCATACATTGACTGACTGTGGCAGGGGTACACTGTAATTTGTTATACTTGATATTAGGAAGAGGTGTAGCACTGAAATATCAAATAAACTGACTGACTGTGGCAGGGATACACAGTAATTTGGAAAGGGGAAGTATGTTATTCTTGATACTTGGAAGAGGTGTAGCACTGACATATCAGAAGCCACTGAGGGGTAATATGATCTACCCTCCTCACATCTGATACTCCCTCTTATCTGAGCTGGTATCATGATGGAAATCACATCACCAATCCCTATATGTCACTTAAGAATGTGTAATGTACATTAGTAATTAACAATGAGAATGTTATTGATCTGCTGTGGATCTGGTGGTAACTAGAGATACAACATGCTAATTGGGTATGACACACAGATATGCTTGGCATCCTTCATATCATGAAAATATCTACAATTGACCTTTCAGTTTTGAATTGGTTTCTGCTACCATTAGGATACTGCTTATCCAAATATATCAAAATAAATGTGAAGATATTAGCTCTTAGAGCCGAGGCATGGAACACATACATCATATTAACCTAAAGGAGAGATGTTGAATCATTTATAGAAAAACAAGTCTGTCATATATGTTTGTAGAGAAAGGTGTGTTAAACAAATCAGCAAAATGGTTAGTCCCCTTAGGTGCACAACAGACATGAATAACAACTTAGGATATCTTTTTGACAGATTATTTTTGTGAAAATAAATCAAACCTGAAATGATGATCAGAATCAAATCAACACTCCCCTTTCAACTAGTGTGTGAATTCATACTCGATTGCAATTTTGTTTTAAAGGTATCTGAGCTAGACCACACTTCTCTAAAATATCTAAGGCATGAATGGGTCAAAGGTTATAACAGAGAAGGAATGTCACTAAACATACATCACTTATGGGCATAATTACCTAATCCACAAGGTAGGAGCCAGACTAGCTGATAATTGAAATCAGGTACAGTATCTTAATTGAAATCTTGTCAACAGCTGTCCATCTTACCTGAGCCAGGATACCAGCAATCTATTTGAAACTAAGCATCCAGAATTGATAATGAGCAGAAACAGGTGTCTTCCATACAATTGTGGGATTATGAACTTATTGTATCTAAATTGAAGTACGCTTTTTTTCACAGTCTGCATGGAATTGACACATAATTTCATGACCAGTTAGGTGTCTTGATGTTTGTTTTCATGTATATGTGTATTCAGATGACCTGGTGACATCCTGCTGACCTTCTTCTTCTTCTTCTCAGTGATAGTGTCCCCCTTCAAAGGAGGACCAAGTTCTAGAATCCAGCCTTGGTTTTGAGGTTTTAATATTGTTAAGTTTTGTCAAGGAGAATGGGTTTTAAACATTTTAACATTTCCAGTGCTGAGGCTACTTTCGTCCAAAGCACAAGGACACAATGTATTTAGAAAACCATCAAAACCTTGTCATGTTGGTATTCACTGGATGGCTCTCGCTAAGTGATATCAGATGAGTACCCATATGCTAGGGTTTTAATCATTTCTCTTGGCCAAATTAGCCTCCCGCAGTATAAGGGTTAAGGTTTCGATATGGTCAAGTTCTGTCAAGGAGAATGGATTTAAGACATATTTTAAGTTTCCAGATGAGGTTTCCATCATTTCTGTATCATTTCTTTTAAATAACCTTGTTGTAATTTCTTTGCTCATAGCTTGCCTTGCTATTTCTGAAAGCTACAGCACAGTTACTGGGCTATGGATTAGTATGTTGTGTATGTTTCAAGTGCAATACAGAGAGCGGATAAAAGTGCCTGCTGACAAAGTTATCCTGAAGGGGACCAGTGGCTTGGACTAAGAGTATCCAGAAAATATCAATATCCAGAAATAGAGAGGAGACCTGAAAATATTAGAAAACGGTGCAATAAAGAGTAGGCTAAGAGTCATTTTCTGTTTTTTTTTTTTTTTAACTAAGGCAAGGTAGGGGATGTGGTTACTTTGTCTGTATTGAAGAGATGTAGAAGTAGAATACTAGATGTAATAGGTGTCAGGGGCGGATCTAGGATTTCAGTGGAGGGGCTTCATTCTGTTTGAGGCGGGGGGGGGGGGGTTACTTAACCCTTTCAATGCTAAGGCTACTTTCATCCAAAGCACAAGGATGCAACGCTTTTTGAAACCCATCCAAACCTTGTCATGTTGCTTATTTAATTAGATAGCTCTCACTGAGTACTCTAAGATGAGTACCCATGTGACTGGGTTTCAGGTTTTTCAGATTTTTGCATCATTTTGTATAGGCAAAATTGGCCACCAGCAGTATAAGAGTTGAACGGAGAAGTAGCTTACCTAATTTTGATGGAGTCTTTAAAGTGAAAGCATAGCTGGGAAATATTTGAAGGGGAAATATTGATTAGAATGCCACATGTACTTCAACAAATATTTTGCAAAATAATCCATTATTTCCAAATTATTATCAGAAGTATCTTGGATCCAGAGAACAATTTCAATAGGAACTCTTAAGCATTAATGGGTTAAAAATATAAGTTCAGATTTATAGAAAACAAGGACTATTTATGCTTACTTTGTTATATTAATCATCCAAATCTGTGGCTACTTTTGTCCAAAGCACTGAAGGACCAAACGATTTTTGAAAACCCATGAGTACCCATATGCCATATGCCAGGGCTTCAGTGATTTAAAAAAAAATGCATTATTATGTATCGGCAATCTTAGCCACCAGCAGCATTAGAGTCAAAGTTTCATTGTGAGTGGAATCAATAAAGATTGAATTCAGTACAATACAATACTTCACACTTCAATACGAGACAAAAGGACTAAGCACCCTCTACAAGAATGTAGATTGTGCAAACACCTGCATCCCATAATTGCATTTCATTGGGATTTATGTTTATTTCACTTTCGAGGATTGCAATCAGTAAGACATTGAGGAAGATTCACCAGCTCATTAGTCAATTGTGATTAGTTGTGTCTCAGATTGAAGACAGATGTTCCTAAATTCCAATCAATGTGCCTGATGCATAGGATCCTAGATGAATAGCAACACAAACCCGTCCAACGGTTCTCCTTTGAAAAGTCAGTAAATTCATGCTTTCTTCAAACGTTATCTTAACCCTTTCAATACTGAGGCTACCAAAGTAGTACAGAGCACAAGGACGTAAAGATTTTTGAAAACCATCTTAACCCTGTCATGTTGGTATTCACTGGAAGGCTTTTGTTGAGTACTTTCAGATGAGTACAGATGTGCCAATTTTTCAGTCATATTTCAGGTTTTTTGCATCATTTTGTAACAGCCAAATTAACCACCAGCAGCCAAAGGTGTCATAGGTCCAGGCTTGGATGAAGAATAGAATGGATATGTAGCGAGAGACCAATTACTTTATGCCCTATAGTGAGATGCTGGACTCATGTCAGGAGTACAAGCTTCGGCATCAGCACGAGGTCACGTGGGAACAAGGACCAATCAGGGCTCTCGTATCGATTACATGACAGAGATTCCTTATCTCCACCACCAGATGGGGGTGCCCAGAGCACCTTTTAGCGGATATTAGTTGACACTGGTTGAGGCTAGCATGTTCAGGTTGACCGGCTGGTTTCGAGTTCACTTGTGTTTGGTCATCTAAGGTCCAGGCTACTCTTCAAGATCGGGTGTGGATGGGTAAACTGCACATAACCCCAGCCTGATAACACATTGTGTAATGTTTCAAAAGTATATCTTAGCCGTCTAAAATACTGTTGTTGTTGTTGTTGTTGATAAATAGTTTATTGTCCAATCCAGATAATGACATTCATTACATGCAATACCAAGTGTTAAAAATCCGGCCAGCCACGAAGGCTTATAATGGACCAAATACAAACATAAATATACTTATAAATATTATCAAAACAACATTCATTATATACATTGTACAATATACTATCTTGTTAATCATAAAAATCTTATAGTGAGTCTTGTATATAAGGAGTCACTTCTTTTATACACAATTTTCTAATACCCATCTAAAATCGAGCCAGCCGAGTTTATGTCGAATAGGTAAACATGACTAGTATGGTTTAATAACAATCAGTTGCTAGTTAACATTTGTGACCTCCTGTTGTACATCCTATGGAGACAAAATGATGCAGTCCTTAACAAATCCTCTGATTGAAAAATGACCTTAAGTTGCTCCAAATCAGTGAGTTCTGTAAAATTAGGATGGATTTCTCAAATCGTCATAAAAAGGACATTCTAATCTTGCACCTGACTTTAATGATTGCAATCCCTAAATATCTAATTCACTAATTAAGTCTAATTGATATATCTTGTAAATATACAATACAAAAAATGTTAGATATACACTAATATACTGGAGTAACAATCATATCAGTTCAGGTAAAATTTCATACAAGATGACATATTTATCACTTGGTGTCTTCAAGACATTAAGAAGTTTTACTTAACTGCTTCTCAAAGTCTTTTTTTCTAATGGGTAAAATCTTATAAATATTTTCAAATAAAAATGACTTCATCAATCCAATACTACAGGATTAATCCATTTTGTTAATACTGAATCAGTCAAATGTCTCTTTTAGACCTTAACTGTCTTCTGAAAGACATTTTCTGAAAGACATTTTCTGAAAGACATTTTCATATCAAACTGACTCAAATGATCTTGTACTTAACAGATGACATAAAACAAAGGGTATTGTATTCTTGTTTATTTACTTAGCATGTGATGATATAATACATTACATAATTAACAGTATACATCATTTGATACATGGCAATTAGGAAATACTACCCATCAATGCTCACAGCACCCGGGCCCATTGTCTGTCTTCACTGTCATTTATACCTTGGAAATAATTTCTATTAAAGGAATCTTAACAGAATTGTACAAATGAATTTGAAATAGAAACATGCCTCCGGCTGTGCAGGGCATAGATCATTGCTGTCATGATGATTTCTGATATTTCATCTCAAGACTCTTCCCACTACATTTGTCCAAAGCACAAGGACGCAAGGATTTTTATTAACCATCTAACCCAGTCATGTTGGTATTCATTGGATAGCTTTCACTGAGTACTCTCATATGATTACCATGTGCCAGGGTTTCGATCATTTTTCAGGTCTTTTTGCGTTATTTTGTATTGGCCAAATTAGCTACCAGCAGCATAAGGATTAATCTTACAAACACAATTTACATTAAATCCCATTGTGTCAAGTTGAAAAATTGATAACAACATACCGCTTATCAAATTGAAAATAATCATATCATTGACAATTCTTGGCACTACAGGCATGAGAAGCTTAATCAATAAATACCAATAGCCATAGCGCTAAGGGACACTGGGCAAATTACTGCAGAACAGGCCATTCTTAAAATGGATTAATTTTGTGTAATTGTATTGAGGCTTGTAAGAGAAATCACTGCTTGGTAAGATAGAATGAACATCTGGCTCAGTTACATCAAATTCTGGCATGAAAACCTGAAAGCATTTCTTGATGTGAGGTTATTTTCACAACCGAGCAGGATGAATTTCAACCTCAAGAGAAGTCCAACTTAACTACCACAAGATGAAGATGTGTTCGGGTGAGCAGGTGACTAAAAAACGGCTTATGATTGGTTAATTACATCCGTGATAAGGGGACTGCCTCCCAATTAGATAAAATAAACTGCCCTGTGCTAATTATTCCTTCATGGACAAGAAGTTGAATATCTCTGTGGTCATGTTATGATTACCAAGATTGCTGAAATCGTTGAAAACTAAATCCTCCAAAATGAGGAGAATTAAGCATGCAGTGATAAATAATAAACCAGGATCACATTGCCAGCCTAAATATTAGCTAGCGTACTCCAGCCAATGGCAACATGTCACAACACTCTTGAGTATTGACAGAGAGCTATATATGCAGGGAGGAGCTACCAGAGGCCAATTACCATCCCTTCCAGTGCGTGGCCTCACTAGGCGCTGAGTTTGACCCCGAGACCGAGAGAGCTATATACAAGCTATATATATATATATATATATATATACATACATACAAGAGGAAGGTGGCTGTGTACACGTGCAGAATGCTCTACTCAACAGTAGTTATCTTCTGCACTTCGCATAAAGTGAGTCAGCACCCGGATTGTAACCAGGGCACCTAGGCTGCAATCAAGCGTATCAGAAGACTCCTTGCTAGGAGCCGCAGGTAGGCCGTGGCGCAAGATCTACCAGATTCCAATCGGTGAATGTACGTCCATGGTATCAATCATACATGTACATCCACCATACTTGTTAATTATCATTACAGCAATCCAGTAGACACCTGGAACTGTGAGAAGATTGTTTTTTCTGAGGGTTTTGGCTGCTCTCCCTCCCCGAACAGCTCGCTGACCATCTGCCGCGCCTCAGACTTGTTGACGTCACCTCGCAGGAGGAGAAGATTCACCAGCTGGTCTGAACGAATGTCAGGATATTTCGTGAGTAGACCCTGTAAGACAAAAGGAAGGTTTGTGAAAGTTGCATCTTTTTTGGAAAAAATGCTGTTAATGAAAGGAAGGTTTGTGAATGTCTAATCTTCTTGAGAAGACACTGTAAAACAAAAGGAAGGTTTTTGAAAGTCTCATCTTTTTGAGTAGACCCTGTAAGACAGATGGAAGGTTTGTGAAAGTCTCATCTTTTTGAGAAGACTTTGTAAGACAAAAGGAAGGTTTGTGAAAGTCTCATTTTTTTGAGAAGACTTTATAAGATAAAAGGAAGGATTATGAAAGTCTCATCTTTTGGAGATGACAATGTAAGACGAATGAAGGTATTTGAAAGAAATAGCAATCAATTACTTAAGGTAACAAATTGTACATTTTTTTTGAATACTTGTATGACGAAAGGTAGGTTTGTGAAAATCTCATCTTTTTGAGAAGACCTTGTAAGACTTAAGGAAGGTTATTGAAAGTCTCATCTTTTGGAGAAGACCCTATACACACACACACACACAAATATATATATATATATATATATATATATATGCCACATACCGAAAGTTCCAATGACATCATTGAAGTGTCCTTCAGTTTTAAGACCTCTGCCAGCATCATTATCACTTCAAATGGAGATTCCTCCGCGGAACTACTTTTCACTAGTCTGCCGAAGAGCTGACCTATCTGGGCCGCCTCACGACACATCTTTTCCGCAGCCTCACGCCTCTCCTCGTACGTCTTGAACGACATCTTCCTGGAAATCAGCAAACAAATACGTTTTAACCCTTTCAATGCTGAGGCTACTTTCGTCCAAAGCACACGAACGCCAAGGTTTTTTGAAAATCATCTAAACCCTGTCATATTGGTATTCATTGGATAGCTCTCACTGAGACCTTCCAGATGAGTACCCATTTGCTAGGTTTCAGTCTTGATTTTTTTAAGGTTTTTTGCATCATTTTGTACTGGCCAAATTAGCAACCAGAAGCATAAGGGTTTACTTAGATGAATAAAACAATGGATAGGTAGCGAGAGACCGCAGGGCTCGACGCTAAGGGTGAACCTATGGCCCCATGCCAGTAAAAATTCCCAAAAACAGCTTCGGGCCAGTAAAAAAAGACCTCAACTGGTCCTACAGGGCCAGTAAACATTTGGAGACATTCTTGTTAAAAAGTTTCCCCTTGAGAATGTCCCCAATTGTTTTTGAAATAAATGAAGATAAAATTTATAAAGATAAATGTTGTGGTGAATCTTATGCAATGTTCTTTCTTCTTATGTTAAAGAAAAAATGTAGGGCCAGTAAACATTTTGCAGGACCAGTAGATAGTAGGTGTTACTGGTCCTACAGGGCCAGTATCATTTCGAGTTAGCGTTGAGGCCTGAGACCAATAACCATATGCGCTATATAGTGAAGACTTGGCTAACCCAGGGGTCTTGAATCTGTCTGAACCTCCTCTCAGCGTGATGTCACTAGGAGACCAATGAAGCTCTCGTATCATTTACAATACAGAGAAAGTTGCACATCAACATGTGCAGAACACAACATTTGGGCTATTTTCCGCAGCCAGGTTGTTCAGGGAGACCTGCTAGTTGTGTATCGACATTTGTGGTTTTAACAAGGGGGAATATATGGTCTGATATCTCTGAAAATAGCTCATCAATTGAACAATATATCAAGAGGGATTGAGACATTGAGTCAAATTGAGTCAAATAAATCTCAAAATATTGCTTTGTTATCAAATTCTTTGCATATTTGTAAGTTCATATACATCTTATTCTCTTTTCTTCTATGTATTTACCTTATCATATGTACGAAAGAGAGATAAATAATTTATCTTATTGTATCTATCTTACTTTCCCATGAGGGCCTTCAGGTAGTCCAGGAGTATCTTATTCTCTTTTCTTCTATGTATTTACCTTATGTACGAAAGAGAGATAAATAATTTATCTTGTAATACCTCACCCTATGTTAATAGTCATTTAATAATTCACCCTATCAGCCAGAAAGAGTGGAATAATTGCACAAGCAGGTGAATAATTGCCGGTCAATAATCTACCCTATTCCATGGCTGCTGGCCGCATTTTATTAATAAGACTGGGTGAAATGTGTTGGACCGGTTGACAACTAATTATTAGTCAAACTGAAATAACAATGACAGCTTGCCGAAACATTTATCAGGTGTTTGCAAGAGTTCTTCAACGGATATGGCGATTACAATTATAGTTTTAAGTACACTGCATGGTTCACCGGTGCACCGATTCATTAGCACTAAACATCGAAATCAGCTCTGGTCCTGTCTTGCGATTTTGACGCTTGTTAGGCCTATAAAATGTTCGGCATAACAACATAGATATTGCCTGTCTTGTTGGTGGATAGTGCAGTTTATCACCCCTGCAGGGTATTATTTCCCTCGGGCGTTGCCCTTGGGAAATAATTCATTCTTAGTGTGATAATCTGCACTATCCACCAACAAGCCAGGCAATAACTGTTTATTATTGTATCTATCTTACTTTCCCATGAGGGCCTTCAGGTAGTCCAGGAGTATTTTATGCTGAGCCTGAACCATGAGGCTGTCGTAGTAGCGTGGCTTGAGGTGGACAAAATCTTGGTTGTAGTCCTCTAGAGTGATGCATATAGTGTCTACAGCTATCGGCACTTGGACCCTGAAACAGGAAAAAAATATATAGATAATTTTTCTGTAAGTGGAACCGTGGTTGTAGTCATCTTAACCTTTCCAATGCTGAGGCTACTTTTGTTCTAAAGCACAAGGATGCAAAGATTGTTGAATACCATCTTAACCCTGCCATGTTGGGTACTCATTGGATAGCTCTCACTGAGCACTATCCTTATACAAGATATCCTACGATATCCTTATACAAGGTCATGGGAATTATATAATGATGAAAACATTCAACCATATGCTTGAGATTGACATTTTAAGAAATTCCTCACAAAAATGGGTGTCCTGAGGGGTGCTTTTTAAGGGTTTGGGTGTCCAAAAAGACACCCAGACGCCTTGCTGGCTAAGACAATGGTAACAAAGTTTAGCATCCCCCAGGGATTGACCTTAACGGTTGTTTTAGAGACATTTGCCCCTGGATCAGGTAATTATGCGACCAGATATTAAATCATAGGAGCCAAGTTTGCAAATGAACAGATCAATTATCAATTTGAGAATTTTTCTTTTTTCTTTTCAATTTTCCTCAATATACTTTTCATTTTACATGTACACTTTATCTTATCGTAAATTACTCAAGGGTGGTGCCGTCATTAGCATATACATGGTATTTGCTTTATATTTTGAAGTCATGCCTAACCTATTAGGGAATGAACCAAAATGATTAAAAAAAAAAAGAAGTTTAATATAAAAAAAAAGAAAATGTGAAAATAAAGAAAATGCCTGCATGGTAGGTTTGACTCACCATTTGCGTGTGAAGAGATCGTTGACGTGTGTCTGTAAGTCCAAGAACACCTCACTTAAGAGGAAGCCACAACTGCAACAAGGAAACAGAAACTCATATCAAGCGAAGGAGAAATGACAATTCAAGATCGAGATAGCAAAATCATTTGAGTTTTGAGGGGAAAATGAGACACTAATTAACAACTCTTCTTCAAATATGCATCAAATTCATGCTCTATTCCAAAACTACAAGTACAAAAAACAAAACTACAAAAGTATTATAGTTTGAGATGACACTCGTCAATCAAATTCTAAGGCATGAATGAGTTAACGAAAACTTTATCTCAAAATAGTAAAATGCAAAGTTGGATTAGCACATTTACACCCATAGGCTGTTCAAAGCCTACATGCACTGAGCATTAACTGTAAATCGTGTCTTTGTTAATGAGGAAATTTACCTATTGGGTTCAAGACGGAAAAATTAAAAAAACTGCATCTTGCTTCATTTTTATTGGTATGGTGAGGCTGACTTGTGCGGGCTGGGAAAATCAAAAATGGGAAATACTCAAAATTGTCATTTTTCGTGAAATAAAAGTTACGGGAAATCTACCTGTTTTACAGTATCTAGTGACTCATAAGCAGGGCTGTCCAAGCTGTCGCATTGTCGCGAGATTTTGCGCCAGCAGCCTCAAAAATTGCGACACAAGAATATTTGCGCCAAGGTTGCGACACGGTAATTTTGCAACATGCATGCGTTCGCCATCTAGCGGTGGTCACCAAAAGTAAGTGATCATCAAACAGGGCGTCGTGCGCATGACTAAACATGCAGTAAACAAAGGGACGCCATGATACAGACGATATGAAAATAAAAAAGATACCCCTTCAGTTTTGGATTTTTGGAAAAGGAACGTATTTTCCTCAGATTTCTGTAATGTCTATCGAAAACGGAGTTGTTTATGTATACTTACGTTCAGCCAGTTTTGTCAGTGAGTTTGCGATTATGATTATTTTTGCTCGTTTATAATCAGTGTGGACGTGTATTTTTTCTGTAGTATCTTTGTTGTTGTTAGAAGAAAGAAACACTGTCCATCATTTTTCTCGGCCGGCGAGCACTAGATATCAAAAAAACGTTGTGTGGGGGTGCCCACAAAGGTAGTCTAATAAAACCAACTTGTCAACTCTAGAAATCTTGTATTTAGTAGACGTGTTGGTAACCAATTTTGTAAACTGTTTAGAAACACAAAAGACTATTGAGGAAAATCAGGTTTCTAATTCTATGCTATAGGCAATTTTGAGGTCTGAAATCATTAATATTTGATATACTAATACACTTAGGGATGCTGATGATAGTTTTTGAAAAAAAATATGCTTGAGCAATTCTTATTCATAATCTGATGATGCTCACTTACCAAAAACTTGTTTACCTAATTTCTCTGTAACCTGTCACCAGATTTCATTAATATTTGATATGCTAATACACTTAGGGATGCTGATGATAGTTTTTGAAAAAGATTTTGCTTGAGCAATTCTGATTCATTATCTGATGATGCCCACTTACCAAAAAACTTGCCGAGTCTTATCAGACTGTATTATAAATATTCAAGCTGGCTATATATGTGAAAAAGAGTGTGTGCCAGTATATTGAAGAATCTTAAGCTTAAATATACAAATCTGTGATAAGTATAACCTATATTGTACTATGTGTGGATTCAGTGTTTCAAGTTTCAACATACATTTCAATTGGTGCTATGTCATAGTCTTAATTTAACTTCCCCTAGTGTGTAAACTGTGAACTAAATGACCCCTGGTGGATAAAAGTTGAACCATTTAAATGCCACCTGGTGGCAGACGGTAGAAGTATTTTGCTACAGGTAGTTCAAATTTTGCTACAGGCATTTTGGGCTTGGGCAGCCCTGACAAGTCATGTGAGAAAGTTGCCAGTGACTTGGGGTTAGGCAGTGGTTTTTGTCGGGTACTCCGGTTTCCTCCAATACCTACAACTAGCTAGTCATGAATTAGCCACAATTGGCATAAATGTGACAAAAAATGAAATTCCAAATTCCAAAACTCACAAGTCTGTGGCTATCTTGTTGAACTCGGCAGCCATTGCTGAGAACCTGTCGTTAGCGTCCGGCTCTTCCTGGTCCTTACAGTAGCGCCCCTTCAGGCTGTCAGTGAAATCAACAATCGCATTGCAGTTGTTGATATTGCCGATCTGGAGAGCAGCAAAAATAATAAAACATCATGGAAGAATTATTACTCACCAGGCGGTGTTACTACTACATATACTACTACTACATGTACTACTACATGTACTACTACATGTACTACTACTACTACTACTACTACTACTACTACTACTACTACTACTACTACTACTACTCCTACTACTCCTACTACTACTACTACTACTACTTCTACTACTTCTACAGTAATTACTACTATATATGTACATATATACATGCATGCGTACATACATACATACATAAATATATAAACACACACACTCATATACATATACATATATATATAAATAAATATATATATATATATATATATATATATATATATATATATATATATATATATATATATATATATATGTATATATGTATATATGTGTATATAATATACTACCATTAAGCATAACTTACCACATAATGTATATAGAACCTAGGCTCATATTTCTCTTCACTTCTTCCCTGTAAATGCTTATCCTTGTAGTTAGTCAGACCAACTGAAAACAAAAGAAAATGACATTGTGCATGAAATAAAAAATAATCAGCTCCATATTTAGTTCAACCCATTACAAATCAGAACCTCTAAATGTAAAAATAGTACACCTAAATAGTCCATGTCTTAGTAACAATACAAAACTAGTAATTCCATTTAACATTTTTGTTCTGCAAAATCTTTTAAGTATGCTTTGGTTAAGAAAAAGTGAAATTAGAAAAGGTTTTAAAAAGTAGTTTCACAATAAAGCATCTATTTTAGTTTAAACAAAATATCAATTTATACATACAAATTGAGAGAAAATTCTAAACAATGACATCCCTAGGGCCAAGTAAAATTAATATCAAGATTCCGGGGACCCGACCGACCCTGTCAATTACGGCCCATCTTGAAAATTTTATTACCGCACTCATTGTTATGCTGCCGGGACATGGTAGAATCAAAGCCATAAACAGTAAACGGGACTGCATTTATCTCCCGCTCAATCTCCACAGGGAGCGTTGATAGTTTTATGGGAGGCCTGTGGTCTCTAGCAAAGATAAGTGTCCACCCAGCCTTTGTTTGTGGCCCAGTACTGATATTATACAGAGTCAAATGCTGTGTGCTGGGTAGCGACCACGATGTCAACATGGATACCACGTGGTGTACCACAAACTGGGCCGATGACCCGAATGTCGTAAAATGTCATCTGATAGGCCAATCTTTTATACACGTTCCTGGCTGTGTGTTTCAGCTTTGTGGTTAGGAATGTGGATAACTACCAGTGTGATTCATGGAAGGGTTTCAGACAGGAGGGTAATTAAAGGCTGATCTTTTGAAATATGTTACACATTTACCAGCTTTTACATGGTATGTTAATATAATTCAATGTGTGATGTATGATTGCTCTCTCTCTCTTTTACATTTCTGTGTCTTAAAGGGAAATGTTTTCACTTATACTCCAAGCACTATTATTATTATTATTATTATCATTATTATTATTATTATTATTATTGTTATTATTATTATTTTTACAAACATTGGTTAGTGAGTGCCTCATGGTAGGGGTCTTGCACTTACAAGAATTAAAAAAGGAGATTGATAATGATCTTAGTCCAAAGGTAGTGCTGCCATTTTTTTTACACTTTCCAAACCTACTTTTACAATCTTGTACATTATTTTTTGGCTCATCAGGCACATCAAATGCCTAATGCTGTTGTGATACACATTGAACAGCATGCTGAAAAGTGCATTAAGATATTTTTTATGCATGACATTTGTACATGAATAAAAAAAGTTTATTCTTGAAATAAATGAAGATAAAATAAATAAAAATAAATGTTGCTGGAGAATTTTATGCAGTGTTTTTTTTCTTGTTATGTCAAAAAAAAACTTTGTAAATAGTTGACATTTACTAGAAAAATTTGTAGAACCAGTAAAATTTTGGCAGGACCAGTAGATTCTAGGTATTAATGGTCCTACGGGGCCAGTAACTTTTTGAGTTAGCATCGAGCCCTGAAGTTGATAACCCAATTTGTCTCCGTGGCAGCAGGGAGTTGCATCTCCACAGGTTAGAATAATACAAAAAGTGATACAGGTGCTGTGTTTTCAAAAAAAAAAAGTGATACAGGTGCTGTGTTTTCAAAAAAAAAAAAATAATAAAAAAAAAAAATTGCCTACCTACCTACCCTCTTTTTTCTGGCCATGTCCCCTGAAGCGTACTTTTATTTTTATTTGGCCTAGTCATTATTAAGCTTCAAAATAGCCAATAAAGTGATAGATAGCTAATCCAAGTCGCATGTTTCACCAACTTGAGCAGCGAACTCAGGGGAATGGCTCCCTGCGGACGCAGGCCTCAACACCATCGCAAAATATTACTGGCTTTGCAGGGCCAGTAACACCTAGGATCTACTGGTCATATAAATTTTATGTTTTTATATTTTATCAGCATACTGAGACCTACCTCTGTAAGTTCTGGCGAAAAATAGCATCTCATCGATACACACATCTAATGCCTTTAGAGCCAGTCCCTCACTTATTGCAGATGCAACCGTCAACTAGAATGAAAAAATGAGTCAAAAATACTGTAGGCAACATTGGATTTAGGTAAGTGAACTTTCAGGCATTGCTTTTATTTCAAAACTGTTAGCATAGACACTTATTTGTGGATTCCTACAATCAAAGTGACCGAATTTGTTTGCAAGGGTTTGGTTTTATTGTGGAGAAAATATTTTTTGGATCATGCATGTTTTAGGTGGAGTTGAAAGGGCGGAAAAAAACTTGAAGGTTATATTAAAAATTACATGCAAAACTAAATTATATGCAATACTGAATTATCTGCAGTTTTACTGACAATATTTTTTTATTGAATACAGAAATTTATGCAGTTTTGCAAAAAATATCTTTTATCTAATACTGAATTCTATGTAGTTTTGCGGAGAATAATATATTTTATTGAATACTGCAATCTATGAGGTTTTGCCGCAAATATTTAAAAGCTGGGGGTTTAGGTTTGTCAGCGTACTCAGCATGGCTAGGGTTTATGTTGATGCCTGAATATAGAGGGCGCTTACATTCTGTTCAATCATCTGGAAGAGGATGACGGGAAGCGCGGTGTTGAAGTAGCCCTCGGCGTCCGCCTCTGGTTCTTCGTCTCTATACCAATCCTACACAAAAACAAACATTTTCTTTTTCAAATAATTTATCTTATTCATTTTCCATGTCAAATTGTACAAAGCAGTGCATACATTGTATGTATAGTAATAATACAATATTGATACTTACTTAGTGATACAATATGTACACACATGCCCAAAATACAGCAAGACTATTTTGGTGATATCAAAATTTTCTTTAAGTAAATAAGTAATGAAGGGGAAATGGTTGTCAGAACTCCCCATCAAGTTTGGCTGCTACAGGAATGAATGGTTGAAAATAATTGGAAAGAAATCAAAACCTGACTCACCTTGAGGTCTGACTTAAGGGAGTTACTCATCCACTCCTGGAAATTACTACGCATTGTAGTCAGGTACCTGGAAATATGACATGTGGAATATTAATTACATTATGTATTATTATGCACTCATTGACCCTCATGCTGCTGATGGCTAATTTGGCCAATACAAAATGATGCACAAAATCTGAAAAATGTCTGTAAATGTAAATGTAAATGGGTTCTTATCTGAGAGTTCTCAATGAGGTCTATCCAATGAATACCAACATGATAGGGTTTAGATGGTTTTCAAAAAATCTTTGCATCCTTGTGCTTTGGACCGAAGTAGCCTAAAATAGCATTGGAAGGGTTAGAAAAAGTTATGAAAAATGAAATTCAAAATTCAGAAAAAATTGAAACTAACCCTTTAGCATGTTGAATGCTCTTTTAGTTAATCACATTTGAACATAACTCATCAAATAGAGTAGTATCTGGAAACTCTTTCAACAGGGATTGAGGCACAAAACTGGAACAACAATTTTTCAGACAAATATTTCTCTCCTAAACAAAGAATACTTTTCTTAGGCTATTTCAATGCGTCGGTACATGCTCATGATTCAGGTAATTCAAGCTTTACTGTCTATAAAATCAGACAGTCTGCAAAATGAACTTTACCTCAGTTCAATGCCAAATTGAAAATTCAAACAACATCTTAAATATTCGTAATCCTTAATATTTAGCTTCGGTTCTTACCACTTCTTATAATCAGACCTCCTAATAGGAACTCTGATGATGATGAAAAAGATACAGATGATGACGATGTTGATGATGTTAGTAGTAAGTAGATGATTTGGAAAAAGAGTAGAATAAGATTGGTGATGATGATGATGATGATGACGATGATGACAGTGTTGATAATGATGATGGAAATGATGATGGTGGTGACAGCAATGATTGTATGGTAATTATAGTAATAATGATGGTGGTGGCAAAGACAATGATGATAATGATGAAGACAACAACAACGATGATGATGATTAAATGATGATGATGACCACAATGATGACAGTGTTGATATTGATGATGGAAATAATGATGGTGGTGATGGCAATAATTGTATGGTAATTACAGTTATAATGATGATACAGTAACTGACAAAGATGATGATGATGACAAAGATGATGATGATGATGATGACTTTAACGACGACAATGATGATGACGATGACTTAGACAACGACAATGAAGATGACGATGACGTCGACGACTATGATGATAATGACAACAACGATGATGATGGTGGTGATGTTGGATTACAAAGATCAAGTAGAGGCCATAAAATATCACTCACTGGTCTTGAAGCCCATCCACCAGTTTGTTATCTATCAATGGTCCCAGCTTGTCAAGATCAATCTCCAGTTCCTTGTGACCCATCATATCAGGCCCCCTGAAAAAAAAAACGAATAGAAATTTCAAATATTGGACTATTGAAATGCAATACGTTAGGATCTGATATATCATCATAAGTCCAAATACCCGAATGACTTTACAATGTATGTATTTAAAAAAATTGAGTGTTGTTTTTCTTGTATAAAGAAAAATGACACTTCAATAATGAGGAAATCTTGGCAGTGAGATATGAAACACAGCAGCAGTAGTAAAATGAGTAGCATTAGTTTCATAACACTTTCAATCTTACAGATAGGATATACTTTCGTCCAAAGCACAAGGATGCAATGATTTTTGAAAACCATCTAAAACATGTCATGTTGGTATTCATTAGATAGCTCTCACTGAGTACTTTAAGATGAGTACCCATTTGCCAGGGTTTCTGTCATTTTTCTAGCTTTTTTTGCATCATTTTGTATTGGCAAAATTATCTGCGAGCAGCATGAGGGTTAATAAGGGTAAAGAACTCACGTATAGGCGTGCACCCACTGTAGTAGGGAGACTATTTCGTTGCCTTCCAGACCTTGGCTGACTATGTCCTCCAACTGAAACAGGCCGCAAAAAGCAAAGGTTAACCCATTAAGGTGATAGTCTAGTACACCAAGATTATCACCACTAGGTGGTGTCCTTGGCTAGCCCATGAGAATGGATATCAAAGCAAAAGATTACACATGAGCTGTGTTCACTCCCCCACGGACCTCGACCTAGCGACTTCCAATTGTGGTACGGTCAAGAATGACCACAAATGAAAGGTCCTAACAAAGGGTAGGTCTCGTAGGGCCTTCCGTGTTAAATTTGTCCCAAACGACATGGCTGTCTGTTTTAACCATGCAGATTCATTCATCTCATTTTTTGGCTGAAACTGAATAACGATACAGTCTTCGAAGCCAGTATTTTAGAATATAACAGATATGAACCCCCTTTAGGTGCAAGGTCATGTCACATGTACCTTGAATTCTGACAGGACCTGAAAATCAGCATTTACTATGTAAACCACGTGCTGTTAGAAATTTTGAGGCTTATGGGAACATTCAAAAATGTTTTTAAAATACTCATCGTGCAGATTCCCAGTTGAGGTAGGACCTTGCACCTCACCAAAGATATGAATAATCATATGGTAGACTCTCATTTTCAAGTACAGGGTAAGTCTTGACATTTTGCCAAAAAACGGAACACATCCAGATATGTTCTTTAAGGGTGCCGCATTACCTCAAAATAGTAATTTATTGATAAGTTTACCATTATTCGGCAACTATGAGATGTAACCTTTACAATAGCATAAGTGCCGTTGGCTTAATTAAACTCAGTTTTCAGATATTTAAGTTTTAAAAATGACCCGTGTATCGGGTAGGGTTCTACCTTAATGCTTAAAGCTCCATCCAGAAATTGGCGTCTGGATCGATGATACTTTTGACAGTAACTTTTGAACTGGGAAATATTTTACAAAATATTTGAAGGACAGTTGTTGGTAATGTTCTAATCAACATTTCTCCTTCCAATAGTTTGCCAATTGTGCTAAAACCTCAGAGATTTCTCCAAAATTGTCAGGCTGGTTTTGGCCGCTGTGAGCATAAATGGGTTAACCCTTGTGAGTCTAAATTGTTATTTTCCTCTACTTATATCTGATGCCAAATTGTAAAGTGGATTATTGGCCAAAATCCAGTATCAGGTTTGTCATGTTTTATAATCATATGAAATTTTGGTCCATCATGAAAGAATGATTTAATAGATTGATAAATGGGGATAGCTACTAGTCCTTGATACAATACCCAATACTGATATTGAATGGGAAAAAGTGCATATCAAAAATGTACCATATTCCATTGTCTAAGATTTGATATATATATTATATATATATATATATATATATATATATATATATATATATATATATATATATATATATATATATATATATATATATATATATATATATAATGGACTTAACTGCTACCTGGAAGTCTCCGCACTAAGGCACTTTGCTATTTATTAGTGAAATTTCCAAAGGTGACAGTGCTAAATCTAATGAAACTAGGTTCCTGAGAGGCAGGAAGTATTGTTAAAAATAGCACATGCGGTATTGTAGCATTAAGGAAATATCAATATCATGTCATATCGCAAAGATTTTAAAGGTGCCAACCCCTATTGCTAAATAGATGAATATAATGCTGTCTGACTTACATGGTGAGATATGGCTTCATGGTACATGTTGACATAGCGCTGGACTATGTCATAATCTGCAGGAAAACAGGGTGGGAAACACTTCTGAAAGCAGAACAATAAAAAGAGATGGCATTGACATCAACAGGCAGGCTGAATACTGTAGAACACACAATGTATGCGTCTGTTTATATATAGCGTACATAGCGTGTGGTTCCGCTTCACTATATATAGAAACACTGTACTTTTTTTTTTACTGTACTGGCGCTGTCAACAGCGGCTACCGTCGCTAACATAATGATACACTATGATGCGAAAACTCCCCAATTCGCTATATTCGGGACACGCGTCATATGTGTGTTCTACAGTAACCAGTGGTGAAAATGGGTTTTGACCAACATTACTACCTTACTGCTAATAGTACAGTAGCCAGTCATCCATTTTGGGGATTCAGGTTAACCCTAAGAGCTAGAAAATTTCCTTCTGCATCATATCCTATACCCACACTTGGGGTGTATAAGCCATGACCCCATAAAAAAGATGTGCACCACTTCTGGAGTCTACATCCACCCTGGCGTCATGCCGAAAGTGTGGGTCTAAAATATAATACCGACAGAAATTTTCTAGCTCTCATGTTAACCTAACTCCTAGAATAGAGTCCTTCTCTTGATCTGGCTACTGGACTATAACGACAAGTGTGTTCTTGAGCCTCAGATAAGCTTTAAATAGATTAAAATAGCCGCTACCAGTAGCTCCATTTCTTGTGTGTTAGGATGAGTTTAAACAGCAACATACTTCTTGTATGAAGGATGGTGGGAAAATACTCTAATAAACTATATTGGCCTATGTTTTATTCATGGTGTAATTGTACTTTAATCAAATATCTTGGTTATACAGAATAATTTCATTCATTAGTGGAATTTATGGCTGGTGAAAATTTTGAGTGAAAACAGTCATTCACACTGTCTATATCATATTCAGAAGGATAGCAAAATGGGCAATATTTCTAAAATATTAAATAGTAACATGCTAATTAAGCGTGAGTTAGCAGGTTTGAGTCTCCAGCTGGGTTCCCAAAATAGCGGAATGGCCTGGTCGTTATATAAATGTGTGGCATTGTGGAGGACTGTCTAAGGTCTTTTAGCAACTGAAAGACCCCTTGGCACTGCTTGTAAAGAGAAGGGAATTTCTTCGCAGTTCTGGGTTTCTGTCTCGGCGCAATATGACCTAAGCTGTTGAAAGCGACAGAAAACCCCATTCCTCCCTCCCTTTCTATATTCAGTTACCCCTCCAGCAAGAAAATAGCAATAAGCTGTGGTTGTCTAAAACATCTTTTCTGCTTGCAGAACACTGAGATTCAAGAGATAATCATAACGTAGTAAAATCCACCAGTAGGGGGGTATCCTTTGTCTTTACTCTATATCATTTTAGGTAACAAAGACTTAATTTCTAGGTAAAATGACAATTGTTTCCATTGTAATCCATTGCACAATCAAAACAATTGTGGTGAAAGGGGCCTGATAAATGTATGGTGGATTTTACAATACCGAATGCCCTCACAACTCTACATTACCTGGTGAAAGGGGCTTGATGAATGTATGGGGGATTTTACAATACCTAATTTCTTCACAACTCTACATAGCCGGGTGAAAGGGGCATGATGAATTCATGGTGGATTTTACAATACCCAATTTCTTCACAACTCTACATTACCTGGTGAAAGGGGCTTGATGAATTCATGGTGGATTTTACAATACCCAATGCCCTCACAACTCTACATTACCTGGTGAAAGGGGCTTGATGAATGTATGGGGGATTTTACAATACCTAATTTCTTCACAACTCTACATAGCCGGGTGAAAGGGGCATGATGAATTCATGGTGGATTTTACAATACCCAATTTCTTCACAACTCTACATTACCTGGTGAAAGGGGCTTGATGAATTCATGGTGGATTTTACAATACCCAATGCCCTCACAACTCTACATTACCTGGTGAAAGGGGCTTGATGAATGTATGGGGGATTTTACAATACCTAGTTTCTCCACTACTCTACATTACCTGGTGAAAGGGGCCTGATGAATGCATGGTGAATTTTACGATAGTAAATGCTGTCAGAATTACTTGAAATTCAATTACTTGAAAGCAGAATCAGGCCATTTTTATCCGCAACTGACAAAATGTATTAAAGATATAGATCTTACCTTGACTACCTTAATGTCATCAACAACAATCTGCCTCGTCAGCTCAAAATGTCGTACCAGCCACATCTTATCCATGTCTCTGTCTTCCAGCTGAGATCCTTCCACCCTTAAGTCATAAAAGAACAAGCCCAAATTTAGGATTGGATATCATTAAGAGGTACTATTACTGGTACTGGTATCATTTCAAAAAGTTCTGTATCTAACCGTTTCATTCTTTAAAGGTACTGGTACTGCTACCACTTCAAAAAGTAGCGTATCTTACTGTTTCATTCCTTAACCCATTAACGCTCAAGAGATCCTGGAGATGGATCGTCTGCTTCTCTCATACTTTTGAAAATAATTTGTGAATAAAGCGAAAGTTCACAAAATTATTTGAAGGAGGGTTGTTGTTTGGCTTCTGATCAACATTTCTCCCTCAAATGTTTTCAAGAAAATGCTTTTCAAATTGAAATATTTTCAAAATTGTCAGGCCACTTTTGGCTGCTCTGAGTGTTAATGGGTTAAAGGCACTCATCGCCATACTAACCACAGTGAAATTATCATCTACTAGGGATTGTCCAGGAACTTAACAATGACTACTCATGGCAAACTTTATGATCAGGGAATAATGTGTTAAAATACCGTTAACAGCACCATTGAAATACTTTACCATTTCATTGGTACCTATACCATACAATTTTGTTCTTAGAGGTATCCATCCCTATCCAAATACACTCCCATGAAAAGCATCACTGGATATTTATCTATTCACTTTCACATTTGGGAAATATTTAATGCCTTTATTCTGTGGTACTTTCACAACAAGATGTTGTTTATTGCATTAAATATTTACCCATTTCTGCCGAGAGCTATCCTTCACAAGTGTAATCTGGACCTGTGATACTTTTAAAGACATATTCCGAAATAAGATGAATTCCACAACATATTTGAAGAAGGATGGTGGATTTGATTCTAGTGAGCAATCCTCTTTCAAAATGTTATCAAAATATTCAGACTACAATCACGAAGGAATTACACCACCAAATAGTATTTTTTGTGCTACTAGCATGAATGGGTGAATATTGGATATCCAAAGGGAGAGGTTAGTTATATTCAATAAATATTCCCTCATAAAATACTTTCAAAAATAAACTTTAGCCAGAAAAGGTTTTACATTGCAATATTAGTCTTAATACATCTTTATACTGTACCTCATTTAACAAGTCTACTATATAACGTGATGCTGTTATTGCCAGGAACCAAGCGCAGCACTTGCAGAAGCATACATACGTCTAGTTTACCAGGTTGCGGGTAGATGGCGCTATTAAATCCCAGAAATCCCTGAAACTCTTATCATGCTTATTGCGCCAAAAAACATGGAAAATAGGAGACACCCCATCCCCTGTAACTTAACTGGCCCCCAACAGGTGGGATATATTCAGTTGAGTTAGTTCATCTTAATTTAACATGTATAATACTCTTAGTTTAACATATTTTATATATATTTATAACATTGTTTGAATGCTCGCTTTTGCTAGCTGAGTTTGGAGCAGGGACTTAGCCAGTACTTATCCTGCCTGTCTTTTGCACTGGCAGTTTCCTGAAAAGGTCCTTCTTGGACAGCCAAAAATTTCTATGAAGAATTTTCAATTTTGACTTATGGGGGGTAATAACAGAAGCATATAACTAATTTTTTTCCTAACAACCAACTTCTAGGACATGGCTGAAGTGTAATTGCCCTATTTGACACAATAGGCAATTAGATTATCAAATGTAGTTGGTATAAGGAATTGAAGTAGGTAAGTATCTAAATCTGGACCGGCAGAAATTTTGGAATTTCTGTTTTGGACAGGCATTTTTGAAATCCTGGCTCAGAGCCTGGTTTGGAGCACCCCTCTTTTGCCCACCTTGACTGTACTGCCTCCTCTAGGACCCGAAAGCAGCGTTCCCTCCATTTCTTGGGGCGCCCAGCTGCCATGAATCCTGTCATCTCCTTCCTCTTCAGCATGGCAGCGTCTTTTCTCTCCTCCCTCTCAATGATGCGGAGAGCCGTGACGATGATGGTGGGTTCCCTCCTTATCGTCAGGAGAGTTCTACTCAAGACTAGCCAAAGCTGCTTTGCCAGCATGTCCGACAAGGTCTCCACTTCCGCAAAATAATGCTTTAGTGTCTGCAAACATATGTATGTATGTGTATATTATATATATATATATATATAAATATATATATATATATATATATATATATATATATATATATATATATATATATATATATATATATATATATATATATATATATATATATATATATATATATATATATATATATATATATATATATATATATATAAATATATATATATATATATATATATAATTAGCACAAGTCCAAGAAAGGGTACAGGGCAAAAGAAAGAGTCTGGCAAGTAAACATATATACCAACCTTCACATCAAATTAAATATATATATATATATATATATATATATATATATATATATATATATATATATATATATATATATATATATATATATATATATATATATATATATATATATATATATATATATATATATATATATATATATATATATATATATATATATATATATATATATATATATATATATATATATATATATATATATATATATATATATATATATATATATATATATATATATATATATATATATATATATATATATATAGTGTTCGTCCGATTGTTCGAACAAGCCGAACAGCGTTCGTTTGTGCCTCCGATTATGATTGAACGCAATTTCACATGTTCGAACAAAAAAACGAACATGGATAAAAATTATATTCAAAGAAATAGCTGGACTTTCGGTAATCCTGCCTGTCAGAAAATCTGAGAAAAAAGTTTAGTTACATATTTATTGCCCCACCAAAGAGGAAACACTGCTGGACCGCTCCAGATCCAACTCTCTGAGCGTGCTGAGGCGATGTTACGATGCCGCCATTGTTGTTGTGGTTATCGGCACACAATAGCGCAAATGCGCATGACGCAATTACGCTAGTGTGTGTTGATACCGCTAGGTGTCGCGGTACCTTATGACTTAAGTAAACAGCAATGGCGACACGGAAAACCATGTACACAACTTCGATTATTAATCGGTCATCGGTCATTCAGATGGACCGATGATCGATCTTGAAAATTGTGACCGATTCCGAACACTATATATATATATATATATATATATATATATATATATATATTTATATATATATATATATATATATATATATATTGGTGCCAGTGACTTGGGGTTAGGCGGTGGTTTTCACCAGGTACGCCGGTTTCATCCACCAGTTATGCAATATGGCAGAAAATGTGATGAACAATGAAATTACAAATATATAGCCACTACAGTGTATTTACAGCACATGTTTACAAATTCTACTCACATTCTTATCTGTAGGACTCTGCTGTGGCTGCTTGTAGAGCTCAAAGAGAAGGTCATCCCTGGATGTTTCAAGGTCATTCAAACTGAAACAGAATATTGATATGCTAAATTCAAGAAAACAATTTCAAATGGTCAACAACCAGAATTTTGTGACACATTTGTCTTTCATTTGCATAATATTATTTTTTCAAATATTCAAAGACTTAAGTAAGAAAAAAGTATAAAACTGTATAAAGAAATATGGATCGAATATAATTGATCAATCAACTACTCACCATCTATGAGCGTGTAAGAGTTTTCCATCGTTTATAAGATCTGCTGTGTTCTTCACACTCTCAGGGACATTGAATATGTGTTTCAAGTTCTCCACTGCAGCTGCAAGCTGGAAATAATAAAATACATACGTAAATCAGGAAGTTTCAAGTTCTCCACTGCAGCTGCAAGCTGAAAATGATAAAATACACACGTAAATCAGGAAGTTTCAAGTTCTTCACTGCAGTTGATAGCTATAAACAATAAAATATTTATGTAAATCCGAAAGTTTCAAGTTCCCCACTGCAGCTGATAGCTGCAAACAATTGAATACATATGTGAATCAGAAAGTTTCAAGTTGTCCACTGCAGCCTCAAGCTGTAAACAATTCAATACATATGTAAATCAGAAAGTTTCAAGTTCTACACTGCTGTGCAGCCTCAAGCTGTAAACAATTGAATACAAATGTAAATCAGAAAGTTTCAAGTTCTCCACTGCAGCCTCAAGCTGTAAACAATTCAATACATATCTAAAATCAGAAAGTTTCAAGTTCTATACTGCAGCTGAAAGCTGTAAATTATTGAATACATATATGTATATCAGAATGTTTCAAGTTCTTTATAATATATGTAATATATACATATATAATACATACACAGTAGTTTTAATGGCAATCTAAATACCCCAGTCTGAGTTGTTACCTGGCTGTGGCGTGAGTTCTCCTCCCTGACCTTCTTGAGCGAGTTCTGGAGGTCGTTGATGCCGTGGTGGGTGGACTCGGCCTCCTCCAGACTCTGCTTAATGTCCTTCACATCCTGCAGGGCGTTGTGCAGCTGCACCAGCCCTGTACGCACCCCGTCCAGCTGCGACTGCACCGCTGTCTTCAACATGGCCTCCACCGACGCCTGCAAGTACCGGAAATTTTCGGAAATTTAGACCACCTGAGGAATTTGGGCCACGCTACCTTTTTTGCAAAATAATTATTGGGAAATATGGACCACCCTTGATATATTAAGTACTGGTAGCTATTTTACAAAGTACGGACAACTATTACTCTGCTTTGTCAGTATTTTCATAAAATATGGGCCATCCTCAACCCATAAAAATTGTATTTTAAAGGTACTGGTAATAGCACTTTATGGCAATACTACCATATGAATTTTGTTGTGAATTGTCATGTTTAGGATCCTGGATAATCACAAATAAACGAAAACTTCACAGTGGTTAGTATCGTACTGGTACCAGTACTGGTAATGTCAATTTCAAACTGTTAAGCGATACATTACTTTTTCCCATTCCATATCAGTATTTGTTATTGTTACATCAAGTTTGAGAACTAAGTTACTAACCCTTAGCTTTACAATCTTATAACCTGGTTGCCCATGCTATAGCTTATACACAACCTTAAATATTCTGACAAATAAAACTCCTACCTTTTTCCTGGCTACCCTCCGGCGGTACTGATCAACCTTCTCCAACTGATCAGGCCGCTGCAAAAAATGTATATTATAATTAATGGACCCATCTAGTAAGTAAATTTACTAGATTGTTTTCATAATTTTTATCATCATTATTATCATATAATCATCATTATCATTATTATCGATTCATTACTATCATAATTATTTTGTAGTTATAATTTTTGTCATTACCATCATCATAATCATTAATATTATCATTACTACTATCATTATTATTATTATTATTATTATTATTATTATTATTATAATCATCATTATTATCATTATTATTATCATTATTATCATTATCGATTTATCATTGTTATCATAATAATCTTATAGTGATAATTTTTTTCGTAATTTTCATTATCTATACCATAGCAGGGTCTGACAGAAAACTCTACAAGCCTGGTAGGGCTAGTACCACCTGGAATATATACTAGCCCTTCTCTGACCTGCACTGGCCTTACCTGTAAATCCAAATAACTATTAAACATAAGCCCTTTTATAATCTAAATATGCAAGGAAATATGCCATTAATTTAGATACTCCTATACGCACCAACCAAATTTCAATATATCAAATAATCAATCTTAACCCTTGTCCTGCCAGATTTCCTGACAAGATCGCTCCCCCCAAACCAAATTTATTTTGGGTAAATGGGAATCTAGAGTACCCTATAAGATTTGAGGGCCCTGTCTATGATTGTGATGCATAACCCACCACATGTTATACATCAAATTAAAGCTTAGACTTAAGGCTATTACATACACATACGCTGGAAGGGGGGGGGGGGGGGGGGGGGGTCAGGCGAGCAATGTGGGGGGTCCCCTAGACTGGTTTGCCAGTCTTTTTCATGAAAATATTAAGATTTCCCATTTTTTGCATAGTTTCTATTTACCCTTATGGTCTTAACCTAAAATACATGATGTAAACATGTCAAATATGACAAAATATATCATATGGGGGATGTCTGCTAAATGTATGATGTGTGCAGTTTATACTTCGCACGAAATTGTGACTACCATCTGCCAAACATGAGCGTACGATGTCACAAGAATCATTCGGTACAGCCGCCGCCATCTTGTCAGTTCAGCAGACATCCGCGAGACTCTCGCGAGTCTTACGGTCGTCTGCTGTAATGACATCGTAGGGGAATCCCAAAGAACGCTGGTGCGCAGTTCTAAGGATCTCCCTCTGTCATCTCTGCAAGTTTGGTGAGTAGCTTTTACGTATTCGCCACATCGTGGCGATCGTTAGCTGACCCACGCAAACTCACCAGGGCTCAACATATAGCATAGTCCCATCTCCCGGGAGATCTGATTTCCAAAAACAGCCCTGTCGGGCTACCTAAAGTTGGATTCAGGTAGTCCCGCTGGACTACCTAAATCCTGGGGAAATTCCCCACTAAAATGGTACAAAATGGCAGCGAAAAAAAAGAAAAATATAGCATCCCTTAAGCATGCAACCAACAAAATAGAGGAAAAAAGAATAACTACCATTACTAACATGATAAGGGGGAAACCTTTTTGCCTTTTTGGAATGAATGGCGGGGCTACCTAAAATGCTGGCGGGACTACCTGATTTCGGGTTCAGGTAGCCCCGCCAGCCTACCTGGTCCTTCTGGGGACCGTAGAGCCCTGCTCACGCTTCAGGCCACATATATGTGGCCTTGGTTGGAGAGGATGGAATGGCGCCGCCACATATATGTGGCCGCGGCGCTACCAGGGTTATGATGACTGGTAGTGGTAAATTTGGACTATCTACTTAATGTCAGTTGAATCCCCATACATATTTCAGAGAGTTATATCAGAATTGGAATCAATTTTTTTTTAAAGTCGCCTGGTTACATATATAGAGTGAATTTGTAATTTTCCAATTTTCTTCAAAATCTAGTATCTACCCCAGCACTCATATAGCACTCAGTTAGTTTCAGGGAGCCATTTTGATGCGAAAACTGTCCTTTCCGACACTCCAGCTTGACTGTCTCACTAGTAAGTAGTAACATTTTTAGTCTACCAGTGCCCAATACTGTCTTGTAGATAATCCATCAGTAAAATCTCATTCATATTTGTAAAAGCAATATTGCAAAAGTAGACACCTGCATCTCTTAGTAATCTAGTTTCTGCTTTTTTTTTTTAAATCTCTAGGGATGTCTGGGTTAAAGTTCAGGGTCTTTGCCAGGAATCAGACATCTGATTGCCCAGAAATGCCCATTGTAAAGCTGATTACAGCTTACATTACAACCACAAACATGTATTCACTTATTGAAATAAGGCAAAATATTCTAGTACAATATCACAGGATTTATATTGGGTTATATCATTATTTCTATTCTCAAACTCACACGACTCCCTGGAGTTGGATGGCTTGGATGAAAGTTTGCCGTGTTGCAATTGTCTTTATATGCAGTAATTGTACTTCTGTTGATCCAGAAATTGATAAAGATGGTTGGGGAATTAATATCTAAGACAGCGAGACTTCCGTTGGTGGCCCTAATGATTTAGTTAACCTGCCTCTGAATTTTGTCGCTGTTTCCGAGTAGGAAAGGTTCATTTTCCATCGGATAGGGGAAAACCTAGGAAGGGTAGGGTAATAGGAACCAAGCTTATTTTTTTAGGCCTTACCTGCAAGAGATTAGCCACATGTTTCCCCGCAGTGCACTTGGCCTCCATCTCCAGCCGGCTCAGCTCCATAGACGCAGCACTGGACTGTAGCGTCATGGTGAACGGAAGTCCTCGCAATATCAATACTGAAATGTACGAAATATGTACTGATATGACAATACTAGAATCCTGGGATATCGATAATGTCAATGAAATGTACAGAATATGTACTAAGATGTCATTTAATACTAGAATCCTGGGATATCGCTAATGTCAATGAAATGTACAGAATATGTACTAAGATGACATTACTAGAATCCTGGGATATTGATTATGTCACTGAAATGTACAAAATATGTACTAAGATTCTTTGAAGGTGAAAGATTACTAGAATACTCGGATATTGATAATGTCACTGAAATGTACAAAGTATGTACTAAGATTTCTTGAAGGTGAGACATTACTAGAATCCTGGGATATTGATAATGTCACTGAAATGTACAAACTATATGTAGGACTCTTTGTGCAGGCAAAGGGGAGGCATGAAAAAATGAGTTTAGAAATGGGGGCTAGGGGGCCTGGGTATTCAGAGTTGATCCTCCAATCCCCCCTCTCCTACCACCTTTGTAATTGGAACAGCCCCGAAGTATTTATGATGCCCATGAAATATACAAACATTTTTTTTGTATTTTTTAGAAGGTGGAAGAAATACTGAGATCTCTGTAACAACCCTGAAATATACAAAATATGTAATTCCTTTCAAAACAAGTCCTCACTTTAATACTGAAGTAGTCCCTGAAACCATATCTCTGCTGAAAAGTACAAATTATGACTTTTTGAAGGCCATATGTTTCTACACAAGGACTTAGCCAGGACCCGTCCTGCCTGTCTTTTGGACGGGTAGTTTCCTAAAAACCTCCTGTTTGGACAGGCAAAAATTTCTATGAGGATTTTTTAATTTTGACTTTCGGAAGGTAATAACCCAATAATTTCCTAACATCCCATCGTCTAGGACATAGCAGAAGTGTAAATTGCCCTTTTTGACAGACTAGGCTATTAACTGTAGCTGGTATAAGGATTTGAAGTAGATTAATTTAGTGGCTAAATCTGGACGGGCAGAAATTTTGAAATTGCTGTTTTGGACAGGTATTTTTGAAATCCTGGCTAAGACCCTGTTTCTACATGTAGGCCTATATCATACTACTGATATATCTACAATTATATTTTAAATACTAAAGAGGAACTTTTAAAGACTTTATAATAATGTTTTGAAATCAATCAGCTTTCAACCTCTAAACTAACAATTAAAATTGGGAGTGCCTAGGGCTGTCATTGATAACGCCTGTATCGATGAATCAACAAAAAAAACTCATTGATTATTGCTATCGAAGAAGGCACAACATATCGATTCATATGCAAATTAGGTAAATAAACTATTTTTCAGGAAAACACAGCTTGAACAACACATAAACTCCCCACCACAACTGTGTGCGTCCATTCCATTTATCCTTGAATTCACACAGATGAATGTGTATGTGTTAGGGTTGTGATCAATAGGTCAAAAAATCACCCCCACACGCGAACTACAACCATTCCTCATAAGCACATTGCTGGTCTTCTACGAGAAGTTAGGTGGTAGCAAGGAAGAAGAAGAAGAAGGATATGAAAGTGGGTGTGTCATTGATGTTCCACTTTCACTTGGCACTCACCTAGGCTATTCTCAAAATGCTACCTTATCATCTATAAACAGGTGCCGTTGCATGATTGTAAACTTCTTCATCATATATAAATACCCATACAGAAATAACTTAACTATTTCATCGAACTCACTCTTATTAAAGTTAACAAGTGTTGAACTAATGCTACCATTTCTCATTTGTCCCCATCATGTTCCTTTATTTTGACATCTTCAACCGTCTTAGGCGTCTAGTTGTTTGACGCAGAAACAGTATCCAAACGTCTGATGTTATCAAAATCAATATTTAAAGATAGGATAGTAAGCCAAAACCCGTTTTACCTCTAAATTCCTTTGAGATTATTGTTAAATCGAAAATATTTCACCATCAGAAGTACATTCTCAGTCGAGAGTGGCCATAGACCTCCATGTTTACATCGTGACGGTGAGAATATTTACAGCGGTTGTGATTGGTCGATTTTTAGATTCAGAATGAACGGGGGGCGCATTCCGCATAATAAATGTTCGCGAACGTTCAAATGATCCTGCAACTGGAGATTCTGCTCGACGAACCCACTTCTCATGAGTTAAGGTCATATGACACTTTTGGAAACTTCTTTTTAATTTATATGAAGCTTCACGGGAATAAAAAAACAAATGTAACCCCACATAAACAAAGAGGAACGGTCAGACATGTATTCAATAAATATGTCAAATTACCAAATTTCAATATATGTGAAAATCACTCGGCTATAATCAGTGTTCAAAACTGTCACATTCAGAATAAGCAGGTATGGTCATAATGGTGCAAATCTAGTAAAAAATTAATTGTACCAATTTATTATGAAATATATTTTCACTTATATGCGTATAAGAGATAGTAAAATACATATACATGTCAACTCTACTGATTTGAGGAATATACTCTCCTGATTCACCCCTCCTCCCCCCCCCCCCCAATTTGCACTTTTGAAAGAGCACCTTATTTAAAGAAATCTCCTGATTAGTTACTGATTTGCTGACTTTCAAAAGTCATTCACCGTTTCCCCAGCAGTTGGGTATGTCTGCCTCTCTATATTTAGTGTATCTCACCAAGCCCAATTACTGTGTGTACTATCAGTAGGTATTCAAAGCCTAATCCCTTACTAATTGAAATTCACATCCAACCGTGCACTGCTCTGTGGGATTAAGAGGGAAATATGCATTGTGGGCTGGTATCATTAGATAGCATCCAAAGAAAAATCTACAAACGCTGACAAGGAAAATTCACCACCAAATCTAATGAACAAATGGCTCGAGGATATTCTGAAATTAGGAGTAAATGTGATACTTAAGTTTACTGTGTGACATGCAGCTGGAAAATATCTGAAGGAAACACATAGCAACTGACTAATAATGTTATATTTAGATTATTGTAAACATTAATGTGAAAGTTAAAAGAATAGCCAAAACACAGACATTATTTTTTAGTCTGCAAAAGTAAACTGATTTTATGGCCCAGTGCCAAAAACTTCATAGCATGCTGAATATAGAAGTATTTGATCTTGAAAGATGACTTAATGGAAGTATTGTTGATGATGATATTTTCAGTGCCAATTTAAGCTATCCTGTGTCGATAACTTTTTTTTTATTTTTGTAAGCCTAAAAAAAGGAACAGGCCTTTTTTGTTTATTTTCCTGCGTGCCGGGCAATCACGGCCATGCCAAAGACATCCTGCATATTACAAATAGACAAGTTTGAGTACTATAAGGGAATGTATATGAGACAAGATCGTCGCATCAGCAGTAGAATAAACATTCATATTATATAAATATATTGTATCTTGTTATTCTTCAAAATAGTCCAGCAAGATACCCCATCTTTGCTCAAGTTTGTCCTCTCTATCACAGAGTGTATACTTGTATTTCTCATACTTGTACAGATTTTTCACCTGGATTTTAATACTATCAAGTGTTGGAATATTAATATTTGTTCTGGCGTTAAAAATGACTTTTTTTGTTATTAATATTATTGCATTTATCCAATGTGCTTTATAAAGTTCACCTAAGATGATGTTCTTATTGTTAAGGTGATAGTTCACAAGTCCTATATCTGATATCCAGTTTTCAACCTTCAACCATAAATCTTTCACATTCTCACATTCAAGAAGCATATGTTCATTGGAATCTTCAAGATCTTTACAAAAATTACAGTTTGGAGATTCTTTGATTTTCATTTTGAAAAGTAAATTGTTGGTGTAGAATCTACTGTGTAAAGTTCTAAACTGTATATATCTCAAGTAGATGTCATCAAACATGCTTATCTTTGAAAAAGATTTTTTGAAGTCATAGAGAACCATGATGTCACCCAACTTTGAATTCCATTTAAAAACCGCATTTTCAATGATTGAGTTATTGTTACTCAGAAGCATTTTGTATATTGTTGAAACTCCTTTCGAGTCTTTTTGCAATATCACATTTAATAGACAATTGCTTGGTGAGCTATGAATATGGAGAGGAACCTCTCTTGTTTGCATGAAAGAGTTGATTTTAGTTAACACAGCCCCATATTCAAGGAAATTGGTTTTCAAATGGAATTTTTCTTCAAATTCAGATTGACTTAAAAGCGTTCCATCTGTTTGCAATAGATCATTAACTTGATATATTCCTTTATCTTTCCAACCCTTTTTTATCGGTAGACGGAAAGAACTATTGTACCATAGAGGTGTGAGAAATAAATTCTCTGGTATATATATCTTGTCATCTTTCCAGAGCAGTTTCAGACTATGTAATACATTCAGCCAAAAAGGGTTAAACGTTATTTCCAATAGTCTTTCTATGTAATCTACACCATATTTAAATAAACCATCAAAGTCAAAGTTATACGGGACAACACTCCACTTGGAGTTTGTGTTATTATACCTCTTTAGCCAACCTATTTTCAGGGCTGCATTAAAATTAAATTTTCAAATTATGGAGTTTTAAACCTCCATCAGTAGTATTTGCCTCCATAATCTCTCTTCTGAACTTAGGAGGTTTGTTGTTCCACAAAAAGGTATAAAACAATTGCTCCAACTGGCATATTGCTGTATTCGAAGGAGTGGGGAGGGACAGGAGTATATGTGTTATCTTGGACATAAGGAGTGACTTGATTATGACCACTTTACCATAAGGTGTTAAGGTTCTTGTACTCCAAATTGCAATAAGTTTTTTGATATCAGCAATTTTAGCACTAACATTGTCGTCCGAGATAGTTTCCATACTGTCAATATTGTACTTAATTCCTAACACCTCAAACTCTGTTGTCCATTTTAGACCAAATTTACCTTCCCATGGTATACTCCTGCCCCTTAAAGCCCCAATCTTAACGACACTTGTCTTGTCCTTATTAACTGCAAGACCAGAAACCTTTCTGAACCAATCCAGTACCCGCATGACACCACAAAGACTTTCCTTGTCTCCACCTAAAAAGATGGTGGTGTCATCCGCATACTGGGTTAGCTTAGTCTCCTTATCATACACAACAATACCATTTATATCTTTTTTTTCCCTTATAACATGAGACAATATCTCGGCGCAAAGTACAAAGACATAGGGGGATATGGGGTCCCCTTGCCGACAGCCCCTGGAGAGTGAAATATTTTCAGAGAAAAAACCATTCTGTTCAATTTTAGACCTTGAGTTGTTTCGAAGGAGTTTCACCCACTTTGTGAATATGGGACCAAAGCCAAAGATTTTAAAGACCTCATCAATAAAGTTCCATTCAATAGTATCGAACGCTTTGGCGTAGTCCACTATAATGAGAAGGCCTGGTATTTCTTCAGCTTCAGTGTATATTATAGTATCATATATTAGACGAGTATTTTCTCCAATAAACCTATTTGAAATGAAACCAGTTTGGTCATTGTTTATAATGGTTGGTAAAATAGATTTAAGTCTTTCTGCTATCATAGAAGATAAAAAATTTTAAGAGCCATTCAGCAGAGTAAGAGGTCTCCAATTTTTTAGGGTATTTCTCAATTTTCCAGATTTGGGTATGCAGGTGATAGTTCCCATAGTGATCAGATCACTTAGGGAGCCAGATGCATAAGCTTCATTATAAGCTCGGAAAAGCCAAGTTTTGAGTTCTTCCTTAAAAAATTTAAAAAACTCATTAGTATACCCGTCCGGGCCAGGGGCCTTGTTAGGCTTACTTCTTTTGATTGAGTCCTCTAACTCTTTTAAGCTGAAAGGCTGTTCTAATTTTTCTTTTAAGATTTCTGATAATTGGGGTAGATTGTTTAAAAGTGGGGCAAATGTACTATCTTTAAGTTCAATAGTGTTGTTGCTCGAGAAGAGTTTTTGATAAAAATCAGTTTGCATTTCAAGAATTTTTTTTGCATCAGTAATTTTGGAATCATTTGAATCCAATAACTCTGTTATGTTTTTGTTTAGATAATTTCTTTTTTCTAGATTGAGGAAGAATCTGGAGGGTTTTTCCCAATTAGCAGCTAATTCAGCTCTGGACCTAACTTGATGACCCTTCATGCGATTGTCTCTAATAGTCTCATATTGTTTATTTAGAGAATTGAGTTTTAAAATCTCTCTTTCTCTTGTTTCAATCGACAGGTTGGTATTATCCAATAGTTGGGTCGATTTGTCAATATTAATCATGAGAGTTTTTTCTTCCTCTCTAGATTCTCTTGCCACTTTTTTTGAATATGATATTATCAGACCTCGGAGTTGACATAGTAGAGTGTTTAAAAAGAGACTGTCAGAAACCATAAGTTCCAAATTATATTCATCTATTAGATGAATGGTTTCTGGATTATAAATTGGTAAGGCATAAGTTTCCTTAACAAGTTTAATATCATTTTTAAGCATATCAATTAATTCAGAGTGATTTAAAAGATAATTGTTGAGTTTCCAGCTTCCTTTTCCCCTTACATTAGGGATTATGCTAAAGCTTAATGAGATTATATTGTGATCACTTTTATAGGCAGATAATATTTCTGTTTCAGGATTATAAGTTAAGAGGTCTTCATTTATGATAAAATAGTCAAGGCGTGCCCTTTTAAAGGGTTTTTTGGTGCCCCAAGTGAATCTTTTTTCACAGTTGTTTTGAAGTCTCCATATATCAATCCAGTTTTTCTCAGATATATTTCTGTTTATTTGTAAACAGGCTTTTACATTCCTTTGTTGTTTGTAATTGTAAAAGTCATCATTTTTAAGAGCTATATTCCAATCTCCGGCTAGGATTAGAGTATTGGATTCGTATTGTTCTACTTTTTTGAACAAAGATAAAAACCATTCCGGGTCATCGCTGTTAGGTCCATATATGTTAACAAGAGTTAAAGTTAATTTACTGTCTATTTCAATTGTCAGAAAGATAAATCTTCCATCTTTATCAGGCAAAAATTCTAAAATTTTATATTCAAAGTTTGGTATAATTATAATTGCAACACCCTTGCAATTGGTACTGGATCCACTTAAAAAAAATTCTACATTCCATTCTTTCTGAAGCTGGTCTTTGTCTTTATTAACCAAATGAGTTTCTTGGAGAAATATAATACTACTTTTCAGTTCTTGAAATTTTTTCCAAAAATCTAGTCTTTTCAGGGGCTGTCGTAGTCCTCGCACATTCGCCGAGAACAATCTCAAGTCATTACTGAAGGAGTGGGCTTTGTTAGCCCGGTTGCCCACCACGCCGGAAATATTTTCAACTTATAACTACATGAAACAGGAGTACATAGAAAACAATAACTATCAGTGAACATTATCAAAGTAAACAGTAAGACATACACCATATCCATTCCTTCTGTCACTTTGTCTTTGTGAACAAAGAGTCTACCTTAAGGGTATACTCAAATAGGATTGTATGCACAGTGGAGACTAGATACACAAAGTAGAGCAATCAGCTCTAACATACATAAAATCAGAAAAATGAAAAAAACAAAACAAGTATCAAAACAGACACTACAGAAAGAAAAAAACACACACAAACACATAGCCTAGTGGGGGAGCTCCACTATGTCGACTATAAATGTTTAAGTATATTCAAGTGTAACTAAGATGAAACTTCAAACACTGAAATGTCAATCATTTACCAGCAAGGCAATCAGGGGAAAGTATGAAAATAAAACATAGGGTTATACCCTTTATCACAGTAATGTTATCAATCAGATATATGTAACTACATCTCCGTTGGTTACTTAAACGAGCAGTATAGTTTCCCAGATTTGCAGATGTAGTACACTAAACCAGTTACATTCTATGATTAAGAAGAAAATTTCAACCAATGAAATGTCAAATTTTTCACAGTAAGGCAATCAGGGGAAAGTATTAAGATAAACATAGGGTTATACCCTTTATCTCCGTAATATTCTAGTTATATATTTATAGATTCATTATAGAAATAAGGAGAGAAAACAAAGTTATTTTTTACAAAGTAACTATGATGGATTGAGTACCCAAGTACTGATGTTGCTTTCTCTAAAACATTACATATAGCCAATGAAGTGAAAAGAAATCTAATTATCAATATGATATTTATGATAAGAAACTAGCAGCTGCCAGTATATCCCATATAATACATATACAATGATTATTTAAAATACCAAACATGACAAATGAAAAATAAAAAAATAAATATTAGATGAGTTGTGGGTAAACTTTCCCATATAACACATGTTGCTATTTCAATTGGTCATATATTCAGATTTAGGGTCTATTGCCCAGCTATCATTTTAGTCGACTTGCAACTTTCATATATATATTAACCATCAGTTATAACCGATTCACAATTTACATAGTATCACACAAAAATAAATTATTGGCATTATATTACTCTCAACAATACCTGTTGTATGTTTTCCATCACAAGGTACATCCCTGAAACCCTTTTGTGGATAGTCCCAAGGAGTCAATATTTCCATCTAATATTAACTCCCAGTAAGGCCAGGTAGGGTTTTTTTATAGCAAGAGAGGTTTGTAAGCTCTTGTTAGTAAAACAGTATATAGGGGTTTTCCCCATAGTCATCCATGTGGGTTATCAGCATTATAGGGGTTTTCCCCTCACTCAGTATTTATTTGTTAGCAGTGTACAGTTTCATTTGTTAATAGCCTTGGGTTATTAAAAAACGGAAGATATATGCTAATGGTGAAGTAATTTATCAGCTATGAGCTAGGTATCCCATTTTCTATGGTGAAATAAGCTCTATTCTGTGGAATAATGGTGAAGTGATTTATAAGCTATGAGCTAGGTTTCCCATTTTCTATGGTGAAGTGAGCTCTATTCTGTGGAAGATTTTGTTATCTAAAATTGGTACAGATTTTTGATGTTCACTCTGACATTCTTTGCGACCTCATGCCTGCTCACTCCCTTTATAATCCCTATTTGGATAACTATTCTTTCCAGGTCAAACCTGTTCAGGGATGCATCCGTAGGTTCCATAAATGCATATGAGGCAGGGATAATTCTTGAGAGATGTAATTTCTGAATCATCTCATGTCCTATGTCTCCGACTAGGACGTTTCGGCCGAAAATCCCTATATAACTACCTGGAAACTTATGTAGGAAGTCTGTTGCTTGGTTGTAGTTCAGCATTGGATTTGAATAGTGGATCTTATGTTTCTTCGGTAAATGTTCCATCATAAGCCTAAGAGTCTGAACATGGGAACCTTTTGAAAAAATTTGAATAGGCTTTTTGTTTTTTTTGGCTATCTTCATCATTGTGGTGAAGATTGATTCCTGAGTAGCTAAAGGTGCAGCTTTGCTGCTGTCAAGACCGGTTGAACCTATTGAGACGGATTTCGGCTCAGTCAGAAGTCTTTCCACTGTTTGTATGTGAAGGTTACTGCAAATATCGGCATCCTTTGGTGAGATTCCCACACTTAATTTGATGTTTTTGTCAGCCATTATATTATTCAGTACTTCTTGATCAAGTAGCTGATTTCCAGACACATCAGTAATTACTGATATTGTTTTGTTTGGAAAGGGACTGTTTGCTTTTATGAATGTTGATAGATCTTCCCTATATTTCTTCTTTAGGTAGGGTTCTGGTAACTTTACCATACTATCAATTAGCCATATGGGCTGTGATGGACAAATTGTTCCTGTTATCACGCCACGAGTTTCAGAGAACTTCATAATTTCTGAAATAGTTCTCCAGTGATAGAGTTCAGAGACTCTGGTAGGCTTTGTAGCCGAGTAGATTGGCATATAGCCCAATCTTTTGTTTGTGTCAATTTCATGGAGATATCCTTCTTCTAAGTATGAGAAGTTTGAACCACTTCTATCACAGAGGCCATTCCTTCTGATGAGATGTATTAACTCATTATCTGTGGTACATTCGAGATCTTCCTTAAGGAAAGATTCCAGGCATTCATTCCTATAAAGGAATGTGGGCAAGTCACTTTTCTTGTACTGACCTCCACAAGTAGAAATATCACAACCAGGGTGGAATTCCTGGCATCTCCAGCATGTGTAGGGGCCATATGCACCCCACCAAGTGTTAGATAGATGATTTAATATTGTGTGTTTCTTCATATCCTTTGTCTTTATAGGACATAGTAGACAATCTCTTTTGGCTGACTTCTGACTGCATGGAACACTGAACAGATTCTTCCCTTTTCTATTTGAAAATTGATCAAGACTGTTTTTTGAGTTTTCCCATTCGTTTCCAGGAGTTCTTATGGGGCTGTGAGCTGAGTGAGGTTGCTGTGTAATGCCAGAATTTCGAAACTCTACACTGCTTTTACCTAGTACTGACTGGGGATACATTGGTGCTTTAGATTGGTAGTAGGGATCAGGACCCCTCTTTAGAGTGATGGGAGATGTTTTTGTGTATTTGACATTCGGGTCATATCTTGATACATTACATGTATCGTGCAACTCTTGGTCACTAATAGAGAGATGTGTTCTCTCAACTTGTCTAGGGGGATATGCAGCAGACCTTTGAGTATTGGTATACTCAGTTTTTTCAGTAGTGACTATATTATTTGATACAGTACAAACATCTGGTGTAACCTTTGGCACATACATTGATTGCAGCTTCGCTTCCCTAAGTCTTTTATCAATTGTATTCCTTAGGTCACTACTATCTAGTTGAACATTCTGTTCAGGTGGGGAGATGGAAGGGGTTGAAGTTGTTGCTTCAACCTTTCGTTTACATGAGTTAGTTTCGACTGTCATTCTAAGTCCTGTTGTTGAGCTACAAGGTTTGCTTGGATCATTTACAGAGGTGTCCTCAGGGAAAACATAAGTCTTCCTGTAATCAACTTGCTCTTCATCATCTGATGGTTCAGGGACTATTTTGGAATTGTCTGGTTCAGGCTCTGACTTAGGGATTTTTAATTTCCTTTTGAAAACCTTGGGGGGGACATTGGATTCTAATTGACCTGTAGAGGATGTAGATTTCCTCTTTAACGAATCAACTTGTTCTTCCTCATCAGATGGTTCAAGAACTATTTTGGAAATGACTGGTTCAGGCTCTGACTTAGGGATTTTTAATTTCCTTTTGAAAACCTTGGGGGGGGGGGGGGGGGGGGGGCATTAGGTTCTACTTGACCTGTAGAGGATGTAGATTTCCTCTTTAATGAAGGATTGCTATCTTTCTTTTGTATAGCAGGATCTACAGTGTTATAAGAGTAAGTTTTTCTGAATTCAGCATCAAGGGCCTCCATTTCTACCTCTAGTTGACAAGGGGGTGAGGTTGAATCAGTCTCTTTTTTAATAGTCACTGAGGGTGCAGGGTCTTTTGACTCCTTGATAGCTTTGAGACCACTAAAGTGCTTTCTCAATATGTCAGCCACTTTTTGCTGCTTCCACACAACAGAGTCCTTTTTGGGATCTTTACCATGCCTAATTCTGTATTTGAGCAGGGGAAACTTTCTACTGTCAATGTTCCAGATATTATCTACCCAATTTCTTCTCTTTTCTCTTGAGGCTTCATCAGTTTGTATGGGGAGGTCGATTTCGACAGGTTTGAAGACATCTACCAGGATGATGGGGTAGTCAGTCTGGTCTGGGCTATCCTCGATCTCTATGGGGGGGGGGGTCCATTCTAAAAACAGAGGGTTAATGTTAGGTACAATCATGATGTTAACAGAATTAAATAAATCTTGTTAGAGATATGTTGTTACTCAATGTGATATTATAGTCGAGATGAAGAAGGAAGATATCAGCTATTAATCATATTAGAGAAATTAAGTGCATCAGAAGGTATTGTAATCCTGAGAAGAGAAAATATCAGATATTAATGAAGCAGTTATAAGGAAGGAAGTTATCTGGTATCACTGGGGCTGTTCTGAACATATTGCCTTTTAATGTAGGCAGGTATACAGGGATGACTTGTATAAGCAAAGAGAAATGAATCTCTATAGTATAATACCAAATATAAATAATGAGATAACAATTAATCTCAATAAAGAAAAACAAAGTATGTACACTTTTAGCCTGAGATGATCTATATCTCAATGCAGGCTATTTAAATATTATCAACAATCCAATACAAACACAAACCTGTGTGCAGCAGGCAATAGCATAATCAGGCAGTAACAAATTTAGGAAGAGAAAAAAAAATTCTCTATTTTGGAGACTTCCTAATGGTATTATGGCAACATATATACAAATATTCTTCAGGAATGGGTGAAGAAAATAAAATAATCCGCTCACTATTGAGAAAATGTATTATAGCTCAATGTGTCGATAACTTGGAATATATCAGAATGCAGCAATTGTGATCTGCTATATAAAATTTCGATTATTTAATGAGCATATGTGTATGGTTATCAACATAATGGCCCCCGCCTAAGCTAAAATAATAACCTGAGCCCGAGTGGCCAAAAGTTGAATCAAACAAAATGCTGCGAAAGAGGCCCCAATAACGAAACGCATTAAATCTCCTGATTGTGTATGGTTAAATGTTGACAGGCATTATATATATATATATATATATATATATATATATATATATATATATATATATATATATATATATATATATATATATATATATATAATTTATGGTTATGATTCGAACAAAATTGGCACGAGTGATGTAGGAGAAGAATACGAGAGAAGCCATAAAAGGTTCTTATGAGAGTGTTATATGTGTTAAAGCCTCCACCCGTTTACTCACCATCAGATTACCTGCGACTGTCTAGGTTATACTCCAGAAGAATAGAAGACCAAATGTATATCTTGCGTTGCTTGCACAATGACAGGGAAGTTTTTGGCTCTTTTTGATTCCTTTTATTTTGTTTCACCCTAACATGGTCGCTTCAAACATGATGCATGTTGTTATCAAATGCCATTGGATTTGCTTAGAATTCGGCATATCTATAGCTAAAGGAGTTACGTAAAGAACGGTGTCACCTTTTGAATTTTAGCTTTCTTCTAAAGTTGTGAAATCCATAAGTTGAAAAAAAGTATTTTTATGATTATGATGATAAATTTTGAATAAACCAATTTTCTTTGAATAGTGTCCTTCCATACACATCGATTAGTCCTGCACATTTGTGAATTTGAACGGTCTGGTCCTTAATTGATCATATCATGAGGATAGAAGCTGGGTTTGAAAACACATTCTTTTCTGTTTTAACCGTTCTCCCCTCACGTCTTGCGCCCCACAGGAGGGTACTTTTGTGATGCTTAATGCATTTCTCCTAGAAAGACCTCTCAGGCCCCGGGGGGGGGCACTCAGGTCCAGAGGGGGGGCCGCACCTGCGTTACGTATTTCGCGGAAGAAGGGGTCTTTTTTAAGACCTCCGCATGTCCGCGATTTTGTAAAAGAATGGTAGTTTTTGTACCCAGGTACGAAGTATGGGGGTCAAAATCCCCTTACAATCCACGAAATATACGCGACTCTGACGCCGAGTGACTCCCGAAGTGACTGGACTTCCGAGTTTGCTGCCGCCACTTGCTGCCGCTAAACAAGCAGAGGATTATAACAGCAAATATGGTAACTTGAACCCCCTAGCCTCCTGCAATACAAACGGTTTGTATTGTGCTTTTGAGTGAACTGCTGCAATACAAACGGTTTGTATTGTCGGCCTGACTCAGATTTCTCAGGGCTTTGCAATACAAACGGTTTGTATTGTCGCTATGAGTCAGCACTGCAATACAAACTGGATGTATTGTGATGTGACTGACTGGATGAAATATCATGTGTGGTAAATAAATAGACAAAATTAATTCAAATTCGATAATTTATTCAGATCATAATTCAAAACAATGAACATGGTTATAATGCTTTGAAACTTGTTTTACTTAGTGACTGGAGGATCATATAATGGTTAATTTATTAACCGACACTTCCTACATATTTAAGTCATAGTCTGTATAAGACTATCTAGAGACAACAAATAAAACACAAATAAATAGCTTGTAACAATAGTACAACAAGGTACTAGGTAGGTACTAGGTAGATGGGACAATTACACCTTACATAATGGATTATAATGAAACTTCACTGTTGTGATGATTTCTTCTCACTGGATCAAGTCCACACTTTGTTTTTATATCATAGCATGTATAAGACTATCTAAAGAAAGCATATACATAATAGCTTGTACCAGTAGCACAACTAGGTGGGTAGCTGAGACAATTACACCTTATACTATGGATTATAATCAATAACTGATGGGCTAAGCACAGTCATTGATCAAGCATAAAATAACTTCAAATTTCCATCATAGTTTTGACAACTGTTTTGAAACTTCACTGTTATGATGATTCCCGCACACTGGATCAAGTCTTTCAGCGTCTTCATCTGCGTTTCACTGTAGATTTGCAAACGGTACATTTGAAATCCTTGCGTTCTAGTCTAGTTGCATCCAGATTGTAACACTTAATGTGACTCCATAGGTGGCAAATATCACACTCCACCAGAGGTTTGCCATCATTTTGAGTTGCACCGCAGATGCAGTCTACAGTTGACAAGGCTATCAGAGAAAAAATTCCTAGCCACAACTAATACATGTATCAGTCATGTACCCCCAACGGCTCTTTTCAGAGCCACCACATCCTCACAAAAGAGCTAAATACTCACAAGTGATAGTTTTAATATCATAATAAAGTACATATATAGTTTTATAATCATAATAGATATACACCTGAAAAAGTATTTCCTAAGCCTTCTTAATAATTGACCAAGTTATATTTGTAAATATGCACTGTACCTTTCATCTTCCATTCAAGGTACTTATGCCATCGAAGTAATGAGTGCTACAAATGCCTACAATACAAACCGTTTGTATTGAACCACTCAATTTCAGCAATACATACGGTTTGTATTGCAGGGGGTTCAAGTTACCATAGACAATACAAACCGTTTGTATTGCAGGTGGTTCAAGTTACCACCCACAATACAAACGGTTTGTATTGTCGATGACAATACAAACCGTTTGTATTGTAGTTGGCTTGCAATACAAACTGTTTGTATTGTAGTTGGCTTGCAATACAAACAGTTTGTATTGTCAGCTCCACAATACAAACCGTTTGTATTGTCAAGTATGCAATACAAACTGTTTGTATTGCAGCTGAGGGCTACAATACAAACGGTTTGTATTGCAGGGGGTTCAAGTTACCATACTTGCATTATAACATCTCAAGTTAAAATACGTGTTCCCGTTCATCCAAAGTCAGTATTTTGATAAAAGAAGGGGTGTATATTTAGTGGAAAAAATCATCGTTTTATTAAACTAAGGGTGCTTTTTTGGCCAGAAATCAGTGCTTAGGGGTATTTTTAAATTTTGATAACGAACGTATTCGCCTCCTAAATACGGAAGTGCCCCCGGGCTCTCAGGCAATCTTCTTCTTGTATGATATAATAATCCTCCTGTGTAGGAACTGTTTTGAAATTTTAAAGCACTTAGATTAAATATGTAAAGTTAATGAGCTAAACTGAAAGCGATCACAGTTGGGACTAAATAACCTCAAATACAAATACAAAAGCAATGCATGCATTGTAAAGGCTGATTGGTCAAACAAAAGCAGAGTTGATGGAAAACTGAGCCAGGAAAATTAACCGATAATCTATTTAGATATACAATTACATTAGTCTCCTAGTACATTTAAAGTATTCTGGCGCGAGTCTTAAACGACTGCACTGACAGGGTCACGTTATTGTGCTTATATTACCAGTATATTTGTCTTAACATGTAGGCCTACTGCTTAGCAGAGGCCGAATGGTTTCAGGAGTGATCAACTATCTACAAAATTAACAAGAGTCACTTAGGTATCGATTACCTCAACCCGAAACTTAGACAAGAATTTGAGTGGAAGTTTTTTTCTCCAGTCTGATGTACCAGGCACGCATGGATGTATTAGTTAGTATAGCCACACCGATACGTTTTCAGCTATGTCCTAGTACATTGGTCTCGGAGAACAAATGATTGTTCTGAGGCACAATATTGGATGGCCATCTTGCGATGATTAAACAAACTATCATCAGTTGGCAGTACCATATCTCAACACACAAATCTGTATATTTAACCAAAGTAGTGTGTATTGTTCCCAGTATGCATGTACTGCTGTGAAGTGAAGAGGTGATCTTTCAGGATGGCTGTACATCAATCTCCAATATGAATTTCCATCAAACACTCTCCACAAAAGTTGAATAATTCGAATCAATTCTATGTTTAATACTACTATCAGAATATTAATTCAGCTTGCATTAGCAACTACGTTTTCGCTGTTATATATATATATATATATATATATATATATATATATATATATATATATATATATATATATATATATATATATATATATATATAGGTGGTAAATTAGAAGAATTAGGAGGCAACATACTGTTCATGTGCATATTTATCCATATTTACTAGTACTTTTCTAATACTGTTTCTGCATCTATAACCCTCCAAAACTGCAATCACCCAATTACATTATTAAAGCTGAGCTTTTCCAAGCACACCTTTGAGGATTATCACCTTCCGAAGCTGTTTAATAAGAAAGTCGCAGCAAGGAATCCCGATGAGGAAAATGCTTTATATTCTTCAGTGTGATGAACGGAGAACATACATGTTATAAAATTACCTCTCCATAAACCACTATTTTGAAAATGTACGTTTTATCTTGTATAGAATTTTCTTTTTAACAATGAAACACTTCATCTACCTGTTGCACAAATGCCCAGCACCACAGCTTATCATTAAAAGCTAGAAAACCTGAGTTCCTTCATCAACACATTATTTTGTGATTTTCTGTGGCAAAATTGTGGAATTCAAATCTTTGCATGGTCTTCCAGGTTGACAGTTTATGCCTGGAAAAATCAGAAAATCGCATAAAGCCCACCCTATGTAGAGATAAATAAGCATGGAACTAGACGTCTTGTAACGAATGACGCCATCAAAAATATTTCTAGAGCTCTTTTAAGGGGTTGGACACCCAGCCTAGTATTCCTGTTGCACAGCCCGAAAGTCTGGTAAAGATTTTACATAGTAAACACGAGCTGCCAGGGCGATTTTCAAGGCCGTGCGGCGCTCTTACAGATCATTGAGAATGCCTCACGGCATTCTTTAAAACAAATGAATGTTAATTTTATTTTTCATGCCTATATGGACCGTGAGGCCACAGGAAGGCCTCCTCAAGGTATCTTTAAGGTCTCTTCAATGTGGCCGTGCACCCTCCGTGCATCATCCTCAGCACTAGAAATTTTCCTCCATTTTGCAATTTTTCAAAATATAGGAACGTGATTGTAAAACTTGTCACGACTGGCAGCACGGCCAATTAATTTGTGACTGCAAATGAAAGATCTCTGTTTGGCAGTATGCGACCTGGCCACGGCACTTGGACGCATGCGATCGATCAGCCGCACGGAGATCTTCGTCATATGTGACCAGGGCGTCAGACGCTCAGTCAATAAATGTACGTAGGATGGTCGTGGACCATAGACTGATTTGCGAACATGTTCGCAAATCTTTGTATGGTCCACAACCATTGATTTTGGATCTCACGACCTGTACGGTTTAGGCATAACATTTCGTCTTCATATATCATTTATAACACGTTTACATGAGAAGTTCATCACATATTGACAGGCCATTTTGGATGCTATTGGCATGAATGGTTAAACGTCAAACGTCATTTGTGTTGATCGGCGTTGCTATGAACACATGCATACATTTATATGTATATGAATCCATTTGCTGTACATGCAACTTTCCCTCTTTGCATCCTGATTGTGTTAGGACAATGAATATGAATATGTCTAAAACCAGACAACCAGGAAAGTGACGTCAGGCGGAGCTCGCATCATAGATGTATATCTACGCTCGCACCTCAACAATCCATCTACTTTGTTTCGCTCATTCATAGCGTCTAAGAAGCAAGGATAGCGTTCTAGTACTTATACACCCTACTTATCGTAGTACAGGTCATGGCTGCCACACAGTCAAAACATTCAAAAAACACTTTTAATTCAATCAGTCGTCTGTGTCTCAAAGGACTTCGAATTGCCCTTTTCGCATGGGCAGTGTTTTGTTACTTTGGATTTGCAGGTGGGAGGCAACTGAAGTTCGAAGCCCCTTGTGGCAAGGACATGGCATTTGGAGAGGAAGCGCTAGGACCTGGACAGCGTGCACTGTCCGCTACACAGTGTGCCGCCAGGTGCTCCAACGAGCCCAGGTGCCACTCCTACACCTTCAACAAATACAGCAGGATGTGCCAGCTCTCCAGCGGACGAGCTAAGTCCTGCCAGAAAGTCACGGCAGAGCAGGGGTCAAGGTACATGGAAGCGGTAAGTGGAGCTCCAGCCAGCTTTTAGATTTACCAATATCGTGTTTTGCCATGTTTAGCCTAAATTGTGATTAGTCTTCACTATAATCCTGGTCAAAGATGATCACATTAAGAATTATGTTTAGTCCATCCACTTGCCAGTAAAAGTTCCTTGTAGAGCACATTCAATTAACAGCTGTTGTAAACTAAGTTTCCTCCAAAGAGTCCATAAGCAACAAAAGACTGCCAGACGAATGTCCTCCAATGAGACATTTGCTCTCACTGGTGTAATTTTTACAAGTCTGAGGTCTGGCCCTAAATCATCCCCTTTTATAGTATGGCATGCCTTTTGCACATTTATTTAACATGTGCAAGGGAGATACAAGGTTGAGAGATTGATAGGCAAGATGTTGGAAAGAGGGGCTAGTTTTCTGAGTTTTAGTGGCAACATTAAAAATGGAGGCAACATGGAAAAATGGATACAACCTTGCGCAAGGATGTTTTTTATTGTGTAGCAAAATTTCAACTCTCTGGGATTAATATTGAATGAATGAGGTTGTTTCAAAAATGATAAGTATGGTGATTTCAGAAAGCTGTCTAAAGCTCAAGTCAAAGTGAACCATGCATTTATACATTCTAAAATGACTTTATGCTCCATTATAAAACTTAAGGGGTTAATTTGGAATAAGAATACTATTCATTTGCATTGGTAGAATGGTTTGAAAATTTAATAATTTAGTGGGTACTTCAATTACTTGAATAAAAATGGATTTTTAGAGAAGATTCTGAGCTTTCTGAAAGGAGGCTGGCACCCCTGGTGAGTGCTCCTCCCCCAGCTGATAAGGAAAGATAACAAGCTATTAGTGACTACTGATTGCTAATTGGCTGTCTGGAGGTGAATCCATTCAATTTCAAGTACATGATATACTAACTATGTAAATAACTTCAGAAATAAGGATAAATTTACAACAAAATTGGAGGAGAGTTGTTGGCTAGGTACATATCTACATTTCTTCTTCAAATATGTTTCTAGATATAGCTCTAATCATATGAATAATTGAATAAGACTACAATAGAGTTATTATGAAATAACTTTGGGAATAAGGGTAAATTGACAAAATAATTCAAGGAGGGTTGTTCACTAGGTACTGATCTACATTTCTTCTTCAAATATTTTTCTAGATATAGCTCTAACCATAATGAAATAACTTTTGGAATAAGGGTGAATTGACCATACATTTTAGAATTAGCTCTGATCACTGAGATAAAACCAAAATAGCGAAGGTGATTTGGGAAGACACAGGCATGTAGGGTTTAATTAGGTTTTCTCTGCATTGGTTTTCTCTGTCAAAAAGATATATGGAATAGATACCTAATGCTTCTTGAAACTGGGTAACTGGAGGAGGTAGATCCATAGCTGCACTGAACTTTTGAAGCCCATTATGTCCATTTCCACACAGACGTCCTGCTAGAACTGATTGTCTGTTTATAGCATAAAATCGTCCATTTTTGTCACTACTAGGAAAGTCTGTTCTCTTTCCATCACAATCCTCATTTGAGCATCTCCAAAATGGGCTGATCGAAGTCCTTGTTGCCTTCTTCTGTCTTGCCATAGTTCTAACTTTCCATCAAGGCAGTATGCACACACTGCAGCTTCCTGAAGGCTGTCTTCAAGTTCTTGTGAATGCAGAATATGTCTTCCTGGTACCCTTTCTTCACAGGAATCTGTCTCCTCTTCTGAGTCATGATCAGTGTCTGTTCCCTCAAAATCTGCATCTCCAATTGCTATGCCACTGTCATCTGAACCAGTACTCAGCAGTCTGAGCTTTCTATAACTGGCACTATGAATGGTTGGTGATTCCTCAGATTCCTCTTCCTCTATTGTATCCAAATCTTCTGGTACAGAAGATGTTTTTCCCCATTCAAATGCCCTCTTCCTCTTTCTCTTCCTTCTGCAACTACTTCCCATTCTAAGGAAACATTCAGACTCTGCACTGTCCTGAGCTCAGCATCTGAATGTTCTCTCCTAACCCTGAATCTCTACAGGAAACCCTTTTCACCTAGGTAACATGCATCCTAAACATCCTGCCCCTACCTGACAGGCTGACACACACCAGAATATTTCTGGAGCATTTGATTGGTTTTACCTCACCTGTCTGACCTGCAACTGTAAAGCCAGACAGCTGATGCACAAAAATCACAACTTTTATTCAATACCCTAATTGCAATGAATTGGTCACTCATAACTGCTTGGTGCCTGTTTCCTGGGTAAACAGGATACTTCCATTTGAATACACATTCTGGACCTAGCCAGGAAATAACCCCCAGTTCGCATCAATCAGCCAGTATAGCACACCTCCCAGGGGAGATCAGATAAGGAAGGGCCATTATGGATTTAGATAAGCATCACAGCTGGTTACCCAGGATATCTGGCCTCTTGTAGAAAGCTTTTTAAAAACTCCTTTTTTTGTCATTTGTAGTTCTAGTTGAGAGTTCTAGTTCAAAAGAATAAGTAGCAAACCTTTTCAGCTATCACATATCAAAAAAACAAAAAACACCCTATTTAAAGGTGCGAAGGTCCCGAGCCCCCTTAAGTGGCTTAGATATACCATGGGTGAGTTCAAGTACCGCGTCAACACAAAATTATCGCAGACGTTTTTGTTAAAATGGGCAATACTGCAGTACTTGAAATGCCAGCAAGATGTCTGCATCAACTCAAAGCTGTGTGTTTAATTTTGTGTTAACTTCAAATGTACCAGAAAATGTTAGTGTTTATCCGAACTTTCTTTTTAGGGAAACCTTCCTCCCATATAGTTTGTTCAGGCAGAAACACTGACGCTTGACTTCAAATTTCAGACCTGCTAGCAATGTAGCTAATAACCGGCTAGCTTGGACAACAATTGTGCACTTTGGTCAAAAAGCATCAAACCTGGTACAAATCTATGTTGAGTGATGCTAATCAATATCAATGAAGGATGCATGGTGCGATTTACTCCTGAAGCCTTTTTTGGGGTGTTTCATGCAAAAAAATAACACAAAACATTATTTTAGGAATGTGACAATAAACATTCAGGAAAGAAAGTGGATCTCCAAACTTTGCACAAATACACTTCAAGAGTTGCTTATTAAAACTGTTGTTCAGGTGAACTTGGATATGACGAACCACTGTACGACGGAATTTGCATATGACGGACCAATTTTCCTGGTCCCATTGAGTCCGTCATATCCAAGTTCACCTGTAGTAGTAGATGTTACAAAAGAGTTCTTAGGGTATTCTTTTACAGAAAGGATAGAAAAAGAGAATCTCATACAAACATTCTTTGAAGGTTTTTGATAACTGGCATCAGTAAAGTTTGTAAAAGGCACCCTAGTGACTGGTAAGTTATTTAAAGCTGTGATGCTGGTGACACACTCAAAATAAGACAACTCCTAGTTCAGCACTCCTGTCCCCTTTCTAACAATAGTTATCCAATCCCTGAGGTTTTGGTGTTTCAAATATAAGTTTTCAGCTTAAGCTGACCTCGATATAAACTGTTTCTATTTTACAATGTTTTACCTCAAATGAGGTTTTCTTGATCAATAAAGGTACATTTGATTCGTAAATACCATACATGTCTGCAACATATACTATGCTAGGGCAACTGGAAGGAAAGTTTAAGGTTCCTGCAAGATAGTGCCTCACAGCACGCGACTTTAGTTGAAATATTTACCTAAGAAAGTAGGTCACAATGCGCCGCTCTCTCTACCTTGTTGACCTACTTTTGTAAGTTAAATTTGCACCAAAATCGCGTGCTGTAAGGTAACATCTTGCAGGAACTCCAGATTTTCCATCCAGTTGCCCTAGCCTAGTATATTTAGCATACATGTATTGTATTTACAAATCAAATGTACCTTTATTGATCAAGAAAAACCTCATTGAGGTAAAACACTGTAAAATAGAAACTGTCTTCATATCCAAGTTATTGAAAACTTGTACACCAAGACCTCGGGGTTTGGATAACTATTGTTAGAAAGGGGCAGGAGTGCTCAACTAGGAGTTGTCTTATTTTGAGTGTGTCACAAGCATCCCAGCCTTATGCAGAACAATGACTGAAATGTGACTAAGGAAATCTATACTTCATAGTAGAAAGTGAAGGAATATCACACAAATACATATTGAGGGTTATTGATTGAGAAAGCTATGGTAGAAACTTTGATATGTATTCATAGTGCCTTATTTCGGTGGTAATTTTATCAAAAAATGACTGATAATGGGATGATTTTGGATCTGACTCTAGATATTCATTGTCTGCATTTCCCTCGATAACTACATACTGATTAAAAAAGGCATGACTTGAACCAAATACACTTGTCATGCATCAGTGATTGTTGTTACAGTGATGTTTCAGTTATTATTTCATTTCATCATCAGTAAAGTTGACCCGTTGCCTTTTCCTATTTTGTTTACCATTAGATTGGGAGGACCACCCCGACACCTAACTACAGCCCGGATGGACGTTCCTGTGGACCTGGTTACTATGGAAGTATATGTCATCTCTACTGTAAGTTTACTCTCTCTCTCTCTCTCACTCTCTCGTTATCGTGACAATATTACTGTCGATTGGTTGTACTGTGTTTGTACTCTCTCTCCTCAGTGCTGCTGAAACCTCTGGCTGCAGTTCGTTATTGATCTCACAGTTTTTAAGATCTTTATCTACTCTCTTACTATGAATGTATGTTTACAAAGTGTGTGTAAGTATGTATGTATGTATGTATGTATGTATGTATGTATGTATGTACATTAAACAACTTAGATCTGAATGCGGCGTTCGACACCATCGACCATGATATTCTATTCAGCAGAATGGAGAATACACTGGGTAATACGGGACAAGCACTTGCTTGGTTTAAGTCTTACCTGTCAGGTCAGACTCTCCGCATCAAGATTTACAAGTCATTCTCTGAGTTACAGGACATTCTGTGGTCTGTACCACAATGATAAGTGCTAGGACCATTGTTGTTCCTGATCTACCTCCTACCTCTTGGGAAACTCATCAGAAAGCATGGTTTAGAGCTTCGCATATATGCAGATGACACACAGCTCTATCTGTCAATAAAACCCATCACTCAACAAGCAGTCGATATAGGAGTTGCTAGGCTGGAGGGCTGTGTCACGGACATATATTTGTTGCAGTAAGAGTGTCAAACCAGGGATTTAGTCAAATCCCTAAAACTTTCAGGGAATCTGTCAAATTCCTGTTTCACTCAAGGATTCGGTCCCTAAATGTCTACGGATATGACTAAACCCCTAAAAATAGGTGGGTCATTTTTGACTTGTTTACTGGAGACCTTTCAGAGGGATCGTTGAATGACAATTACCTTTGTTTTATGCTTAGTTGAGCGCTACTTATGATTCCTGATTATCAAAGTAATGAGGTACAAAGTAATGCTGAGTAATCAATGCTCAGCCAAAATTTAATTGCTTGATGATGATGATAATTAGTATCTCAGTCAACGTTTATCAATTTCATCATTCTGACCCTCCTATTTTCAAGGATTTAGTCAAATCTCTAGACATTTAGGGACCAAATCCGTGAGTGAAACAAGAATTTGACAGATTCCCTGAAAGTTTTAGGGATCCCTGGTTTGACGCTCTAACTGTAACATATACATGGATGTCACAGAACAAGCTGAAACTGAATGCAGACAAAACAGAAGTCTTAGTGCTGGGCACCCCTAAGCATCGAGCCAAAATATCTGTGCCTAGCATTTCCGTAAATGGTGAGATTGTCAAGATTCTCAATATACCTATCAGCAATCTGGGCTCTGTTTTTGATCCAAGCATGTATATGGCAGCACATGTGTCAAAGGCAGTCAAATCTGCAAACTATTACCTTCGAAACATCGGAAGGATTAGAAAATACTTGACTGCAGAATCAAGTAAAAGTGCTGTCATATCCCTGGTAACCTCAAGATTCGACTACTGCAATGGAAGAGCTAATACGTAAGCTCCAGAAAGTATAAAACAACGCTGCCAGGGTGATCACTCTCACAAAGAAGCATGGCCATATCACTCCAGTACTTAAGGAGCTGCACTGGCTACCAGTCAGAAAGAGAATTGAATTTAAGATTCTGCTACTGGCGTACAAGTGTTTGCATGGAACTGCACCTTGTTACCTGAGGGAATTGCTGAAAGAGTATGTCCCACCACGGACACTGAGATCAACATCCAAGAACTTACTCTGTGAGCCGAGAAACAACATGAAAACCTACGGTGACAGATCGTTTAGTGCCTGTGCCCCCAAACTATGGAATCAGCTCCCAGATAATATTCGGGCAGCTGGGAGTGTGGCAATCTTCAAACGACAATTGAAAACACATCTGTTCAAAGATGTATATATCAATTAACTATGTGGATATCAACATCTATCCTTTGACAATGGAATGTAATGCGCCTTTGAGCATGTTTATATGGAAAGGGCGCAATATCAAATGACAATATTATTATATTATTATTATTACATACCAGTATGTATGTATGTACGTGTGCAAGTACCATGTATCTCTAACAACACAACAAATCCACACTGTCTAGATGGTAGCCACGTCACCTGTAGCCAAATGGTAAGAGAGTAATGATAGTCTCACACTGGCAAGACAAGCTATCAGGACACTAATAGGACCTGCCACGATCAGGAATTTCGTTCAACTATTTCGTTCAATTCCTGATCGTGACAGCGTCCTAGTTGATGTCCTAGCAAGATCGTGGAGTTCCTAGGTGCAGCTAGGACAAATGGCGTGTCGGGGCAAATACTTGAACATGTTCAAGTATTGTGCCAGGACAGACAAGACAAAGATTTAGTCGGCGACAAGTCCTAGCAGTGTCTGGGACATGTCCTAGGACAGTCCGCAAGTTCCTGACTGTGTCTTGCGGTTAAAGGTTGCGGTTTTTCGGCCAGGACACGACACGATTCAGTCAGGACACTGCTAGGACACGATATTTGCCTTGGCCTAGTCACGTGCATTGGGGATTCCCCTTGACGTCGGTTGGGAATTCCTGCACCACAACGAGGCCAGAACGAGGTGCACTCCTGTTACATATTTCGCGGAAGAAGGGGTCTTTTTTTTTTAGACCTCCGCATGTCCGCGATTTTGTAAAAGAAGGGTACTTTTTTGTACCCAGGTACGAAGTATGGGGGCAGTGAAAATACCCTTACAATCCACAAATTATACGCGGCTCTGACGCCGAGTGACTCCCGAAGTGACTGGGCTTCCGAGTTTGCTGCTGCCACTTGCTGCCGCTAAACAGGCGGAGGATTATGCAATCTAAAGGTCTTACGATACTCTATACCGGTGACACCTATTGGGTTTTGGACAAACTTAAATAATTTATTACATTTTGCCTGACATTACAAGAAAAATTTAAAAGAAATTGATTTTTATTGAATATGTACCAATTCTGATTATACCTGCCTATTATAAATAGTATTCTATGAGTTATTTTGTTTTTGGCTACAGTGATTTCCATATTCATTGAATTTGATGTTTTGACACGTTTTCAGGCATAATGAGTGATAATTCATGTGTATAAAATGCTCAACAATATCTTATATAAGCATGGGTATACACGGTAAAAATTGAGTAACTCTTTTCTAACATTTTCATAAAAACTGCCCCAAAAAAGTCCTATTTCACAAACTTTGACCATCTGTGGTTCGAAAACTAACGCGATGACCTATCATTTTCTTTGTGTCTTCTTATGAAGCGCAGTGCGTTCATAGTGTAGACAAAAATTGGTGAAAATTAAACTAGGCAAATCGACTTATATCAATTTTGGGTCAAAAACTTGTTTCTCGAACTCCTTGATTTTGCCCAATGATTCCTATATAACAGCAGAAAAATCATTTCAACAAGGCAGAACAGTATTTCAGGCTGAGTCAGTATCTCTTTAGGGATAAATCTAGCAAAGAAAGACACCAATTTTGACGAAAGTGATGTTTGTGACATAAATTGCATTAATTTTTCAAAAATCTGTGAAAAAAACAACTAAGTCGATGACCCCATGATTTTAAGTTGTTTTGAAGATCACTCTGCTATGTTCTTTCCTTTGGCAAAATTTGAGGAAAATCAAACTGAGATTTCTAAAAGTGTCGTAAGACCTTAAGTTAAAATACGTGTTCCCGTTCATCCAATGTCAGTGTTTTGACAAAGAAGGGGTGTTTATTTGGTGGAAAAAATCAGCGTTTTTATTGAAATAAGGGTGCTTTGTTGGCCAGAAATCAGTGCTTTAGGGGAATTTTTTAATTTTTGATAACGAGCGTATGCGGGCCCCCCTTAATTCCCCAAGTGCTCCCCCCACCCCCCTCGGGAACCCCCCCCCCCCCCCGTGATCAATTCCTACAATATACCATGGCTACCACCTCAGCCACAAAACATAAAATTGCATTTATACAGTATTGGGCTTAAGACAACATAATTTATTTATCTAGAAAGTCCCTAATAATATGTTCTTGTTAAGTGAATTAGAATCGTAATTTTAGGCCCAATAATCATGGAGAGATCATTGAATGAAAACGCCTTGAACACACATTTTGATTTCCAGACATTCTCGGCAAAATATGTCCGTTTTCATTTGATGATTTCTCACTTATCACTGGGCCTTAAGACAACAAATTTTATACATTTAGAAAGGCGGTCATATTGTCGTTTAAAATATATTAGAATTGTAATTGTAGATACAGAAATCACGACATTATGTAAGGAAGATGATAAAGAGATCTTCCTTTGGCTGCTAATGTTGGCTGTTCTTATCTCATAAAACTAAGAAGCGGTGTACATGTATTAAAGCCTGTGCTGTGCACTGGTTGCAGCTAGTGATAATAATAATAATAATAATAATAATAATAATAATAATAATAATAATAATAATAATAATAGGTATTAGCTACTTACAACGTAATACTATTACGTTGTAAGTAGCTGCAAATATATGAATCTGACTAGATCATTTGGCCAGGTAAATACACATTTTTTTGGCGACATGTTTATTTCTTATTTATTAAGGTATACTGTATTTTTTTGCATGTCAATGCAGTCAATAAACATATTATACTATACTATGTTACGGTGATTGAATTTTTTATGGGACAGATACAAGACGCTCAAGACATGTCCCCGCCCTGTCCCCAACACATCCCGGACACATTGTATATGTCCTATATACATCGGGGACAAAAATACTAATTTGCATAATGTCTCGGACAAGGCCACATTGTCCTAACATTGTCCGCGATGTGTCCCCAACACATCGCAGACAAATCCCCACCTAACAGGACTTACTCAGGATGTCCTAAGCGTCCATCAACTACGTCTTGTTCATTGTTCACACTGTCCGCGACGGGTCCCGACGTGTCCCCGACACAACCAAGACATCCTTATTTGCATATATTTCCTCAATTTTCACCTAGGACTTTGTCGGCTTCAAAAAGGTTGTGATGTCCTGGGTGTCCTAGCTAGGTCTTGGCTAAAAGTCCTAGCTTGTCTTGCCAGTGTGAGACTAGCTTAAAGCAGGGCTCCCACATACACGATTTCTAACAAGACTTCAACAAGACTAACACACATGCAGTGAAGTGTGAAGAACAAGTAAAGCAGGGCTCCCACTTACATGACCTCCAACAAGACTTCAACAAGACTAACACACATGCAGTGAAGTGTGAAGAACAAGTAGTTGTCTTGCGGTCAGAAATCACTGAACCCTTATACGCGATTGCAACACAATACCAACTTGATTATTTAGACTGCAACAAGAATGCAAAATTTAATGAAATTGTCCTCAACAAGATTGCAATATGATTCATTTTAACGAGAAATAACTCTAACACGATGCTAATGAGTATATAAGTACTGCAACACGACTGCGATATATCTTAATTTGTTTCTTACACGTGTTATAAAACTGCTACCTGTAGTCAAACGATTGCTTTGAGACTAGGGCATGTGCATTACGATTGAAATGTTGTGTTACGTACGTGCACCTTTCCAAATGAGAAATGTGAGATTTTTGATGAAGCTATATTATCGATTCAAGCGTTTGTGGAGTATTTATGACATAAATCACACCCAGATGATGCATTCTTTTTGTGTTGTTTCCTTTTTTGGCCATGTCTAGAAAATGTTATACCCTATATCTGTGAAATGCTGAAAATCATTGCCATAACATTTCTTATAACATTTCAAAAGTTTTTATTTTCACATTTTGAAATACAATATTACAAAAATTATTCATCAAATATTTCTGAGAAATATTTTTACATTATGATTAAAAGATATTCATTAAAATTAAAAAGTTTGGCCTGATGATTATTACCATAACAATTCTTATAACATCTAAATTATCATTTTCACAATATACAAGATATATATTTATGCAATGTTGCTTAGTTTTCTTATCAACTATTTCTATGAAACATTTTTACATTGTTGCTGCAAGATGTTTATCCACATTTAAATGATTGGCCTGAAAGATATTGTGCAAACATTTTTGTAACATTTAACTCCACATTATTTCAATATTTTTGAAACAATTATCTTTTCCAGATAGGTGTGCCTTAAATGTTTTTTAGCTAAAAAACATGTAATTACCCATCTCCCATGGCAACCTCACTTTTCAAATCTGAATGTTAAGAGTTTCTTGGTCAGTCTTACTTAATATTCTTGAAATATTCCTTAAAGTTTTGTGTTGCAATTGGTATATTTACGGTGCTTTCCTGTAATTCAAGGACTGTTTTATAGTGATGATGAAGAAACAATCAGCAAAACATATCAAAATATTTTTGTCATTTTTAGTATTTCATTACAGCTTTGTGCAAATGTTTCATTAATATGTTACAGGATGTGTTCTTGATATCGAACTCCTATTTGAAAAAACATTTATAATAAGCAGATGTAAAACATGCTAGTACAAGATAGAATAATATAATGAAACATTTATTGTACTGAAACTTTTTTTGTATACAATCATTGATTATCATCTTATCAATATGAATTTTGATATTTGATTTTTACTTTGTTCAGACATTTTACCAACATCGTAAACATTTTGAATACAACATTTAAAGAAACATTTGAAATGGGCAGAATAGAATGTTTGAAACATCATTTGTAATAAGCAGATGTAAAACATCAACCATAAATGTTGATAAAATATGGTTTAGTGTTATCAAACATTATCGTGAAAAGATATAATATTTTGAGAAAATATTCATATATTCTTGTCAATGTTTGCTCATATCATATTTGTATTATATAACATTATCTATATTTATCATTTCACCAATGTTTTTACTCGGGTAATTGAACATTTTCCTAATGTCTTACTCATGGTTATTGTGAATGTTTTTCACAATCTTTTTTTCAGTCTTTCAAAGATATTTTGAAAATATTTGGTGTTTACCAGGCTTTCTCATCATTTTTGTGTTTAGTTTTCCTTATACCCTTCACGTTAACCTTGCACTCATGTTGTGAGCGATACTTGAGGAGCTTGGATCACGTGATTAAAAAGGAGTGGGAAACTTAAAACAAGTAGTAATTTTTTAGACGCATTAAAGTCATAGTGTAATCTTTCTTGTCAATATGCATGCGTATTGACATCATGTTGTTATCGTGTTAGAGTCGTAGCAAATATTCCAACGGGTATATATATAAGTTTAAAAAAACAGACTTTAGACTGCATCATGACTAAAATAACTGTGACACGACAACAAATACAGTAACAAGATCGGAATACGACAACAAATACAGTAACAAGATTGTAACACGACGATTACGACCAGACTTCAAATATTACGACAGTTTTGAACTTTTCAAAGCTGTCGTGTTGGACACACGACTAAAAAAACCTGAAATGACTGAACACGACTGTAACACGACTGCTACTTGTTTCATTACGACAAGGCAGTCGTGTTGCAGTCGTGTTCGAAAATCGTGTCTGTGGGAGCCCTGCTTAACTGAACACTATACGCGATTGCATTGAGAATGCAACACGATACCAACTCGATTATTTAGACTGCAACAAGAATGTAAACATTAATTGAAATGTTCTTAACAAGACTGCATTATGATTCATTTTAACGAGAAATAACTGTAAAATGACATTAATGAGAATACAAATAATACAAAGCGAGTGCTATAAATCTAAAGTTGTTTCTAACACATGTTAAAAAACTGCTACCTGTAGTCAAACGGTTGCTTTGACACTGTAGGGAATGTGCATTACGATTTAAATGTTGTGTTACGTACGCGCACCTCTCCCAATGAGAAATGTGAGATTTTTGATGGAGCTGTAAGAATGTATTTAACGTACAACTTCAAGCGTTGTGGAGTATTTTTGACATGAATCACTTTATTCACAGCCAGATGGTGAGTTCTTTTTGTGTTGTTTTCTTTTTTTTGGCCACTCCCAGCAAACACAAAGCATATGTGCTATGTCTAAAAAATGTTTTACCCTATATCTGTGAAATGATACTGAAAATGTTTACTAATATTATAACGTTCGATCTGAAAATAAATGCCATGATATTTCTTATAATATCTGAATCTTTGTTTTCACAACATTTTGAAATACAATATTGCAAAAATCATTCACCAAATATTTTTACATTATGATTGAAAGATATTCATTAACATTTAAAGGTTTGGCAGGAAAATTATTAACAAACAATTCTTATAACATATCAATTAATATTTTCACAAAACGTAAAATATATTTTTATACAATGTTGCTTAGATAATTTATCAACTATTTCTATGACTTCCTCACTAATACATACTGTTGTTTCATGCTTTTTAAGAAACCTACACTTTTAAAAGAAAGCCAGTAATAATATATAAACTATTTGTTTGTAAATGTTTAAACCAATATTTGATGTTTATCAATAATTATTTATCTAATTTTAGCATGAAATGTTGCTTTTTCAAAGAATCTCATGACCAATGGTTGCTAACCATTTTAGGATAAAGAAATAACATTTTTAATACGAGGACAATAATATTGAATTGTTGCCTTTTTTTAGCATTTGGTATTATTAGGTGGCAGTATCATAGGGCATTCTTTAATAAGATTTTTGAAATATTTTATAAGGTTTTTGTGTTGCAATTGGTATTTTTATGATGCTCTCGTGTAATCTAAGGAGTGTTTTATAGGAGTGATGAACAAACAATCGGAAAAACATTTCAAAATATTTTTTTGACATTTTTAATGTCATTTTTAATATTTCATTACAGCTTTGTGCAGATATTTCACAAATATGTTATAGGATGTATTCTTGATATCGAACCCATGTTTGAGAAAACATTTGTAATAAGCAGATGTAAAACATGCTAATACAAGATAGGATAATGGTATCAAACATTTATTGTGCAAAATTACTGGTTATTATCTTATCCATATAAATTTTGATATTCAATTATTTCTTTGTTCAGACATTTTACAAACATCTTAAACTTTGTAAATACAATATTTAGTGAATATTTAAAGAAGCATTTGTAATAGGCAGATTTTAAACAATTATTTGAAAAATTCTAGTTTAATATCATCAAACATTATTATGTCAAGATATTGTTCAACACTTCATGAATGGATATTTTCATATTTTATTTTGACTTTTTCAGACTTTTTAGAAACATTTTAAAGTGTGTCAATGATAGTTCAATAAATGTTTAAAACATCATTTGTAATAAGCAGATGCATAAACATTAACCATAGATGTTGATAATTGGGGTGTTACAAGTTAATTTTTTTGATACAGAGCTAAGATTGAAACGGTACATTTTTTGCTTTTTTATGAAAATGAAAAGACAATGACGCAGCCTTTGTTTCCCTATTGTTGTGGCAACATTAGGGGGAAAATCCCTTTGTCGGAGTCGTGTTGCGCTTGCTAAGACGCCAATATAGCGCATTATGCCACACATAATGAATTGTAAAAAAATAATAGACCAGAGAATCTATTTTATTTTTTGCTATGTTCTTGATTTGTAAATTTGCTTTCAATATAACAAAAGAAAAGGGGGTGTACGAGTTACTTTTCTTGCTACAGAGCTACGAGTGATCGGGTACATTTTATGACTTTTTGCAAATAAAATTGGCAATGTCTGTGGCAACAATAGTGAAATTCCCTTTGTTGGAGTAGTCAGTGTAATAACGACGGGTCTCTACCCTTGTCAGCTACTTGTGCGCAATCAGTTAAGACGTCAACTGAAAGTATTTATATTCTCAGGGGTGTCCAACTGTCTTATTGTCGCACCAGCCTGCGACAGGGGCTACGAAACATGCGACAAGTCAAGAGCACTGTTTGACCCGGGAAATTTTGGCAGAGCATGACCAATTGAGTCTATTATATATTTCACTTGAATCACTTTTGATATAAATTGTATTTAAAAATCCAGTGAAGTCGATTTTAGGAATAATGTCTGTTGATTGTTCTTGGTCTTAACTATTGCAATAAGGGCTAATATAGTAGTGCAACCAGGTTACACTATAATAATAGCTATTATCGAACCACGGCCACCATAAATTGCTTTGGTCCAGGACGTATTGACTGTTGCTCAGCAGTGAAATATTTGGACATCCCTGATTCTGTTTAGAGCTATTTCAGATAAAGAGAACAGAAGGGGGGGGGGGGGGGGGAGAGAGAAACCGCCAAATTTAGACTTTTGTTGATTTTTGAATAATGGTTGTCCAATACGGCCCCCTCTCAAAAGAAAAATAATACTTCCTCAGTTTTACTGATCCTTTAAACCGTTAACCATTTAAGCAGTTAAGGTCTTACAATACTCTATTCCGGAGACACCTTTTGAGTATTGTACTAACTAAAAGGATATATCATATTTTACTTTATTTTTACCTAACACTACTGCCAATTTTGAAAAGAAATTGGTACAAAAACCGACTTTATCAAATATAACATCATGACTATACCTGCCTATACAAAATGGTATCCTAAGGGATAGGTTTTAACACTGAATGCTTTGGATACAGTGATTTTCACATTCATTTTATTTGATGATTTGACCCATTTTCAGAAAATATGCTTGATGAATCATCTATGTTTAAAATGGGGGTACTCGTGCTAAACACTAACTTATGTAAGAATGAGCAAATACGTTAGAAATAGGGTATTCCTTTTATTCCATCTTATGGAAATCTGCACTAAAAGTCCCATTTCACAAACTTTAACCATCTGTGGTGCAAAAACTGATCTAATGACCTATCATTTTCTTTATGTCTTCTTGTTAAGAGCACTGTATAGCAAGCTAAGACAGATTCAATTAGCCAATTCTGACATACCAATTTTGGGTTAAACATTTGTTTCTTGAATTCCTTGTTTTTGCATCGTAATTCCTATGTAACATCAAAAAGATAATTTCAACAAGGTAGACCAGTATTTTAAGCAGTTAGATTATCTCTGAAGCGATAAATTTAGCAAACAAGGATACGTACCAGTTGGGGAGAATTAGACGTCCATGACATGATTTACAATACTTTTTCAAAAAATCTATATGAAAAAAACAGTCGATGACCTGTGAGTAAATGTTGTTCTGAAGATCACTGGGCTTCGTTATTTCATCATGCAGTTTCAGCAAAATCAAACTGAAATTTCGAAAGGTGTCTTAAGACCTTAACTTGAATTGCGAACAGCACTGCATAACAACGTAATTTATCCACCCTTTCACGCACACATATGGTAGTTAGTCAATATTTTATTACAGAAAATGGTTTTGCTTTTGTAAGCTAGGCAGAAAAGTAATTGCCATATCCCTCAACAGTACGCTATGGCGCGATAAGTGCCCCATTTATTCCTGACGTTCATGCCACTCATGCCTGACTCCAGTAATATACGCATTATACCACACCTGGCGTATATACCATAGTCACGTGACCTGACGGGGAGGAATATTTACAGTCGTTCCAACCAAACAGACAAAGTTACCAAGCAATGGGAAATGTATGAAGGTCCACACCACCATGCCGAACAATTATACAAAGAATCTGTGGTGTTGTCTATTTTACCACCTTAACCTCCTCCCTCAACAATGGGTGCGTCACACATGCACATGCTTCCAACAAAAGTAAATCCTATTGTGCTATGACGTTCTGATTGTTGCACCATCCAGCACGTTGCGACAATCAGCTCATGCTAAGTTTAGTTTAAATCTTAATTTAAAGCAAAAATTCTGACCAAAATATGTTTGTAAGTGTTGTGGTATAATGGGAATTGATCACGGTAGGTAGGTGATTGTGGCAATACCAGTGCCCTCCCATTCAGCAGTCGAAACCGAGCCCGTAGGGCAAGGTTTTGGCTGCTGACTGGGCCGGGCACTGGTATTGCCACAATCACCTACCTACCGTTATCAATTCCTACAACAATAGCACGTCCCAACAATCGAAAATAAAAAAAGGTGCGGGCATCCTTAAAGTACTGTGTTAACACCGATGTTAACAAATGTAAATAAATAGGTCAATGCTCAATTGTTGCTGAGGCAGCCATGTTTTTGCGCCACATCAGCAAGCTGTTGTTACCATTTTGACAACACAACACTTTGAAATAACACTTTGAAGGAATCAGCATAGAAAGACAATTGTGATATAGACAAAACCATAACTTAGCATTTGCAGCGGAATTTTGAAAGAATTAGTTCTCAGCGTCATAATGCTTGAACATATATAGTTTAAATTTACCTTGCAAATCATCACATATCTTGTAACTATCATAAATCCTTATCAATCATGCTAGTGTTAGCCAGTGGTGAATGTAGAATACATTCATCATACACAAATGCTCATTACCATTTACATATACTGATGGGTATTAAGGGGCTTCAGTGAATCCCACTTAAAACGTTGAAATTCTTGCTATGAATTGTCACCTCTATTTTATCTCAAAACATATATTAAACCCCTCTTCTCATACAAAGATAATTCCTTACATGGAAGTCCTGTATCCGCCCAAGACCACATATCTATATTGAAGGGTAGACATCTTACACAAACACTAACACTATAACAGAAAGGCTCCTGTTAGTGCTACAGATGAACCCCCATGAACACCATTTGATTTCACTAACACTAATCAAAACCGGTGACATATAATCTACCTTTTCATATTACAACATTCAAAATGTCTTACCCCTATACATCAACCTCTTTGTATAACCTTTTTTGCTCATGCGTTTTGAAATACTTGTTTCTTTTAGGTGGCCCGGGCTATACCATGCTCCCTGGTACAGATTCCTGCTACAGCTTGAAGTATAACATCCTACGGTGGACCAACGCCAGGTCTGAGTGTCAACAGGACGGAGGGCAGCTGGCTTGTCCGGAGACTCAAGCTGAGTTCAATGCCATGCGAGATTTCTTGAGAGCAAGTAAGTCATTAACATAGGTCCCGCCCTGAGAGCGTTGCCTCTGACTTCTCCCTGTCTATCACCACTGCCTGGGTTCAAATCCTAGCAGGATAATATGAAAAGATTGCAGGTGAATTCCTCCACCAGCCACAGAGCCACAATATGGTTAAAAAAGTGACAAGAAACAAAATAACCAAGTTTCAAAAGTCATTCACATATATGCTATGTTTGTTCAGATTACTGGAAATGACAATATCAATTTTATATTCGTAAAAAAATAAATATAAGTATTTAAGTCCAGAAAGGTTGTTTTCAAATCATATTGCTACCAATTGCAAGATGCATCAACATGCACACCAAATATTGCAACATGCTAATTTGCTCACAAGATCTCACAACATGCTCACAACATAGAGCAAACGCACGCAACATATTGCAGCAATATGCTCACAACATGTTCCCAAAAATCTTGCAACATATTCACTACATCTCGCAGCATGCTCTTAACATCTCGTAGCATGCTCAGAAGATATCGCAACATGCTCACAATATCTAGCAACATGCTCTTAACATCTCCTAGCATGATCTAGACATCTCGCAACAAACTCGTAACATCTCGCAACAAACTCGTAACATCTCGAAGCATGCTCACA
>OZ012700.1:10249550-10259550 GCA_963942565.1 Maea johnstoni | reverse complement strand
TATTCATTTAACCCTTTAATTGCCACGCTCAATTAGTTAAGGGTTATTTTTTAACCCATTCATGGCCAGGGCACCTTAGAATTCATTTAGTCCACTATTATTTAAGGATTATTTTATTATTCAAATGTATGTGTTCCATTGGAAAATGTTATAAACATGATTTATTAAAATGAATATCAAAATAAATTGATGAAATAAAGTCAAGACGCACACACACACACGTGTTTGTTTCTTCTTCAAGTTGATCATTGCTATTATATGAATGTATTATGTAGAGCATGAACCTGTGTTTATTGAACAATGTAGACATGTTCCACTGTATATATATATATATATATATATATATATATATACATATATATATATATATATAAATTATATATATATATATATATATATATATATATATATATATATATATATATATATATATATATATATATGTATATATATATATATATATATATATATATATATATATATATATATATATATATATATATATATATATATATATATATATATATATATATATATATATATATATATGAATCACTGTGGTCTCCACAATCTGTGTAGTTCCACAATTTGATAATCGCAGACTACCGTATCGCACCTCAGAGTGCAAAATGTAACAGTGAGATCTGGGCTCTACATGTTTCCATTATTGATAGGGCCATTAGGGCATACATGTGGTCTTTGTTGCAACTCTTGCATATTGATAGGTTCTCTTTGCCAGGAAAATGAGCCAAGCAGCCAGTAATTGCTTGAAATATATTAACCATCCTTCAGTAGAGGGAGGATGAACAAAGGTTTATTGACCGTGTAGACGTCCGGCTCGTCCCGTCATTTTCCGGCATCTCCACCGGGCAACCGTGCAAGTGAGCGGTTGCGCTACGGTAGCAGTACGATGATACTGCAGTTTATCAATTTGTTTGAAAATCTTATATTTAGATGTTTTGTTCCATTTTCTGCCACATTGCGGCTAATTCGTGATAGCACACACAAACACACACACACACACACACACACACACACACACACATATATATATATATATATATATATATATATATATATATATATATATATATATATATATATATATATATATATATAATTTATATATATATATAATTTATATATATATATATGTCAATGTCGCAATAGGTCTTAGCACATAGTGAAAAACATATTTCCGGTAAAACTTGAATCTCTCTTTCTCTCGCTCTTTTACTACAATGGACCTAGTATGTATGTGTGTATGTTTATTGAGAATTACAACTGCATACATGAATAAGCAAATATGGATTATACATCACAAATATGGATTATATATCAGTAGATTACGTCTACTAGATATATGATTTAATTTAACATATGATTAAAGTTGATTGTTAAACTCATGGAAATATATATATATATATATATATATATATATATATATATATATATATATATATATATATATATATATATATATATATATATATATATATATATATATATATATATATATATATATATATATATATATATATATACCGCGTCCCTCTCCTTTCGAATGGAGTGTATGGATTTGGTTACCTAATAGAAAATAGAAGCTTGATAGAGTTGATTCCGAAGTCCAAGAATTGGTTAATTCAATTATTATACGGCTTCTCAAAGGTTTGTGAAAAATGCAACATTCCCGGTTGCATCGTCAGAGATGCGGCTATATTATTATGTATTTAGTTCATGTGTAAGTAAACAAATAAAATGTTCTATAACAACAAAATTCATTGATGTGTTTTTTCTTTATAATCAGGAAAGGTGTATATTTCCCATATAGGTAAAAGGTAAAATATGTGTTCGATATTGATAAATATACATATACATACATACGTTTCCATTATTAATATGGTCGTAATAATGATATTCTATGATGTATTGGACGCATTACCACCGCACTGTGGAAGCGAGCAACCGCATGAGGCGGTACCAGTGCGGTTGCCGGACGGTCTTCCGCCATTAATCGCCACATGCCGCCAGGTGTCTTGGCGATTGCTGTGCGGTTTTCCGCCGTAAGCCGCCACTAGTCGACACTGCTCACAAGGCAACCGTGCGGCGATCGCCGTATGACCGCCATCTCGATTGCAACCAACCGCCACTGATCGCCGCGATCAACGGCAGTCTGAAGAAACGCCTACCAGCTAAACCGCCCTCAGTGGAACCTGGTGCCAAACAGAACTTTGAATATACTAGATTAAAAAGTATGTGGTTCCCTGTTGAATTATTTGGATGATTGTAGTTTAATACATTAATTATTATGATAACATTTACCTATCCAGGTAATGTAACCTGTTTAAAGTGAAAAAAGGAATAGGTTTCATGAAATTCATGGACTGACAGGAATAATAAATATGGTCATGTTAAAATTGATGTGTTGTCCATCTGTTTACTGCAGAGAGTTGAGAGTATTGGCAGTTTGGCACTACATTAGGTAGGAGCCACCTGGTGGGACGTTGGTAAATTATATATACAGGTGCGGCACCTGGTGGGAAGTTGGTAAACTAACGTATATGGTAGCGGCACTGCCGCGTGAGAAAATCTCCTGTTTTTTGTCTGGGGTCGACAGGTATGACCACGGCTTTATTGTGGTGTACAGACAAACCGTGGCGATGCCGCATTCCAAAACATTCGTGGACACTCTGCTGTTGTTTAGGATGCGTTACTGTGGTCTGCGGCAGCATTGTGTATGCTCACGGATAGCTTGTTGGAGCTCTGCGGTCCCCCACGTGGCCACAGGGCCTGCCACTGACTGCTAGCTGTCTCTCACCACTGCCTGTGTTCGAATCCCGGCCTGGGCACGTGAGAAAGCTGCCAGTGATTTGGGGTTTTGCGGTGGTTTTCGCCGGGTCTTCCAGTTTCCTCCCCCAGTTACAACTGGCTAGTCAGGACTTAGCCGCAATATGGTAGAAAAAGTAACGAGAAATCGAAACTCCATATTTCCGACTTCCGCAGATCACCGTAACACCACAGAGAGCAAACGATGACAGCGAGAACTTTAGATCCGAAGTGCACAATACTTTACACTACTATTGCCACTAAACTGTTTCATCGGAAGTTTACTAAATCCTCGCTAAATCTCCTCTGCCGTTATCTATTAGCTATATAACTGTCGATAGAGTGGACATGTCAATATTCTCCTAGGTCTTAAGGTGGAACCCTACTCGATACACGGGTCATTTTTAAAACTTGAATATCTGAAAACTGGGTTTAATGAAGACAACGGCGCTTACGCTATTGTAAAGGTTACATCTCATAGTTGCCGAATAATGATAAACTTATCAATAAGTGGCGATTTCGAGGCAATGTGACACCCTTAAAGAACACATCTGGATGTGTTTCGTTTTTTGGCAAAATGTCAAGACTTACCCTTTACTTGAAAATGAGAGTCTACTTTATATGATCATTCATGTCTTTGGTAAGGTGCAAGGTCCTACCTCAACAGGGAATCTGCACGATAAGGATTTTAAAAACATTTTTTACTGTTCCCATAAGCTTCAAAATTACTAACAGCACGTGGTTTACATAATACATGCTGATTTTCTGGTCCTGTCAGAATTCAAGGTACCTGTGACATGACCTTGCACCTACAGGGGGTTCATATCTGTCATATTCTAAAATAGTGGCTTCGAAGACTGTATCGTTATTCACTTTCAGCCCAAAAATTAGATGAAATTTTTGGTCAAAATGGTCTAGCTCGAATAAATCTGCATGATTAAAGCAGACAGCCATTTAACAAGGAAGATCCAAAGGACCCCGCCTTTTGTTCTCTTGACCGTACCACAATAGAAAGTTGATAGGTCGGGGTTCGTTGCGAGTGAACAATACTCATGTGTGATGCTTTGTTTTGATATCCATTCTCAGGGGCCAGCCAAGGACACCACCTAGTGGTAATAATCTAGGTGTACTAAATTATCACCTTAAATACTGTATAACTGGTTAATTTGGCATGTACTTAATTTGGCGTTTTTTTCAAAAAAGTATTTTCCCTGTATTTAATTTGGCGTCTGGAGCAGTCAGAACAACGCCATCTTTATGTAGACATATTTGTATGCGATCTTTAATTTGGCGTTGATGGGCATTCGCCAATAAACGCCAAATTAAAAAACACGCCAAATTAACCAGTTATACAGTGGCTGAAATGGTATAGACTTCAATGACAGCCAATCAAGGCTAGAGTTGTTTTCTTTTTTGAAACAGTCGACCTAATTAAAAGACTATATGTTATATAAGACCAACCACCTATGAAAACCATTTCTGACATTTCCCGAAATGAATATATATAACTAACCTGTGAATGTTAAGCACCTGTTAAAAAGACTTGTAAATATCCAGAGAAAGTCCGATACAAGGTGATAGGAGTGGAAATGAAAGGAATGGAAAGTAGTATGAAGCTAGTGAGTGGCGCTGGGCGCAACACAGCGCAGAGGTTAGGCAGGTATGGTAGAGGAATGGATCCGTGCGCCAAAATATGTAGGCCGGCGCACGGATCCATATCTCAAGGGGAATTGATAGAGATGTTATAGTTATGAAATATGAGGAATATGGGTAGTGAGTAAAAGCAAATTAGTGATCGTGTAAATATTTAAAGCTAAGTTCACCTGGGAAAAAAAACAGGTATGAATTATATAACTTGGTCAGAAATCTTCAGATTAGCTACTGATTTGCCAACTTTCAAAAATCATCCACCATTCCTCAAGAATAAATTTATTTTCTAGGCAAGAGCCAAGAATTTCATAATATGCTGAACATAGTAAGTATTTGATCTTGAAATATCACACAATGTCTGGAAAGATCACACAATGTAAATGTTGTTGATGAAGACATTTTCAGTTCCAAAGCTATCTGCGCGTTTTTGAAAACTGTGTGTATATTATCATGCAGCAATTGTGATCTGCTAAAATTGAAGTTATCCTATTAACATATGTTTACATGATTACCAACTCTAAAGGCCCGCTCCTTAAGCAAAAGTACTAACCTGGCCCCTCCAAGAATTGGAACTAAACAAAATGAAACCAAAAGACGTCGCAGTATAGTAAACCGCCTGATAAGTGAAATATCCTGATTTGGATTGTTGAATGCTGACGGGTATGCCAACGTACGTGCACAATATCAATTGAACAATTCATAACACACACGTACCATGATTTAAGAACTTATGGCCAGTTTAGCGATATTCTCAGAATGAGGCATCTCCGTAGTATAATAGTATGCCGTAGGTGTACGTCCTATACATATTTCGCTGTTTCGCTATGCGCGGAATTACCGTAAAGTCGTTCCCCTTTTTCGACATATTAGCTAGAAGTACACGGGCGCGAAAATATGCCAAAAATTTTCCCACATATGATCTTTAGACAATGTTTCAATCGCACGCATGACTTGATTTTTTGGCCGCTCAGTTTCATCAATAAACTCGCTACCATAAACCGTTATAACGACGAATTTAGATCTGACACTTTTCCCTATACACCTAGTATTTTGCCAACTTGGCGAGTGGCAGAATGGTGAATCTATACATGTCCTACGGACGACTTGCTACCCTATCGCAAGTCCTATGCCGACGTGGGTCCAGATAGGGTCCCGTTGAAAGAGGTATTAGGAGGACAGTGCAATTACAGAGAAGGGGGAAGGCAACTGTTGCGACAGGGAACTTAAGGCCGCAGGATGAGTAGAAAATGTCAGTGTAGTAAGGACCCATGCGCCAAAAGGTGAGTGGTGGGCGCACTGATCCAAGGCCATAGTACAGATGGAAGGTGCATGGATAAGGCACTGATCAACAGGTGGGGGACGTGTGAAAGGGCATATAAAAGGTGAATGGATGTAACTTGCATAAATTAATAGTCGTGTGCAGCAAGTGAGCATGCAAGTGATGATACGAACACCTTAGGGAACTTAAGGGAACATTTCCTTTATTAACATATACAAACTAATACTTGCACCCAATAAACTATATATTTTCTTGATGAAATTTTCAACTTTATCACTTATGTTAATTTTTTCAAATATTCTTACTTCAAATTAGTTTTATTAAAAAGTCCGACAAGCAAGAAAAGTAACTTGGTGCATCTTCAGATAAGTATTAGTGGACAGCATCAGGGTGGCAATTAAGAAATTCTGGTTGGCGCTTAGCTTGTTTCTGTATACATATTATAGATTGGTCAATTCTGGTATATATGCGGACCCTAAATTTCTGTCCGGATTATATATATATATATATATATATATATATATATATATATATATATATATATATATATATATATATATATATACTAATACTAATATATATATATATACATATATATATATACATGTATATATATATGTATATATATATAAATATATATATATATATATATATATATATATATATATATATATATATATATATATATATATATATAATATATATATATATATATATATACTAGTATATATATATATATATATATATATATATATATATATATATATATATATATATATATATATATATATATATATATATATATATACATATATATATATATATATATATACATACATATATATACATATATATATATATATATATATATATATATATATATATATATATATATATATATATATATATATATATATATATATATATATATATATATAAATGTGTAAAAACGCATGACGTCGCCACCCTATCTACAACTACATGCATGTACTACTGGTCCAACACTGAAACATTGATCAGGTTTTTACAATTGTAATTGTGCCAAACATATTATTGACTAAGATAAGATAAGATAAGGAGATTTTATTAAAGTCTCACCCATAATGAATAATACATACATGACAAGATAAAACTATGGACGGTCAACTTTGACCTACGAGAGACCATACAATATGAACAAAGAATGATAAACAATGTTAAAATGAAAATGTCATATAAAATCAGTTCGAGACACATCTGTTCGGATGTTTAGCATTTTAGAACAGGTTTTGGCACTAAAAAAGATAATATCACAGTTGGACAGAAGGAACACCAACTTATCAGTGTCATTTAAATAATTGAAAGATGGTAAGACTGTGCAGGCCTTAAGCAGAAGATTTTCTCTATGGACTTTAAGGTCAGGGTGCAGACAGCGCAATAGAAAGTGTTCTTCAGTTTCTGTTTCTATAAAACCTTTTTTGGAACAATTTAAACACACTCTTTCTTCCCAAGGAACCTGTATATTATTACGTTTCTCCCAGCGACCCGTTTCTAGTCTTAAAGGGGCCACTCCACACCTGACTTGAGCCATCGCTTTCCTCTCCTTTCTAGTGATGGGCATCTCGAGGTAAGGTTCTGATATAAATTCGGTCTTCATAAGCCTATATGTTCTTAACTTGTTGTTAGTTTCTCTATTCAAAGATGCCTGCCATTTGAGATTGCAGTCATTAAGGAGCTTATCACTTAGCTCTTGCCCAATTTCTGAGAATTCAACAGCATCGTTTAAGTCATTCAGCCTATGAAGACCCAAAAACTCAAATTGTTTTCCCACCTTAATGGGCCAAGTGTTTCTGACATTCTGAACTAATGCCCATTTAAAGATTTTCCTAGGAAGTCTTTCCTCACTCATTTTAGAAAGACGACAGCGAAACCTAGAGATGCTCATCCATTGCTTATGGATAGGTAAGAACCAGCCCATCTCACCCTGAACCCCAGCATTTGGTGCATAACGACCAAGACCCAAGAATACACGGCATGCCCTATTTGAACTGCATTTATACAACTGAATTCCCTTGTACCCCATATGGATGATCCATAGTCAATGACAGGTGCAACAAGGGACTCTTACACTTTTGTAAACACCTTATAGGGCATACCACCGTTTGCAAAAATTTTTGAAATTATAAGACCTAAAGCCCTACTAGCGGAGGCAGCCACAGATTTGGCAGTTTGTGACAGATCATGAAACTCATTGAAAACAAGGCCCAGATGCTTATACTGAGGGACCGTTTTCAGCAACTGGTCACCACAATAAAATTGGAAACTCGTCCTCTGCTTGGATGAGTTTCGAAAGTGTATAATCTGAGTTTTTGTATCATTAATCTCTAGCCGCCATTTTGTACACCATTTGTATAAAACCTTGAGCATAATCTGTAGGTCTGCCTCTGTTTCAGCCAGTAGAACCACATCATCAGCATAAAGTAATATGGAAAGCTTTTCATTATCAAAAGGAACTCCTTTCCCTAATGACTTGATTTCATCAGATAAGCTATCAAAGAACAGGCTAAACAGACATGGAGATAAAAGACAACCTTGCTTTACGCCTAGGTCAACATTGAACCAATCAGTTAGTTTACCATTTATACGTACACAAGCTTTGACACCCTTGTAAAGGGACTTAAGTGCATTTAAAAAGGTACCAGAAACACCCATTGAAATCAGTCTAAACCATAAGAAGTCCCTATCAACACGATCAAAGGCTTTTCTGGCATCCACAAAGCAAGCAAAAGTTTCTTTCTTTTTCCGAAGTCTGTTTTCTAAAATAGTAGATAAAACAAAGATATGATCAATGCAATTACGGGCTTTACGGAAGCCATTTTGTTCTTCGCTCAACTTTCCGTTATCTTCTGCCCACTGAGTAAGTCTTGTATTTAGAATATCGCAGTAAACTTTGTATATGGCAGAAGTAAGAGCAATACCTCTGTATCCCGTAAGAGGATCTGATGGGTCTTCACCATGTTTCGGGACAGGTTGGATTATACTACATAACCACTGGGAAGGAATTATTCCCGACTTAAAACAAGATTGAAAAAGAGAGGTGAGATATTTGATACTGGCTTCATTTTTTATGACTTTTGCTGGGATAGCATCCCAACCAGGGGCCTTATCAGCTTTTGCTTTATATATTGCTTGTTGGACCTCCATAAAAGAGATCTCATTATTCAGACCAGCCCCATCTAGAGAGTCAGAAACAAAACCACCAAGTTCATTTTCCAAAGAGTTAACTTTTCTACGAGCCAAATGAGCAAAGTCTTCGTCAAAGTTTTTATTTGCTGACACCTTAGAGTATAATGAAGAATAATCCCGATACCATTTAGAGATAACTGCTTGAATGTCATTGCAAATGGAACCATCAGGGTTCTTTACTTCCCAAGGGATTCTTTGTTTTCTCTCATTTGCTACTCCAAGCTTACCAATTTGCTCCAAGAAAGATTTTGGGTTTGCGGACTGCAGGAGGACAAGATCATCTTGTTGCTCCTTCCAGTACCTTCTCTTAGCTTGTTGTTTTTCACGATTAAATAGTTTACTCTTTTTGATGAAAATTTCCTTGAAATGTGACCTGTTACTTATACCTGTGCAACGTCTCCAATTTTTCTCAGCTACATTTTTCTCTAGATTGAGCTTTTTAAGAACACTATTCCACCAAGGTTTATGGAAACGTACAGGAGTAGGAGACAAATCATCTGACACAGGATGAGAAGCAAGTGGGAAAATAGAACCCATTTCACTTTTAAGAAGATCACTGAAGTTATCATACACCGTGTCAATAGCCTGCTGACTCAATTCCCTCTGATCAATCTCAGAAATTAAATTGTCAATCCTGGACATAATGTTAGGATTGGAGAAAAAGTTGCATGGGACTGAGTCAACCTTGTATCTTTTCGGTGCCGGTTGACCAAAAGACTCCCCCAAGCCATGCCCTGGTATGTCTGGACTAGATGGCAGTCCTTTGACTCCTGGTGAAATTACAGGAAAGGTCACTGACCATGTTAGAAGGGCATGGTCTGGTAGTGAGTCTAAGAAAGGATTACAGAGAAGATCTTTAAGGGAAAGAGGTGAATGGACAGCAAAATCATTATGCATGTTTAAATTTTCACCAGGAACTAAACAATAACCAACAACTGATTGACCACTGTGTGTAAAACAAGTGAAGTCATTTGAGGGACTTCTACCATTCAGTACATGTACAAGTAGTCCAATGAATTA
>OZ012700.1:10058257-10248257 GCA_963942565.1 Maea johnstoni | reverse complement strand
ATATATATATATATATATATATATATATATATATATATATATATATATATATATATATATATATATATATATATATATATATATATATATATATATATATATATATATATATATATATATATATATATATATATATATATATATACCGCGTCCCTCTCCTTTCGAATGGAGTGTATGGATTTGGTTACCTAATAGAAAATAGAAGCTTGATAGAGTTGATTCCGAAGTCCAAGAATTGGTTAATTCAATTATTATACGGCTTCTCAAAGGTTTGTGAAAAATGCAACATTCCCGGTTGCATCGTCAGAGATGCGGCTATATTATTATGTATTTAGTTCATGTGTAAGTAAACAAATAAAATGTTCTATAACAACAAAATTCATTGATGTGTTTTTTCTTTATAATCAGGAAAGGTGTATATTTCCCATATAGGTAAAAGGTAAAATATGTGTTCGATATTGATAAATATACATATACATACATACGTTTCCATTATTAATATGGTCGTAATAATGATATTCTATGATGTATTGGACGCATTACCACCGCACTGTGGAAGCGAGCAACCGCATGAGGCGGTACCAGTGCGGTTGCCGGACGGTCTTCCGCCATTAATCGCCACATGCCGCCAGGTGTCTTGGCGATTGCTGTGCGGTTTTCCGCCGTAAGCCGCCACTAGTCGACACTGCTCACAAGGCAACCGTGCGGCGATCGCCGTATGACCGCCATCTCGATTGCAACCAACCGCCACTGATCGCTGCGATCAACGGCAGTCTGAAGAAACGCCTACCAGCTAAACCGCCCTCAGTGGAACCTGGTGCCAAACAGAACTTTGAATATACTAGATTAAAAAGTATGTGGTTCCCTGTTGAATTATTTGGATGATTGTAGTTTAATACATTAATTATTATGATAACATTTACCTATCCAGGTAATGTAACCTGTTTAAAGTGAAAAAAGGAATAGGTTTCATGAAATTCATGGACTGACAGGAATAATAAATATGGTCATGTTAAAATTGATTTGTTGTTATTATGTCCATCTGTTTACTGCAGAGAGTTGAGAGTATTGGCAGTTTGGCACTACATTAGGTAGGAGCCACCTGGTGGGACGTTGGTAAATTATATATACAGGTGCGGCACCTGGTGGGAAGTTGGTAAACTAACGTATATGGTAGCGGCACTGCCGCGTGAGAAAATCTCCTGTTTTTTTGTCTGGGGTTGACAGGTATGACCACGGCTTTATTGTGGTGTACAGACAAACCGTGGCGATGCCGCATTCCAAAACATTCGTGGACACTCTGCGGTTGTTTAGGATGCGTTACTGTGGTCTGCGGCAGCATTGTGTATGCTCACGGATAGCTTGTTGGAGCTCTGCGGTCCCCCACGTGGCCACAGGGCCTGCCACTGACTGCTAGCTGTCTCTCACCACTGCCTGTGTTCGAATCCCGGCCTGGGCACGTGAGAAAGCTGCCAGTGATTTGGGGTTTTGCGGTGGTTTTCGCCGGGTCTTCCAGTTTCCTCCCCCAGTTACAACTGGCTAGTCAGGACTTAGCCGCAATATGGTAGAAAAAGTAACGAGAAATCGAAACTCCATATTTCCGACTTCCGCAGATCACCGTAACACCACAGAGAGCAAACGATGACAGCGAGAACTTTAGATCCGAAGTGCACAATACTTTACACTACTATTGCCACTAAACTGTTTCATCGGAAGTTTACTAAATCCTCGCTAAATCTCCTCTGCCGTTATCTATTAGCTATATAACTGTCGATAGAGTGGACATGTCAATATTCTCCTAGGTCTTAAGGTGGAACCCTACTCGATACACGGGTCATTTTTAAAACTTGAATATCTGAAAACTGGGTTTAATGAAGACAACGGCGCTTACGCTATTGTAAAGGTTACATCTCATAGTTGCCGAATAATGATAAACTTATCAATAAGTGGCGATTTCGAGGCAATGTGACACCCTTAAAGAACACATCTGGATGTGTTTCGTTTTTTGGCAAAATGTCAAGACTTACCCTTTACTTGAAAATGAGAGTCTACTATATATGATCATTCATGTCTTTGGTAAGGTGCAAGGTCCTACCTCAACAGGGAATCTGCACGATAAGGATTTTAAAAACATTTTTTACTGTTCCCATAAGCTTCAAAATTACTAACAGCACGTGGTTTACATAATACATGCTGATTTTCTGGTCCTGTCAGAATTCAAGGTACCTGTGACATGACCTTGCACCTACAGGGGGTTCATATCTGTCATATTCTAAAATAGTGGCTTCGAAGACTGTATCGTTATTCACTTTCAGCCAAAAAATTAGATGAAATTTTTGGTCAAAATGGTCTAGCTCGAATAAATCTGCATGATTAAAGCAGACAGCCATTTAACAAGGAAGATCCAAAGGACCCCGCCTTTTGTTCTCTTGACCGTACCACAATAGAAAGTTGATAGGTCGGGGTTCGTTGCGAGTGAACAATACTCATGTGTGATGCTTTGTTTTGATATCCATTCTCAGGGGCCAGCCAAGGACACCACCTAGTGGTAATAATCTAGGTGTACTAAATTATCACCTTAAATACTGTATAACTGGTTAATTTGGCATGTACTTAATTTGGCGTTTTTTTCAAAAAAGTATTTTCCCTGTATTTAATTTGGCGTCTGGAGCAGTCAGAACAACGCCATCTTTATGTAGACATATTTGTATGCGATCTTTAATTTGGCGTTGATGGGCATTCGCCAATAAACGCCAAATTAAAAAACACGCCAAATTAACCAGTTATACAGTGGCTGAAATGGTATAGACTTCAACGACAGCCAATCAAGGCTAGAGTTGTTTTCTTTTTTGAAACAGTCGACCTAATTAAAAGACTATATGTTATATAAGACCAACCACCTATGAAAACCATTTCTGACATTTCCCGAAATGAATATATATAACTAACCTGTGAATGTTAAGCACCTGTTAAAAAGACTTGTAAATATCCAGAGAAAGTCCGATACAAGGTGATAGGAGTGGAAATGAAAGGAATGGAAAGTAGTATGAAGCTAGTGAGTGGCGCTGGGCGCAACACAGCGCAGAGGTTAGGCAGGTATGGTAGAGGAATGGATCCGTGCGCCAAAATATGTAGGCCGGCGCACGGATCCATATCTCAAGGGGAATTGATAGAGATGTTATAGTTATGAAATATGAGGAATATGGGTAGTGAGTAAAAGCAAATTAGTGATCGTGTAAATATTTAAAGCTAAGTTCACCTGGGAAAAAAAACAGGTATGAATTATATAACTTGGTCAGAAATCTTCAGATTAGCTACTGATTTGCCAACTTTCAAAAATCATCCACCATTCCTCAAGAATAAATTTATTTTCTAGGCAAGAGCCAAGAATTTCATAATATGCTGAACATAGTAAGTATTTGATCTTGAAATATCACACAATGTCTGGAAAGATCACACAATGTAAATGTTGTTGATGAAGACATTTTCAGTTCCAAAGCTATCTGCGCGTTTTTGAAAACTGTGTGTATATTATCATGCAGCAATTGTGATCTGCTAAAATTAAAGTTATCCTATTAACATATGTTTCCATGATTACCAACTCTAAAGGCCCGCTCCTTAAGCAAAAGTACTAACCTGGCCCCTCCAAGAATTGGAACTAAACAAAATGAAACCAAAAGACGTCGCAGTATAGTAAACCGCCTGATAAGTGAAATATCCTGATTTGGATTGTTGAATGCTGACGGGTATGCCAACGTACGTGCACAATATCAATTGAACAATTCATAACACACACGTACCATGATTTAAGAACTTATGGCCAGTTTAGCGATATTCTCAGAATGAGGCATCTCCGTAGTATAATAGTATGCCGTAGGTGTACGTCCTATACATCATTCTCCTACCCAGAGATCCCGCTACGCATAGTCGTGTAGCAATCCAACCGGAAGACGGTATCGTCGCCCTGGCAGAGTGCCTATACATATTTCGCTGTTTCGCTATGCGCGGAATTACCGTAAAGTCGTTCCCCTTTTTCGACATATTAGCTAGAAGTACACGGGCGCGAAAATATGCCAAAAATTTTCCCACATATGATCTTTAGACAATGTTTCAATCGCACGCATGACTTGATTTTTTGGCCGCTCAGTTTCATCAATAAACTCGCTACCATAAACCGTTATAACGACGAATTTAGATCTGACACTTTTCCCTATACACCTAGTATTTTGCCAACTTGGCGAGTGGCAGAATGGTGAATCTATACATGTCCTACGGACGACTTGCTACCCTATCGCAAGTCCTATGCCGACGTGGGTCCAGATAGGGTCCCGTTGAAAGAGGTATTAGGAGGACAGTGCAATTACAGAGAAGGGGGAAGGCAACTGTTGCGACAGGGAACTTAAGGCCGCAGGATGAGTAGAAAATGTCAGTGTAGTAAGGACCCATGCGCCAAAAGGTGAGTGGTGGGCGCACTGATCCAAGGCCATAGTACAGATGGAAGGTGCATGGATAAGGCACTGATCAACAGGTGGGGGACGTGTGAAAGGGCATATAAAAGGTGAATGGATGTAACTTGCATAAATTAATAGTCGTGTGCAGCAAGTGAGCATGCAAGTGATGAAACGAACACCTTAGGGAACTTAAGGGAACATTTCCTTTATTAACATATACTAACTAATACTTGCACCCAATACACTATATATTTTCTTTATGAAATTTTCAACTTTATCACTTATGTTAATTTTTTCAAATATTCTTACTTCAAATTAGTTTTATTAAAAAGTCCGACAAGCAAGAAAAGTAACTTGGTGCATCTTCAGATAAGTATTAGTGGACAGCATCAGGGTGGCAATTAAGAAATTCTGGTTGGCGCTTAGCTTGTTTCTGTATACATATTATAGATTGGTCAATTCTGGTATATATGCGGACCCTAAATTTCTGTCCGGATTATATATATATATATATATATATATATATATATATATATATATATATATATATATATATATATATATATATATATATATATATATATATATATATATATATATACTAATACTAATATATATATACATATATATATATACATGTATATATATATGTATATATATATATATATATATGTATATATATATATATATATATATATATATATATATATATATATATATATATATATATATATATATATACTAGTATATATATATATATATATATATATATATATATATATATATATATATATATATATATATATATATATATATATATATATATATACATATATATATATATATATACATACATATATATACATATATATATATATATATATATATATATATATATATATATACATATATATATATATATATATATATATATATATATATATATATATATATATATATATATATATATATATATATATATATATATATATATATATATATATATATATATATATAAATGTGTAAAAATGCATGACGTCGCCACCCTATCTACAACTACATGCATGTACTACTGGTCCAACACTGAAACATTGATCAGGTTTTTACAATTGTAATTGTGCCAAACATATTATTGACTAAGATAAGATAAGATAAGAAGTTTTTTATCAAAGTCTCACCCATAATAAATAATACATACATGACAAGATAAAACTATGGACGGTCAACTTTGACCTACGAGAGACCATACAATATGAACAAAGAATGATAAACAATGTTAAAATGAAAATGTCATATAAAATCAGTTCGAGACACATCTGTTCTGATGTTTAGCATTTTAGAACAGGTTTTGGCACTAAAAAAGATAATATCACAGTTGGACAGAAGGAACACCAACTTATCAGTGTCATTTAAATAATTGAAAGATGGTAAGACTGTGCAGGCCTTAAGCAGAAGATTTTCTCTATGGACTTTAAGGTCAGGGTGCAGACAGCGCAATAGAAAGTGTTCTTCAGTTTCTGTTTCTATAAAACCTTTTTTGGAACAATTTAAACACACTCTTTCTTCCCAAGGAACCTGTATATTATTACGTTTCTCCCAGCGACCCGTTTCTAGTCTTAAAGGGGCCACTCCACACCTGACTTGAGCCATCGCTTTCCTCTCCTTTCTAGTGATGGGCATCTCGAGGTAAGGTTCTGATATAAATTCGGTCTTCATAAGCCTATATGTTCTTAACTTGTTGTTAGTTTCTCTATTTAAAGATGTCTGCCATTTGAGATTGCAGTCATTAAGGAGCTTATCACATAGCTCTTGCCCAATTTCTGAGAATTCAACAACATCGTTTAAGTCATTTAGCCTATGAAGACCCAAAAACTCAAATTGTTTTCCCACCTTAATGGGCCAAGTGTTTCTGACATTCTGAACTAATGCCCATTTAAAGATTTTCCTAGGTAGTCTATCCTCACTCATTTGAGAAAGACGACAGCGAAACCTAGAGATGCTCATCCATTGCTTATGGATAGGTAAGAACCAGCCCATCTCACCCTGAACCCCAGCATTTGGTGCATAACGACCAAGACCCAAGAATACACGGCATGCCCTATTTTGAACTGCATTTATACAACTGAATTCCCTTATACCCCATATGGATGATCCATAGTCAATAACAGGTGCAACAAGGGACTCGTACACTTTTGTAAACACCTTATAGACTGCAGCTTGTCCAACAATAGTATCATTGGCCGATCCCTTCCCATGCTACGGTAACAACATAGATCTTAAATCATACTAATGGCAATTGTTTTTTATATTTCAAATCATATTTATTCAAAAAGCATGTGACGTCATAAGACATCATAATAAGAACAGTACAGAATGTCATGTTGGTAATAAATAACAGTTTGAAGTGAAGTAGAATAACAATGTTTGTGAAAGAGTACATACTTGAGTTCTTAGATGTAAGTTGGATTTGTTACAAAGCGTTTAGTTTTTATTGTAATATCTTCTTAATAAAGACCATTTCCTTGCAAATAAGTGTTCTTTGTTTTCAATTTTGTATTTGTATTCATCATGTAGATAAGATTGTCTTACATAGGCCTTTAGACGAGGCAGAGAAGGTGGTTTTTCATCCAGTTTACTGAGAAAAATGGTTTTTTTTATATTTAGAATGATAATGTTTATCTGACCTGAATTTTCTAGGTCTCCCAAAATTTTTCTGTCATTGGTAAGAGTGTAGTTTACCATGCCTAGTGATCTAATCCACCTCTCAGCCTCTGTCCACAGACTCTGTGCACATTGACATTCTATCAGCATATGGAAGTTGCTATCTTTTGATACTTTACACATTGAACAAATATTACTATCTTTCAGTTTAATCCTTTCTAATATGTCATTAGTGAAAAATCGGTAATGTAAGGTTCTAAACTGAATATATCTTAAATAAATGTCATCTACAAGTGAATGAGTAACAGTAAATGATCTTGTAACATCATGAATTGAAAAAGTCAAATCGCCCTTTTCGTGCCATTTTTGGCACAGGTTGATTATAATGTTTTTATCACTTGGATGCATAGATTTATATAGATTTGAAACGCCCTTGGAGTCTCGATGTAGAATGTTGTTCAGTATGCTATTGACTGGACGCACTGGTGGAGTATTTGGAATGTCATTATTATCTAAGTAATACTTTAAAGTTTTGATAAAACCACCATATTCCAAAAAATTTGTTTTAATGTTATAAGTTAACTGAAAATCTTCAAGTGATAAAAAGGTACAATCATTACACAATAAATCAGCAATAATGGATATTCCTTTATCTAACCAGCCAGGTTTTATTGGAAATCTAAGGGTATCATTATACCATAATGGAGTAAGTAGGATATTGCTAATCTCACATACCACATTACTGCGCCATAATCTTTTAAGGCTTAATAAAACATCTCTCCAAAATGGCACTTGAGCGATTTCAATCTCTCTTATTGTGAAGTCAATACCATATTTGTAGATGTCATGAAAGTCTGTGAGATCAACATATATCCTCCATTTTCCCTTTGATTTCAAATAACGTTTTAACCAGCCCAGTTTAAGGGCTTGATCAAATAAAGCTAAATTATGGAGCTTTAAACCTCCATTATAAATTTCGGCTTCAAGAATTTTTTTGCTGAACTTGGCTGGTTTTTTATTCCAAATAAAAGCAAGAAAAAGATTATCAATAGTTTTCAAAATATCAGGCTCAGGGCTAGGCAGGGACAGGAGGATGTGGGTGATTTTAGAAAGTAAAAGAGATTTTACTATGGCAACTTTCCCATATGGAGTTAGGAGTCTGCTGCTCCATGTTCTTATTAGTTTTTTAATGTCATTAATTTTTGATTCAATATTAATTCTTGTTGTTTCCTTTAAGAATTTTACGTCATATTGAATCCCAAGGACAACAAAAGTGTGTGTCCATTCTAGACCAAAATTGCCTTCCCATTGTATCCGCCTGTCCCGTAAAGCCCCGATTTTAACCACCTTGGTTTTATCTTTGTTAATCCCTAAGCCTGACATTCTATTAAACCATCTCAGTATGTCAATGACCATTTCCAAAGAGTTTTTGTCACCATTCAATAAGAGAGTGGTGTCATCGGCATACTGAGATAGTTTAATTTCAGTATCACCAATTGTAATACCTTTAACATCTTTACACTCACGTATAACGTGTGATAGTACCTCTGCACAGATGACGAACAAGTAAGGAGATATGGGGTCACCCTGTCTACAGCCTCTTGTGAGGTGAATTTTTTCTGACAAGTGGCCATTCTGTTCAACCCGAGAAAAAGAGGAAAATTGCAATAGTTTGACAGATTCTTTAATAAAGTCACCAAAACCAAAAATATCTAGGCAGTAATTAATAAAATTCCATTCGATTGTGTCGAATGCTTTGGCGTAATCTATTATAACAAGCATCCCAGGTATGTTATTATCTTCACAATAACATAGGGTGTCAAAAAGTAGTCTTGAGTTTTCTCCAATGAAGCGTTCGGATATAAAACCGGTCTGATCCGGGTTAATAATTTGTTTCAAAGTGTCTTTTATTCTTTTTGATAATATAGAAGAAAAAAATTTATATACAGAGTTAAGCATAGTTAATGGCCTCCAATTTTTCAACGAGTTTCGCTCTTTTCCTGTTTTAGGAATGCATGTTATTATTCCTTCCAAGATTGTATCTGGTAACCTTTTAAGATGAATAGATTCTTTGTAGAGTTTTAAAATCCAGTGTTTTAATTCATCTATAAAAACTTTAAAAAACTCGTTGGAGAATCCGTCCGGCCCTGGGGCTTTGTTGTTTTTGCTCGTTTTAATAATTTCTTCAAGTTCCTCGAGAGAGATTTCTTGTTCTAAGGAAAGTTTGGAGGTGTTGGATATTGAAGGCAGGTTATCAAGCAAATGCATATATCTAGTATTATCTTTAATATTTGTATTTTTAGTGCTGAATAAGTCTCTATAAAATAAAGCTTGTTCCTTAAGAATTTTTTTAGGATCATTAATTATTTTTTTATTGTTATCAATTAGTTCAGTTATATTTTTATTTAAGTAGTTTTTTTTTTCTAGATTTAAAAAATATTTAGAGGGTTTTTCCCATTCTTTATAGTGCTGATATCTTGAACGAATTTGATGGCCTTTAAGTCTATTGTTTCTTAATTCTTCAAGTTTAATATTAAGTTCTTCTAACTTATTTATCTCAGAGTTTGTATTATTTTTATCTATCTTATTCTCTAGATCAGTTATTTTAGCAATAAGTTTATTTTCTTCCTCTTTTAAAATTCTTGATTGTCTTTTAGAAAATTTTATGGTCTCTCCCCTAATCTGACAGAAAAGAGTATTAATAAATAGATGTATTGGTATTGTTATTTCCATATTTAGTCCATTGTCTTGTTTAACAAATTCCTCTGTATATTCTGGTAGGGCATAAGTTAATTTAGCTAGATTTATTGTTTTTTTAATTATTTCTATATATTCTTGAGATTGTAAAAGTTTATTATTAAATTTCCAGTAGCCTCTGCCTCTTGAGTTTAAGCTTATTTTAATGTTTAGTTTAATTATGTTATGATCGCTTCGATATGCGTTACAGATTTCTGACTTAGGTGCAAATGCCATTATATTATCTGAAATTAGGAAATAATCTAGACGTGATCTTTTAAAGGGTTTTTTACTACCCCAAGTGAACCTTCTGCTATCTTTATGTTGTGTTCTCCATATATCTATATAATCATTAATTTTGATGTAATTATTTATAGCATTTCTTGAACCTAAATTTCTTTGCATATTATAATTATAGGAATCTATATTATTTAATGTGGTATTCCAATCTCCACATAGTATGACATGATCTATGTTATATTCATCTATTTTGGTGAATAATTTTTTATACCATGAAGGGTCATCTTTATTTGGGCCATATATGTTAGCAATTAAAATAGGTGCTAGGTCTATTATTTCTATTATGATTAAAATAAACCTGCCTTCTTTATCATGATATTCTTGAATGACTTCTCTCTCGAATGTACTGTTTAAAATTATCGCCACCCCTTTTGAGTTTGTGGAACTATTACTCAAAAAAAAATCAACATTCCATTCAAGGGTGATAGTGTGTAAGTCTGAGGCAACTAGATGGGTCTCTTGCAAGCAGATTATGTCTGCATTCATGTTTTTGTAATATAACCACATATCTCCCCTCTTGTTCGCATCTCGCAGCCCCCTAACATTGGAGGATAATATAGATAAGTATTTGCCATCACTCATCTAGAGTTGGGCAAGCATTAATACAGACACAACTGTAGCTGTCTTTGAATAAATTATTATAAATATAATGGCACACATGGCAACAAAACATGAATAAACAAAATGGAATATACAACATATATACAAAAGCGCTCTCTGCACCAGAACTTATGGTGATGGGGTGAGAGCTTATACAGAGAAATATGGGTTTGACTGTCAAATACCCTTAACTTTAAATTAAAAGAAATAAGAAATGAGTGTATTGCTTAGCCTAGCTGCCCGCTAGGTACAATAAGAGTTTTTAACTCTGTAATAAGACAAAAAATAAAATAAGGACATAGTACACCATACTAGTCCATTGTAATTTGGATATATTTTTCAAAACATTCCAAACAATTACAGTTTTGTTTTTTATTTTTTTTATTTAAACACTTATTATATATAAGAATAACTGTGATTGACAGTAAACACTTGGGTAACCCTACAGTATTTATCATATACCAGATATGAAAGTAGGAGTGTGTTTGTTTTGCACAAAGAATTTAGCTTCATATTATCTAACCCTGAGTCTTGATTAGTTCAAGATGAGATTGGTTAGAAGCATCCGGGTTTTTGTTTAGATGCCATAGAGATAGCTTGTGTTAGTTCGGAATTGGCGTGCAACATCTTGTAGGCTGAGATTTTTAATGAGGGATACTTTGTGAATCACCTCGCCCACATCAGTTGGCAGGGTTACCTGTGCTCTGTTTGGAAGGGTGCAGGGTGAGTTAGATGCGGGCACTATTCTCTCAATGGGGAGATTCCTTATCATTGCATCTGCCGAGCTACTATTTCCCACACTGGTGAGTGAGACTCCCAAGAACCCATTTGTGAAAGTTCCCAAAAAATCCCTGGCCTCATCAATTGATCCATTGAAATTTAGGTAATGGATAATGTGCCACGAAGGCAAGTGTTGTTCCATCAGATGCATGCACAACTGATGGGTGCCAATACATATCAACCTCAGAGTTTTTTGATACTTGGCTGCAATTTTCAGGAAACTGACGAATACTGAGACTTGGTTTTCTAGTGGGACTGGAAAGCTGTTGTCCAGGCCTACCCCGCCAATGGCCACCACAGATCCATCATAGACCAGGTTTTCAACCTCTTTGATATACATTGTGGTGCATCTCAATGCCATTCTAGGATGAAGTCCTAGTGAGATTTTAATATCCCTGTCCAGAAATAACAAGTTTGACCATGGACTGAACAGAATTTGCGGGTCTGTAACTTCTGTAATAACTTTGTACAGGTAATTTGATGTGCCAGTGTTTAAAAGGATAGGGAACATTGCTAGTACACCTTTATAATTGTAGAGCTTGTACAATTCAAGTACATTGCAGTTGGTGTCTATGAACCTTAGGGGTCTTTGTGTTATGGTGTTGCTAGTGATGCAACCTCTCATATTGCTAAAATTCATGAGAGATGATAGAGTCCTCCAATGGAGTAACTCAGTTGTTCTTGTTGGGAATTGAGCTCTATACATATGATTCGTGGGCAAGCCTTTGGCTCTGTCTATATGCCGCATGAATTCTAGCTCATTTGTGGAAAAATTTGAGATGCTTTTATTACATAGGCCTTCTCGCACAATAATGTCCAGAAGATCCTGATCAGTTTCACATTCCAAGTTATCTTTAACGAAGCTGAAAAATTCAGCATGTCTACAAACTAGGTTCTTGTAGTCTCTTTGTGGTACGTAGTAGCCCTCGCAGTACCTTATGTCTTGGTATGTATGATACTGCTGGCAGAGCCAGCAAGTGCTTTCCCCCTGCACCCCCCACCATATATCAGTAAGATGCTCGAAGATTGTATGTCTTTTCATGTTTTTTGATTCTATCCCGCATACCAAACATTTCCTTAGGCAGATTTGTGACTGAGAGGCATTTTGTTCTAGATTTAAACCACTTTCTATGTTTGTCAGGATTTGGTTGATACCTTGATCTACATCTTCCTTCGAGACCCCCAGAGTGTCCAGAGGTTTTCTTTCAGCACTCATTCTGAGTTTCTTTATGCCCTTGCTCACTCCATGGGCCACCATATTGTGGTCTGGGTCATCACTATTATCATCACTGTTGTCACTAGGATCGGATGCTTCCATGTCACTATCAAAGAATTCGGCTGCTCTTTTCCTTTTAATTGGTGTAAGACTTTTAGACTTGTTCAAGTCTTTGCTGTTTAAGTTAAGATCTGATTGATTAGACACATTTGTGTCTGTGCATTCTGTTGAGTCTATTGGGTCGTTTGCGTTTAGTTTCCTTTTAACTTTGTTAAGTCTGCTCTGACCTTCCTCTTTATTAGATACAAGATTTGTATCTTTGCTGTCCCTATGATATGATTTAATCTTAGAGATGTCCATCTCTGTATGTTTAAACTGAGGCGTGATCTTATTGGTAGCATCCATATCCATATCTATATCAGATGAGACATTGTTCTCTTTGTCGGGGATTTCCAGGGGATCTGGTGTTTTTGGAGTGAGTTCAGGCACAATTGGTTTAGTATGAGCGATTTCTCCTACAGGAGATTCAGGAGTTTCTCTGACACCTGGGGTATCTGTAGGTTCTACGTTACGTTTGCCTAAGGCATTCTTTTCATCTGGAGACTCTGGGGTTTCTGGAATTTCAGGGATAGCTTTATTCACATTGTCGCATTTGGTTAGGGACTTCCCCTCTTCCTTCTCCTTACAATTTATTGCCAACTGGCATTGCCAAATAACTTTCCCGTTGTAAAAAATAACCTCATCACCGAAACTCTCTTTTAATTGTAATAAGTTTTGGAGCCATAACTTCCTTTGCATATTTGAAATAGTATCTGTACCACAGTGCTCAAGGTCTATAGAAATGAGTGAGTAGGATTTGTTAACTCTGGGAGGTTGTGGCGACTCAGGTTTAGTATAGGACTGAAGTAAGTTACCAATCCGTTGACACTGTTTTGTCAAGTCTTTGTCGACCATTTGGAGTTTGGTGTGGGTCTTCAGAATCCGGTCCACCAGTTTTGTAGGCTCTATCTGCATTGGTTCTTCCTGGTCCGAGCTTTCCTTGGAGGGAGTTTCTGGCGAGTGGCCTTCTTTTGTGGATGGGCTCGAATCCGTAGTAGTAGGGGTTTCAGTGCTCTGGGTATCATCAGTCGTGACCATCTGTTCATCACCAGTCGGGAGGATATCATCCACTTCCATCTATAATGGTTGAAATATATTGTGAATAATAGTAACTATTATTGATCTTTATGAGTTAAAGCATACTGTTATTCTTTGTAAGTTGTTATTGTGACAAACAACTAAGTTTATTTCTTATTGTTAAGCAAATTAAGTAAAGTTGTGCTTTTTAATAAAGAGGAGAGAGAAGTAGAACCAGAAAATATAATTTTCTAAAGTTAGTGCTGTAATGCTAATTTGTTAGTCCAAAGAAGTAATAGATAGCCAATCCAGATCCAATTCCTTGTAATACAACATTTTTTGTGAAGGTGAGAAAGTCCTCTAATTTTCTGAATTTAATAGCATAAAATGGAATTCAATCTCTGAGCATTCATACAATGTAATATATATGTGTATAGTACAGTTAAATCTAAGTAAGGGTGTTATGTTAGTGAGGTCATTGTTATTGATGTTGATACATAAAAACCCACCATTGTGTCTTTTAAGTGTGTTTTTTTTTTTTTTAAATGGATCTATCTGCAAAATAAAAGTCAAAAAAGAATGCAAAGTAATGGTATATTGACAGCTATACAATTGTACAGTTACTTACTTGCAGCATCAGTTGTGGTAGGATCCAACCATCTAGGTTTTATATCCTTCTCATTAACTTTGAGCCACCTGTCTTTCAGCTCTTTCTTTGACTCCAGCCAAACTTGCCCCTTTTCATTATTGCATACCCTTACAAAGAGTTTAGTTTCCTCCTTCATTCTGATTGATGCTCCTACATATAGCTTCCTTTTCTGTCTTGCTAGAGGAGCAAGGTCAGTTTTAACTGCGAAGTTTGTGTCATTCTTTTTGTTGAAAAAATATAACTTACCCGCAGCCTTTAAGACTGTCTGCCTGTCATCCCATTGGCTGAAGACCACTATGATAGGTCTCTGTTTCATTTTGGTAGAGCCAACTCTATGATCGTTTTTAATCGGAATCAGGTCTACATCATCTAGATCTAGATTGAGAACTTTGACACAAAAATCCTTTACCGTGTCCCAGCTACGATCCTCGTCCTCAGGTTCCTCAATCCCATAAAACCAAAGGTTGTATTTCCGTTGGTATTGTTCTCTAGCTTCATTGTCTATCTTAAACTGTGCATTGTCTTTCTTGAGTTTCTCGACTTCTTCTTTGTACCCCTTGAGAGTTTCTACCTCTGCCTTTAGAGCTTTAATCTCTTCATCATGCAGTTCGATGTTTTTGATTAGATCTTCGTTAGTTCTTTCTGTTATGGCATGTTTCTCCTCCAGTTTAACCAATCTCACTTCGAGTTTGGCTTGACTAGATTCTACAGCTTTCTGGCTTGTAGAAATGGTCTTAATTTCATCGGAGAAATTCTGAACAGAGTTCCCTATTTTGTCTACATTCGAGTCTGCCTTTTCTCCGTTACTTTTAATTTCCGTGATCACTATGTTGTTGTTTGCAATCCCTGTTCTTAGTTCATTAAACTGAGTGGCTAATCTTTCTTCCATCTTAGCTAGCGAGTCGAGATGTCTTTCCTCCATTTTAGCTAGATTGTCTAGATGCCGTTCTTCCAGTTTTGCAAGTGAATCAAGATAGAACTTCTGGCTAGCACTACTCTCTACTTCATCTGAACTCAGTGAATCTGCCATTGTGCCCGACCTTAATGACATCCTTTCTGAACCAGTGACTAAATGACTTCTGATATCGTCTTTTTTTTTCCCTTTGTAAGGTGTCGCACCCTTTCTCATACTTTGTTAGAGTGTTCAAAAGCTATCTTACCTTCGTTCGTATTGTATGTCCTGCCCAAAAGTCGTCGTTTTCCCTCAGTGTTGTTTTTCTGCCATCCACGTGGTTGACCTCGTTCTTTTTCGCACAACTTCTTTCGGGATGTCTCTAAGTCGTCTCGGTGTGTAGAATTTCGGCAGAATTCTACTGGTGGTCAGCAATGTGTTCGTCTGTAGGTGGCATTGGTTGTCTCTCTCCAGTTCCGAGTATTTTGGACATTAAATGTCAAAAATGTTGAACGTCGAAATGCGTCGTTCGATTCTCGCGGCTCGTGTGATCGCTAGATACCCGTATGTTAGTATTCATGCGCACCGTTCCGCCTCGGTAATTTTATCAAAAAGCAACTTTCCTAGCTTTTAATAAAAGTTTAGGCTGTACACTAATTTGAAAGTTGGACTAAGAGCAATCTATTTTCATTATTTGGGAGTTACCGCCGTTAAGCGTGTGTTAGAATGCCTTTAGCGAAAAACGGTACTATTTTGCGAAGCGAGGTGTTCCTTTTGTTGTGGGGTTCTCCGGTCAAGAATTATGTTTTTTGACGATTAAACTGCGCGTAATTTCCCAAATAATTTTTTATGGATATCATCTGTTCATAGACACCTGTTCTTGCAGATTATATCCAAAAATAATTTGGATGGAGTTTTGAAAAACCGTTATTAGCAGCTATATTAGCGGAGCCTAGTAGGTTAGCTTCTTACCCGATCACATGACGTCACCCTTCTTCTTCTAATGGCAATTGTTGATAAGTACTACTCACTGGACCTGCTCCGTGTCAGAAATCCTTTAGTTGTTATTGTTGATATAATGCTATAGTAATACCCTAAAGCCGTACAGTTAAGGTGCAATTCCATGCAAACACTTGTACGCCAGTGGAAGAATCTTGAATTCAATTCTCTTCCTGACTGGTAGCCAGTGCAATTCCTTAAGTACTGGAGTGATATGGTCGTGCTTCTTTGTGAGAGTGATCACCCTGGCAGCGTTGTTTTGTACTCTCTGGAGCTAACATATTAGCTCTTCGGGTATTCCACAGAGAAGTCCATTGCAGTAGTCGAATCTTGAGGTTACCAGGGATATGACAGCACTTTTAGTTAATTCTGCATTCAAGTATTTTCTGATCCTTCCGATGTTTCGAGGGTGATAGTTTGCAGATTTGACTGCCTTAGACATATGTGCTGCCATATTCATGCTTGGATCAAAAACAGAGCCCAGATTGCCGATAGGTATATTGAGAATCTTGAGAATCTCACCATTTACGGAAATGCTAGGCACAGATATGGCCCTAGGGACCACTAACCACAAATCCCACGCTTTCTTAAGTGCTGGCTGTTGTGCCGCAGCGCAGCACAGTAAGTCATTAGTAAAATTACAGGATAAGTACTACTTAGGTAAGCTCCAGCTAAAACCTATGGTAAGTAGGATCACTACATACGGCCATAATACTGCAGGATGAGTTCTCTTTATCGTGGAAATATATTGAATTTTTACCTGCCACCAAATTAGATGAATGCTGCAGTTTCTTAGCCTTGCAGTATGTGTACATTATCATATATGTGCACATGCAAGGCTAAGAAACTATAGCATTTGTCTATCCAAGTTTCCTCATTTAATTTAGCAGCAGCTTTGTTTTGAAAGCCCTTACAAATGGTAAAGGTACTATATTTGTATTTACTAAAATATTGATATTAACCAAAAAGAGTAATTCATATGGGAAGACTTTATGTATCTAGCAGAATACGATGAGAAGTACCCTTTTAGAGGAGAGTAGATATTAGATCAAAATAACTGTAACCTTTTGGTCATATTGTGGATAGAAACCACATTTGCATTGTTTTTTATTTTTAAAGGACAGTATTCAGACCTAAGGTATCTAAGATTCTAAGTATAAGATAATTGATCAAGAGCAAGGAAGTTAAAATTAATAACCATACTGGTCCACAGATGTATGTACTTGAGGGAAATCATGCCCAAATATCATAGAAATGCTGATTTTTCGTTGTTTTTAACATATTCATGACTGCCGTTGCCATGGCAACCACTGCAAATTTTCAAAATACACATGAACGAACTTCCAGAGTTGAGAGCTTTAATATGATACCACATTTGCCATGATCTGACACTGATCTGATAAAATGACTCATTTTAAGCCATATTGTGGATAGACTCCGCATTTGCGGTATTGTCATTTTCAATGGACTGTACTTCAGACCCAAAATATCTTAGTCATATGAAATTGCCATGAATTGATCAAGAAAAGAGCAAGGAAGTTTTTGATAAACAAACTGATGCCCTTAGATGTGTTGATTGGGAATAAATCACACTTCAATATCACACAAATTACAAAAATGAGCATTTTTCTCTGTTTTTGATTAATTCTTGGCTCCCGTTGCCATGGCAACCAATAAAAGTACCAAAACTACACATGAATGAACTACCACAGTTGAGAGCTTTAATATGATACCTCATATGCCATGATCTGACACTGATCTGAAAAAATGACACATTATGCAAATTAGCATACAAAAAAGTGCCCAAATCACCCAAAAATGGCGATTAGGAGGTTAAAAACCGAAAAATCTTCTTGGTATCCGTCATTTTTAGATTCAGCACCCTCAAATTAGGCTAGAAACTTTGGATACCAACTTTTAACACAAAATGCCTCAATAAGTCACTTTTTCTCGAATTTGCACCTGACTATAATGAGTGGCCCTTAACTCCCTTCTATTTATTCTGTCCTTTGTGCCTGGATCATTTCGAGCGTCACGAAAGAATAATCTAAATCAGAACAAGCTACCATCTAGAAGAGGATCACATCGTCATTTGTGCTTAAAACATTTTTGGAACCAGACATAAATTTCCCTGCTGGCAGGAATTTGAACTGAATGAGTTCGTAGTGGTGGTAGTGTATGGTGGCGACATCTTTTGCCTGGCTATGAGTTGATCTATGATTATACCCTCCCCTATATATACATATATATATATATATATATATATATATATATATATATATATATATATATATATATATATATATATATATATGTATATATATATATATATATATATATATATATATATATATATATATATATATATATATATATATATATATATACATATATATGTATATATATATATATATATATATATATATATATATATATATATATATATATATATATGAATAAATATATATATATATATATATATATATATATATATATATATATATATATATATATATCATATATATATATATATATATATAAAGGTGGCATTAGAAGAATTAGGAGTCAACTTACTGTTCATGTGCATATTTATTTATTAATACTTTCCAAATTCTGTTTATGCATCTAACCCTACAAAACTGCTTTCACCCAATTACATTATTAATGCTGAGCTTTTCAGGATTATTATCTTATGAAACTGTTTTTAAAATAAGAAAGTGGCAGCAAGGAATCAAGATGTTTTTCACTTTTAGTTGATTTTGATATATTATTGCACTGAGGAAAATGCTTTATTAGCAAGGACAGATGCAGGGGGGGGGGGGGGGGGGGCGGGAGAGACGGGCTTTTTTATTACATTTCGTCTCCATATATTATTTGAAAAACGCTTACATGAGCAGTTCATCACAGATTGACAGGCCATTCTGGAAGCTATTGGCATAAATGGGTTAAACGTCCAACGTCATTTGTGTTTATTGGCGTTGCTATGAACACATGTATACATTCACATGTATATGAATCAATTTGCTGTACATGCAACTTTCCCTCCTCACGTCCTGAGTGTGTTAGGACACTGAATATGTATATGTCTAAAACCAGCCAACCAGGAAAGTGACGTCAGAGGGAGCTCGGATCATAGAAGTATTTCTAAGCTTGCGCCTCAACACTCCATCTACTTTGTTTCGCTCATTCATAGCGTCTAAGAAGCAAATATAGTGTTTTAGTACTTACAAACCCGACTTACCGTAGTAGAAGTCATGGCTGCTACACAGTCAAAACATTCAAAAAATATTTTTAATTCAATCAGTCGTCTGTGTCTCAAAGGACTTCGAATTGCCCTTGTCGCATGGGCAGTATTTTGTTGCTTTGGATTCGCAGGAGGGAGGCAACTGAAGTTCGAGGCCCCTTGTGGCAAGGACATGGCATTTGGAGAGGAAGCGCTAGGACCTGGACAGCGTGCACCGTCTGCTACACAGTGTGCCGCCAGGTGCTCCAACGAGCCCAGGTGCCACTCCTACACATTCAACAAATACAGCAGGATGTGCCAGCTCTCCAGCGGACGAGCGAAGTCCTGCCAGAAAGTCGCAGCAGAGCAGGGATCAAGGTACATGAAAGCGGTAAGTAGAGCTACAGCCAACTTGTGGTATTTCAAATTTCGAATATTGTCTTTTTTCTGCTATACTTAGCCTAAATTGTGATTAGTCTATTGTTAATGGTTGAATAAACCGTTTGAAATTACAACCTAACCCTGAGTCAATGGTGAGCCGTTTTCATGCCCCGGCAGAGGTGAGAGATATGGGAATGGGTAGATCATTAGATCATTAGATGGGGAGGAAGCTTTGCGTCGGGCTTTGCCCTCGGGAAAAACCATCCATCCGCTAGGATCCATTCCATCAGGGTACCCTCACTGGAAACTCATATTTGTATAATGTTTGATCAGTTCAGGTGAGAAATGATTCTGTATGAGACAACATTTTGCGTACTTCCCTATCATGCACACTGAATTTTGGTATGAATAAAATGCATTTGTTAATTGAAAGACACTAAACGTTGAACACTACATTCACATCCTGTTTCAGTTCCCTCCTATAAGAGTCCTCATTTGATTGGGCAGAAGGACTATCTTCAAAAGATTTAAGTCCAGTGCTAATATTGTGTTGGCCTAGATGTTATCATGCTCTTCTGTGTTAAGCATCTTAGATATACAATGGGTGAGTTAAAGTACCGCGTTCACACAAAATGTAACGCAGCCGTTTGTGTTGAAATCGACATTAATGCATTGCTTGAAATCCCAGCAAGAGATCTGCAAAGCTGTGTGTTAAATTTTGTTTTAGCACCAAATGTACCAGAACATGTTAGTGTTGATTTGAACTTTCGTTTTAGGAATATTTGTACAGGCCGAAACACTGACACCTTATGCATTAACATCGACTTCAGTTCAAGTTTCAGACCTGCTAGCGAAGAAGCTAATAACATGGCAGCTTGGACAAACATTGTGCACTTAGGTCAAAAAGCATGAAACTTGGTACAGATATATGTTGCGTGATGCTGATCAATATTCATAAAGAATGTATGGTGTGAGTGGGATGTTTCATGCAAAAAATAACATAGATACAATCTTTAGGAATATGACAATAAACATTCAGGCAGGAAAGAAAGTGGATCTCCAAACCTTAGGGTATTTTTTTACGAAAAGGATAGATCTAGAAAAAGAGAATCTCAAACAAACATTCTTAGAAGGTTTTTAATGACTGGCATCAGTAAAGTTTGTAAAAGGCCCCCTAGTGACTGCTATGTTAATTAAGCAAAACAATGACTGAAATGAAAAGAAAATCTGTACTTCATAGTAGAAAGTGAAAAAATATCACACAAATACATATTAAGGGTTATTGATAAAGATAGCTACGGTAAACACTTTGAAATGTATTCATGGTGCCTTATATCAGGGGTAATTATATCAGAAAATGACTGTGAATGGTATAATTTTGGATCTGACTCTAGAAATTCAATACTTAAGAAAAGATACTGCAAACCTCTCACAAATATTCTTTGAATACTATTGATTGAAACTGCTATTAGTAAATCTTATGAAATGTATCCATTATATGTAATTCTTGGATGAATTTGTCAACACTTACTGTATTCTCTTGAATCAGCGCACAGTCCCAAATAAGCGCACCCCCCCCCCTTTTTTTTGCGGAATTGGGGGACCAGCAAGCGCCAAAGATCGTATCCTTATCATTATATCATTGAGGGGTGTGGTTATACAGATGTTTAACAACATCCCTTCAAGGGAGAATTTTCCCAAACTAATTTTCCCAAAATCTACCTGCACGGTGCGCTTATTCAAGAGAATATGGTAACTGAAAAAGTAAGATATTTGACATCTCAAAAACTAAAAATATGATATGATATGATGACGAACGCAGATTTTAACCATATGTTTGCCTCGTATTCATTCAAAGGAATGCATTGTCTGCATTTTCCTCGATAACTACATACTGATTAAAAAAGGCATGATTTGAAACAAATACGCATCAGTGATTGTTGTTGCAGTGGTGTTTCAGTTATTATTTCATTTCATCACCAGTAAAGTTGATCCTTTTCCTATTTTGTTTACCATTAGGTTGGGAGGAACACCCCGACACCTAACTACAGCCCGGATGGACGTTCCTGTGGAACTGGTTACTATGGCAGTAAATGTCAATTCTACTGTAAGTACTCTCTCTCTCTCTCCCTCTCTATCTCTCTCTCTCTCGTTATCATGACAGTATTACTGTCGACCGGTTGTACTGTGTATACATGTACTCTCTCTCCTCAGTTCTGCTGAAACCTCTGACTGCAGGTCGTTATTGATCTCATACTTTTTAAGATATTCATCTACTCCCTTACTATGAATGTATGTTCACAAAGTGTATTTAAGTAAGTAAGTATGTTTGTACATACCGGTATGTATGAATGTATGTGTGTATGTATGTAGGTGTGCAAGTACACTTTATCTCTAACAACACAACAAATTCACACTCTAGAGGGTAGCCATGCACATGTCACCTGTAGCCAAATGTTAGGAGAGTAAGGCTCACTTGCCACAACTCTATGACCCTCAAACACGATGTAAAGAAGAGATATTTATTTTCGACCAACCAGGTGAAGGTAATTACCATGACACCCTTCTTCTTCACCGACAACATGCGTGAAGAACAGGAAACTTGACCAGCAGAGAGCCTTTACGATGGAAGTCCTAAATCGACTGGACGTTGATATCTCGTTTATCCTTGGTATTTCTGTCAGCTATACAGTATATCTAACCTACACTCTTGCAACTAGCCCCAATTTAAGGACTGATGACATCGTAGTACCAAACATAAACACCGCCTAACTGTTATAAGTCGCTTGACTCTTTTATACATCCCTCGAGTGGGATCGAAACTAGGCAGTTCATGGTGAGAGACAGTGAGCATTTAGTTCCGACGCTTTCAGAGCAGGCCTCCTTATTAATTGAGGTATTGATGCAAGAGCAATTAGTTAAAAACAAGTCATAGCACTTTCTGTACAACTTGTCACCATAAGTGATATTCGATAGCTGAAGAGATTAGCCGGAAGAAATTAGCCCTTTCCCTCCCAATTCGGAATAAATAGGACCCAATTCAGAATACCCGAGACAGCACGCTCCTCCTCATTTCTGAACACTACTTTAGTGAAACACTCGTTGCTTCTCACAATGCCTGGGTTCCAATGCTGTCCAGGGCACGTGATAAAGTTGCCTGGCACTTAAGGTTAAGTGCTGTTTTTTCATTGTGGGCTCCAATATCCACCACCACTGACTACTGCTGGGAGGGGGGGGGGGGGGGGGGGGGGGGGTTGGAGGGGAGACTTAGGGATCGGCTTTTGTTGATAGGTTGTCCCTTTAGGTAAGTGGTCTTTCTGAGAGGTTTCTTTGAGTCAACAATGGGTGACTTTATGTCACCTGTTAGGATTAGTGTTTTTGAGATACGCAGTGTTAAGTAAACTCTGTTTTCATGACAGAACAATGTTCAATTAACATACTGTGCGACTAAACACTGTACTGCAGAAAATAATGTAAGCCTTCTTCTGGACAAGAAATTAGCGTTAGCATTGGTGTTAATGTTACAATTTATTATAGTCAGGCGGATTTGAGACATATTTTGGTCAAATCGTGCACTTTGTATTAAAGGCGTGAAACTTGGTATGGTGGTACATATAACTATTCCAAACATTTTCAGATATGGAGGCGTCGCACCAGTGCTCCCTGGTGGCAGGTGGCGCCACCTACACTTTGGCTCGCCTTCCAATCATATATGGCCTATAAAACCTGACTTTAGAGTGGCAAAATAGTTTGGGATTATGATGTTTAGGTCTTTAATCAATCAAATTAACTTCAATAAGAATATATGACAGGATAGAGAGCAGCAGTACCCTTAATTTGCAAAGAATAAGTGACGCAAATCCGAAAAAAATCTAAAAAATTGGCTAAAAACGTTCATTTATGTAAAGAACATTTAGAAGTTATGATATTTTCTAGAGAATACATATAGAGAAAGCAAGGTTGTTGCTACCATTAAGTATTTTTTATTGAATGTGCCACATAAATGAATCTTAGCCCCCCTTTTGACCCCCTAACTTCTTGTACAGAGATATGTGTATGTACCAATTGAAGTTGACTATGCATTACACACATGGTAAATAGTCACATCTTTGTCAATTCCCTGTTTCATTGACATTGAATATTATTTTTGAAAGCTGCCCCTTAAGTTTACTTGGCCCGCTGGCACTTGCATTTACCCCATCACAGTAAAACAAAAGTAAGTTATATTACGAGGACTCTGCCCAAAATATTACTTGCTGAATGGGGCAAGTTAGGGTATTGTTCTGCTTGCCCAATTGTCGTTCTTTGCCAAATTCACTTGCAACTTGCAATGGGGCAAGTGGTTTATATAATGTTGCACGCTGACCACAGTAGCACAATTACGCACACTTCAGGTCAGCCTAAAAACATTTGAAATTCTTTTGGCAACCTTTCTTGCAACTTCAGTGTAGCAGTTCCTGACAGGACCATTTTGGCTGCCATTTGGGCTGGATGGAAGTGGACTAAAGCCTGGCCCAAGCAATGGCCTGCTTGATAAAACTGTGAAACAGTGGAAGAGCCGCAGATTTTTGTTCACCTAGGGCACTAGAAATGTCACGGGCAGCTAAATAGCGTATGTGACACTGTGTCCTTCTTCCATGGTAATGGGAAAAAGAGAGCCTAGGAAACTTAGTCAAGAGTTCCAGTTTTAACCCCAGTATTTGCAGCATTATCAAGCCCTCTTCCAGAAGTGGCAGTAGATATGATGGCAGTCATTGAATGGTATGTTGTTCTATTGTACGACAGGATGAGTGGATATGTACTAGTCAACCAGGCACAAAAAGAAATGTTAACAAAGAAAGGAAGAAATACAGAAAAGATACCCCCTTCCCAATCAGCTCTTAATTGAACACACAGTTTAAAGAGGGCAGCATTTCAACAGGCCATTGCTTTATTCAACAGGCCACATCTGTACAGCCTAAGTGAATGGGAATTGATCAATCCCCAAGAAAAATGGCAGCCAAAATGGTCAACACTGTCAGGAACTACTACACTGTGGTTGCAAGAAAGGTTGCCAAAAGAATTGCAACTGTTCTAAGGCTGACCTGAAGTGTAATGAATTGTACTGCTACTGTGGTCGAGGGTGTTCTCGTACATAAAAGGTAAAAGTTCAACTGCTGCCATCTGCTTAAAGCTAGAATCCTACAAAATATGTTCTTGTGTTAGTCAAGTCCAATTGTACAGTTCTGTAGAATAGGAAATTAATCCGAGTGGGGTCAGTTCAGTATAATGGTTGGATGTATTATTCCTGTCATTAGAATGTTAACCTTCAATATTGGCTTTCTGGAATAAAAAATCTCGGAAAAATCCCCAAATCACAAATTCGGTTAATTTTCACCTCAGATTAATTTCATATTCTACAGTATTTAAGTTTTAAGGTACGTCACAATACTTCGCTGAATCAGATCAAAATGGTCTTATTTCATCTAACTTCGGCAAAGATGCATGTATTTCCCATCATACATAAGGCCCCCTATCACAGGAAAAATATGAATATCATTTTGTTATGATTCCGACCTAGGCGCACTTAAAAATGTCAAAAGCAAATGACTAAAAACTCTCCAAAGTGAAAGAAAAAAGTAAAAAGTAGCCTGTTAATTGCACCAGACTTCAAGTCAGTGATGGCGCCATAGTACAACAGGCACTGAAGGAAGGCCTTCATACTTAATTATCTGAAATACATATGGGAATTTTCACAGACATTGGATTATATTCACAGATTCATATATATCCATTTTATGAAAGGTCATGTTGCAGGTGGCGCCACCCTCCACCAAGGGGTACTTCTCGACTATCTTCATTAAATTCCTTTCAAAAATAATATTCAAAGTCAATGAAACAGGGAATTGACAAAGATGTGACTATTTACCATGTGTGTAATGCGTAGTCAACTTCAATTTGTACATACACATATCTCTGTACAAGTAGTTAGGGGGTCAAAAGGGGGGCTAAGATTCATTTATGTGGCACATTCAATAAAAAATACTTAATAGTAGCAACAACCATGCTCTCTTTATATGTATTCTCTAGAAAATATCATAACTTCTAAATATTATTTACATAAATGAACGTTTTTAGCCAATTTTTTAGATTTTTTTCGGATTTGCGTCACTTATTCTTTGCAAATTAAGGGTACTGCTGCCCTATATCCTGTCATATATTCTTATTGAAGTTAATCTGGTTGATTAAAGACCTAGACATCATAATCCCAAACTATTTTGCCACTCTAAAGTCAGGTTTTATAGGCCATATATGATTGGAAGGCTAGCCAAGTGTAGGTGGCGCCACCTGCCACCAGGGGGCACTGGTGCGACGCCTCCATATCTGAAAATGTTCAGTATAGTTATATGTATCACCATACCAAGTTTCACGCTTTTAATACAAAGTGCACGATTTTTCACAAATCCGCCTGACTATTATTACTTTTACATGCTTAACAATAACAGAGCATTTGAAGTCAGGTCAGCGTTAGAGGTGGTGTTAGAATCCTACGAAATTAGTTTTGCAATTGTGTTCTAGAAGACAGAGCTGTGATTAACGTACCCTTTTCTGTTACACTCTGTGTTAACATTGGCGTTACGAATTGTAGAGTTAGCACACATGACATGCACATCCTGTGTTAAAGCACTGTGTTAACACCAATGTTAACACCGTTGTTAACAAATGTAAATAGATAGGTCAATGCTCAATTGTTGCTAAGGCAGCCATATGTTTTTGCGCCACATCAGCAAGCTGTTGTTACCCATTTGACAGCACAACACTTTGAAATAACACGATCAAAAAGTAATCAGCCTAGATAGACAATTGTGATATAGACAAAATCATAACTTGGCATTTGTGAAGAACATTGATGGAAATTTTGAGAGAAGTTCTCAGGGTCATAATGCTTTACAATATAGTTTATATTTACCTTGCAAATTATCAAATATCTGATAACTATCATAAGTCCTTATAAGCCATGCTAGTGTTAGCCAGTGGTGACTGTAGAATATCTTCGTCATATATACCAATGTATATTATCATTTACAGATACTGAGGGGGGGTTAAGGAGCTTCAGTGAATCCCACTTAAAAACGTTGAAATTCTTGTTATCGTGAATTGTCACCTTTATTTCATCTCAAAACGTCTGTTAAACCCCTCTCCTCACACAAAAAGAACCCCTTACATGGAAATCCTTGATACGCCCCAGACCACAGATCTATATTGGAGGGTAGACATCTTACACAAACACTGACACTATAACAGAAAGGCTCCTATTAGTGCTACAGATGAACCCGCATGGACACCATTTGATTTCACTAACACTGATCAAAACCGGTGACATAATCTACCCTTTCATATTACAACATTCAAAATGTTTGTCTTACCCCTATACATGTACGTCAACGTTTTTGTATAACCTTCTTTGGCACATATGCGTCTTGAAATACTTGTTTCTTCCAGGCGGCCCGGGCTATACCATGCTCCCTGGTACAGATTCCTGCTACAGCTTAAAGTATAACGCCCAACAGTGGACAACAGCCAGGTCTGAGTGTCAACAGGACGGAGGGCAGCTGGCTTGTCCAGAGACTCAAGCCGAGTTCAACGCCATGCGAGACTTCTTGAGAGCAAGTAAGTCATCAACAAAGGTCCCGCCCTGATAGCCAAGTGGTTGAAGGCGTTGACCTCTCCCTGTCTATCACAACTGCCTGGGTCCAAATCCTAGCAGGATGATATGAGAAGATTGCAGGTGAATTCCTCCACCAGTCACAGAGCCACGTTATGGTAAAAAAGTGATGAGAAACAAAATAACCAAAAGTCATTAACATAAATGTTGTTTGTTCAGATTACCATAAATGACAATATATATGGAATATTCGTGAAAAAAATTATTTAAGTCCAGAAAGGTTTGTTTTTGATCATATTGCTCCCAAGCTGCATCAACATGCGAACCAAATATTACAACATGCTGACATGCTCACAAGATCTCGCAACATGCTCACAACATATTGCAATATGCTCACAATATAGTGCAGCATACTCAAACAATCGTTGAATATGCTAACTTGTTTCCAAAATCTTGCAACATATTCACTACATCTCGCAACATGCTTGTAAGATCTTGTAGCATGCTCAGAACATCTTGCAACATGCTCATAACATCTCGTAGCATGCTATGAACATCTTGCAACATGCTCATAACATCGCGCAACATGCTCATAACATTTCGTAAGCTGCTAATTAAGAACATCTTGCAACATTCTCATAACATCTCACAGAATGCTCTGAATATCTTAAAACATGCTCACATCTCGCAATATGCTCATAACATCTCGAAGCATGCTCTGAACATCTTGCAACATGCTCATCACATCTCATTTAACATCACGTAGCATGCTCATAACATCTTAAAACATGCTCATCAACTCATGTAGCATGCTCTGAACGTCTTGCAACATGCTCAAAACATCTTGTAGAGTGCTCAAAACATCTTGCAACACGCTCACATTATCTTGCAACATGCTCATAACATCTCAAAGCATGCTCTGAACATCTTGCAAGATGCTCACAAAATCTCGTAGCATGCTCAGAACATCTTGCAAGATGTTCACATCATCTTGTAGCATGCTCAAAACATCTTGCGACACGCCCACATTGTCTCGCAATATGCTCAGAACATCTCAAAGCTTGCTCTGAACATCTTGCAAGATGCTCACAAAATCTCGTAGCATGCTCAGTACATCTTGCAACATGCTGAAAACATCTTGCAACATTCTCATAACATCTCATAGCATGCTCATAACATCTGGTACCATGCTCTGAATATCTTAAGACATACCCACATCTCGCAATATGCTCATAACATCTCGTAGCATGCTCTGAACATCTTGCAACATGCCATTCACATCTCACTTAACATCACGTAGCATGCTTACAACATCCTGAAACATGCTCATCACATCTCTTGTAGCATGCTCTGAAAGTCTTGCAACATGCGCAGAACATCTCATAGCATGCTCAGAACATCTCGTAGAGTGCTCAAAACATCTTGCAACACGTTCACTTTATCTTGCAATCTGCTCATAACATCTCAAAGCATGCTCTGAAAATCTTGCAAGATGCTCACAAAATCTCTTGGCATGCTCAAAACATCTTGCGACACGCTCGCAAAATCTGGTAACATGCTCATAACATCTCAAAGCTTGCTCTGAAAATCTTGCAAGATGCTCACAAAATCTCGTAGCATGCTCAGTACATCTTGCAAGATGCTCATAACATCTCGTAACATGCTCATACCATCTTGTAGCATACTCAAAACATCTTGCAAGTTGCTTATAACATCTCGCAACATGCTCTGAACATCTCGCAACATGCTCATAACATCTCGTAGCATGCTCAGAACATCTTGCAATATGCTCACAACATCTGTTAACATGCTCATAACATCTCGCAAGTTGCTCAGAACATCTCGTAGCATGCTCAGAACATCTTGCAAGATACTCACAACATCTCGCAACATGCTCATAACATCTCGTAGCATGCTCAGAACATCTTGCAAGATGCTCACAACATGCTCAGAACATCTCGTAGCATGCTCAGAACATCTTGTAGCTCACTACATCTTGCAACATGCTCATAACATTTTGTAGCATGATCAGAACATTTTGCGAGTTGCTCACAACATCTCACAACATGCTCATAACATCTCGTAGCATGCTCAGAACATCTTGCAAGATACTCATAACATCTCGTAGCATGCTCAGAACATCTTGTAGCTCACTACATCTTGCAACATGCTCATAACATTTTGTAGCATGATCAGAACATCTTGCGAGTTGCTCACAACATCTCGCAACATGCTCAGAACATCTCTTAGCATGCTCAGAACATCTTGCAAGATACTCACAACATCCCGCAACATGCTCAGAACATCTCGTAGCATGCTCAGAACATCTTGCAAGTTGCTCACAACATCTCGCAACATGCTTATAACATCTTGTAGCATGCTCAGAACATCTTGCAAGATGCTCATAACATCTTACAACATGCTCAGAACATCTTGTAGCATGCGCAGAACATCTTGCAAGTTGCTCACAACATCTCGCAGCATGCTCTGAACATCTCGCAACATGCTCATAACATCTCGTAGCATGCTCAGAACATCTTGCAAGATGCTCACAACATCTTGCAGCATGCCCACAACTTCTCGCATTATTCTCGCAACAATATTGAGAGGTATGCACATGTCTTTTAATACTTACCCATCCATTGCTTCCCTTAGAAGCCAAACGTCGCTATATAAAAGGAATAGACAATTTTGGCTTATTTGTGAACAAATAGTGTCACGACTACATCAATGATTCATTTTTAAATTGTATGTTATTTTTGTAAGGTAGGAGAATAAGTATTTATGTTTTGTTTCTCTTCACTTTATCTGCCATATTGAGTAGTAGGCCTGCAGTATGTGGGAAAACCTTGCAATTGCGTCCCTACAGTGTTTTTGCAGTTTTTATATTCTGGGGGGGGGGGGGATGTCTACTTCACTAATCAGGTGAATGTACTGTGGGCACCTTGGCAATTTGCATAATATGCAAATGAAGTCCGCCATTACGAAAAAGATTGAATATTATCAGTTTATCATGGACGTCCGGAAAAGTTTAAAATGTCTAAAACGCGCTCTCTGCACCAATTCAGAAAGTTAATGATTGTTTTGTCGTTGTTTATCAGGCCATCTGGGGAGAACTAAAATCTCCAAAATGCTTTGAATCACGCTCACAACTAGTACGTCACCACTAGTACGTCACTCCGCTTTCATGTTAAACCCCAAAGTTCATGATTCTATTTTTGTTGTTATATTTTCTTATTGTGTTAAGATGAGCAGTTCGCTGTTTGGATTGGATTGAATGACCTAGGCAATGAGGGGACGTTCACGTGTCCGGGAGGAAGCCAGGCACCAAACAACGCAGCTGACTTCTTCGCCTCTGGTGAACCCACCAATGGTGACAATGCCGAGCATTGTGTTGTGCTTTCCGATTCTAACTTAAACTTCTTACTCAACGATGCTTTCTGTTCCAAATCATTTAAATTCCTATGCGAAAAAGACCCTGGGGTAGAAGGTGATTTATGAAATAATATGAAATAAATATGAGAGAAGTTGAATGTACATTTTTATTGGGTCATTAAAGAATGTCATGAGGTCTATCAGGGTAAACACCACAAAAAGCAATGCAATCAAGTGATAATTTTAGTGAGACTTTTGCCACTTACAATAACATTCTGACCCTACCATATTATGGATTTACATAGCTATCAGACTGCATTCATAAAAAAGAAGAGAGAGAAGTCTCTCTATTCAAAATATTTACAGGGTTCATTGGAGAAGGTTGACATGTTGTATGAAGGAATATATAAAGTTTCAAGTTAAAATGAAAAAACATGACTTGTCGTTTCTACACAATACCAGCAAGACACAGAAAGACTTAATTCAAGGAGGGAAATTTTGGATTGAGTGTGTAATGTGTTCATAGGTCATGTGAAGTTGTGAGGAGACAGGGGGCCCTCTGTCGCACATCAGATCGAGAAGATATAGGTCAATTTAACCAAACTCTAGAGACAAAAGCTGATCCGCCCTGTCTCCCCACCCTACACCACCCCAGACTCACACCTCTTTGTTACCGAAAGAATATTCAAATAAAATATTACTAAAAAGAGTGTACGAAGCGTAGGTTCCACCAGTCCCTTTTGCCTGCAAAGCGGACGTGATACACACTATGCTACAGTGCCGGTTCGTGCTAATTAGAGGTGCGGCGATTTCACTTCCACATGGCGAGCAGCAAAAGCATGGCGTAGCAGAGACGTCAAACTAAATGGCTCCGCAGCTGATTTCGAGGGAAGCTGGATATAACTAAGAATGCAGCAAGCCAACAAAATAATCAAAGAATTGGCCCAAAACCGTCAAGACAAAGAAGATCATTAGTACATTTGTGTATCTCTCAAGGCTGATATCTTCTTTGTCCGTTGGTGTTATTCCTATTTTCGCGAGAAGTAGTATGTTGCATCACACAGCCAATGCAAAGGGCGCGTTGGCACACACGAAGTCAGGGCTGCAACATTTTATTGGCAGATGATCATAATGGAATGTTTTAAGAGTGAAAAAAAACGCATTGAACGGTTATTGGTGTGGTCACGTGATCACTCTCTTTCCCCCGATTCTGCTAACTATTTAATGTCTGTTTTGAGTAAGCGCTGAAAAGGGAGCTGGACTGCAAGCAAGCCAGCAAGATAATCAAAGAATTGGCGCAAAAACGTCAAGACAAAGACGATCATTAGTACATTTGTGTAACTCACAAGGCTGATATCTTCTTTGTCCGTTGCACGCCTATTGTAAAGTTGCTTTTGTATCTTGAATACAGGTTACAAACATACAAATACAAATACCTCTCATTAACTTATGAGCAGTATTTGCTCAATCACAAGACGTTTCATACTAAGAAAAATAAACCAAATCATTATCAATTTAAATGGAAATATATAAATTACAAAAACATTTCGATTATCTTTGATCACAATAATACTACAACAATGAGACTAAAAGGCGACCAGTCAGCTAATAAGGTAACAGGACACGTCAGGTAAGCTGCCACATAACCCACAACTATAAGTTGATAAATAACTGTGCATAGGATTCCTTTTTCGCATTAATGAAATGGTGTAAGGCTCATTTTAATGAAGCAAGCAAATAATTTGTAACATATAGCTATAGTATGAGAGAGAGAGAGAGAGAGAGAGAGAGAGCTCCCCATGAAGTAATAGAGTGTCGGTAATAGCAAGTTTATGCAAAAACTTGACTTGATGCTACCATTGTATTCGTAAATCTCGAGGCCTGATCTGCATCAGTTACTTCAGTATTAGCGAAATGTCAGATTAATATATTATATCTTCAAATGAAAGTAATAAATTCATCATCTGTGTGGGTTAGCTTTAGAAAGAAGGACACGTACATAATTCCTATCGTAAGGAATAGAGCAAGCCAGTCTAAACTCTCACAACGAATCGAACATTCTAATGCAGTCGTGTTCCTTATTTTAGCAATCAATCTTTCAAAACGTTGTGTTTTTTGCAATTCAAGTCCAATCATTTCACACTAGAAGTAATCATGAAATTAATCAAAAAAGGTCAACTGGGTGATACACTGGTATGGGTAGCATAGCTGTTGCATATAGCCATTATACGCAGAGAGAGAGAGAGAGAGAGAGAGAGAGAGAGAGAGAGAGAGAGAGAGAGAGAGAGAGAGAGAGAGAGGTTCCCATGAAGTACGTAATGTTGTGTGGATTGATTTTTTTTGTCAGAGTTCTAGAAACACTTGTCTTTGTGCTACCAGGGTATCAAATCAAACAGAGGCATGATCTGCATCAGTTGTTTCACCCCTGCCATATTGCCAGTTAAACCTTTTGTGCCTTCAAATGAAAGTAATCGATTAATCGTTTTATAAGATCATCATACATGAACAACATGGTATTTGAAGTTGGCCAATACTCCACATTATGATTTGACATCAGACATTTTTGGGGAAAACTACAATTTGGACTCTAAAAGGTTTAAGCCAACGTATAACTGTTAATCTTCTCTCTTAGGCTTCTGTCCGCTTAGATAAGATGTTGCAATAACAACCAGTTAGATATCATTAGCCTCCTTAATCTAAATATAATAATAATGATAATAATAATCCGGTCGTCTAATCTCGAGGATTGCACATATGTCTATTTTAAGGTTTTTCTCTGCAGCTTTTGGCAACCATTTTGATATCTAAATTAGGGGGGTAAAAACTGACAGCAAAATCTTGTGGGCATCTCTCTCTCTCGCAACAGTGCTTCTAGTATATAATACCTATACTCTCACTTGCAAAAACATTAGTGTAGAAGATTAATTGCAAAACATATCACATAGCTGCATGAAATTGACTGGTATGCTGTATGGATTCGAAATGGCTTGCCCTTCTCCATATTAGAGGATTTGTGCATTACTTTGCTGGGGCTCTACTCACACAGGTGACTAATCAATTACTTTCATTCGAAGGCACATAAAGGTTTAACTGACATTTTAGCTGACTGGCAATAGTCAGGCACCGACATAAGTACTAGCCCGCTTGCCCCGGCAAGTGAATTTTTGAAAAAAGGGCTTTCGGGCAAGTACATTTTAGTTTTAACTTGCCTGTATGGGCAAGCTGATACTCTGAACGTTAAACACATTTTTTTCTTTAAACCAAGTGCCAAGAAATATGCAAACAATGCAACAAACCTGAAAATAAAATGGTTTTCAAATCTTTAAACAATACATGCCTTTCTAGCATATGTTATAACTTATTTCGGGCAAGTCAAAAATTGTGTCGGGCAAGTCAAAATCATAAGCTACTTGCCCGGCAAGGCAATTTTGTTCTGAAAATTATGTCGGTGCCTGATAGTGAAACAACTGATGCGGATCTAGCCTCTGTTTGATTTGATACAATGGCAGAACAAAGATCGGTGTGTTGAAGAACTCAGACAAAAGAAGATCAATTAATTCTGCTGCGTGAAATACATACTCAATGACTCCACGGACCCACCCTCCTCTCTATCTCTGCGTATGGATGCCCATACAAGTTCTATATGTTACTTAAGTAATTTGAAATTTAGAATTTCGTTTCCCGTCACTTTTTCACGTGACTAGCCAGTTGTAACTTGTGGAGGAAACTGGTGTACCCGAGTCACTAACAAATTTTTTCCCATGCTCCGGGTGGGTTACGAACCAGGACAGTGGTAAGAGAAATCTAACTGTCAGTGGCAACGCCTTAGACCACATGGCCATCAGGGTAGGCCCTCAAGGATTTCTGTTTAATACTCAATTGACTTTATCAAAACGAGCGCATCATTACTTATTGTGTGAAATGCTTATATACTACACAGATAGACTAGCGGCCGAATCCCCATAATGGGAACTTTAATCACCCCACCGAGTAGCTCTTTTTTCTTGGTCTCAAATGAAAGGGGAGTATCTGGGATTTATGTTTGCGTTCCTTTACTAACCTAGGTGAGACCTAGGTGAGTTACTCGAATGACCATAGATATGCGCAGTGAAAGCCAGTAAAGGAACGGATTTTGTGCTTACCCGAGTAAAGTGTCATGGCGTCTGCCAAACGGCCTTCACCTTTGCCCATATATGGCAACCGTGAAATCGTCTATGTCTGAGCCTCACTTTATCAAGAATGTCAATTTCAATTCATTCAAGACTAAATCTATCAAATGTCATAATAAACATTACCGAAATATTAAGCCAGGGCATGTACTGTAAAATTAAAAGAGTATTCCTAAATGCTGGTAACAAAAGTGAACGATTTGCTTATTTTTTAAAGGTGCTTACGAAAGCATCAAATACAAACAAATCCTCTGCATTTTACTGTAAATAATGATCATCTTTTAGTTTATTTTCACAAGAAAAACAATGTTCGGTAAACAAAGGTATCCATGTTTGCGCGTTGCATTGTGGGATGCTTACCCAAGTAACCGACTCTGGGGGTCGGTTAGTTGGGCCAGGGCCGAGTAAGCGCCAGGGTGACGTCATCGCCTTACTGGAACGATCTCGCGCTTACCCAGAGCTTACTCGCGCAAGTAAAGGAACGTGGTATATAAAAGTATATCGTGGTCGGCTTAACCGGTTCTTAAAAAAGATCTGACCGTGTCCCCAAGTGGTGGCACGATACTTTCATAAATCCCAGATACTCAACTTTTATTTGAGAACAAGAAAAAAGAGCTAATCAGTGGGGTAATTAAAACTCCCATTTTGGGCTTATGGCTTGGGAGGGGGGGGGGGGGGGGGGGCACTTAGGTACAGAGGGGGCCCGCACCCGCGTTACATATTTCGCGGAAGAAGGGGTCCTTTTAAAGACCTCCGCATGTCCGCGATTTTGTAAAAGAAGGATACTTTTTTGTACCCAGGTACGAAGTATGGGGGATGAAAATCACCTTACAATCCACGAAATATACGCGGCTCGGACTCCGAGTGACTCTCGAAGTGACTGGGCTTCCGAGTTTGCTGCCGCCACTTGCTGCCGCTAAACAGGCAGAGGATTATAAAATCTAAAGTGCTTTTTTGGCCAGAAATCAGTGCCTTAGGGGTATTTTTTAATTTTGATTACGAGCGTATGCGCCCTTGTAAATACCAAAGTGCCACCCCCCCCCAGGGCTTTTAGCTGCTAGTCTATGGGGTTAGGTAGGGTTAGGTCAGATTCCATGAAGCCAATTCCTGAGGTCTGCAGGGATTTAGAGTGCACCCATGTACTTGCCCTCTAGTATATTGTTGGCATTATGCTTGGGTCATAGAGAAGCACCTCTGAATTGATGTTAATCAAAATCAATAAACTCGGAACTCCATGATTAACTTTCATAGTCAACAATTCAGAGATGTTTCTCTGACTTAAACTAGCCTTTCTCTCAATGTGAAAATCACACCGTCCATTTTACATAGGATGAGTGTGTGATACAAATGTAAATAAACTAATTCCGACTAAAACCAGGCTATTCTGTTCCAACAGACCAGGCAATGTTCCTATTGGGTTGATTGTATTTTGGTATGAATGGCAGTTTGTATGCATAGTATAGTATAGTATAATGTATGTATCATGAAAACTTCACGAACCTTGTTTCTACAGTCAGTTTTCAGTTTTAAAATCTTTTTTTCCAAAAGTATACAAAAGCTGGGGTCGGTTTATCCTGGTTAAGACAGTAGGCAGCCCTCCGGCTACCTGGTAAATCTAGTACAAGTCTTTGACCTATCCCTTCCCTGTTAGTACATGTAATCATCCTCTACTACATACTACAGATAGCTCTACCCAAAATGGTATGTATAATAAGCATCTGCTCTTTGCAGCTTTCAGAAACCCATGAGCCATTCACACACCCGTGATGGAGTTTTCTCAGAAATGAATGAAATAAATATCAAAGTTTGTAAAGAGAGGTAGTTTATTATAGAGATTATAGGTGTCTGTAACACAGATTAATGTCTGTCAGTCTCGTTATAGATTTCACGCTAAATCAGATGGCGTGAAGAGAGGATTGTGTACACAACTCATCCTATGTGTGCTTGCAGTTGAATAGAATCCATACTGTATCTTACCTTCCAGAACAATGATACTTGCTGGCATTTACAGAGTCCACTGATGGCAATACCATGTACGTAAGAGGGAAAATATCACTGTAGTTAGGTGCCAGGCTGGTGCCTCCTCGCACTCCTCTACAGTTTGACATATTGTCAAAATGATAACCCCAATGATGGAAAGGAGATAAATAATAAGTTTGATAAGAATGATATCCTAAGGTGATTTGGACGTATACAATATACAATAGTTTTTTCTCTCACTTTATTTCACGAATCAATAAAAATGCCCTTCGGATTAAAAAGAACTATACATATATGGCTAGGGAAGGAAGGTCCTGTGAGCACTTCGGTGGATACAAGACTGTAAACCAAACAACTTTACCTTTATGTCATACATAATGGCGCTGTCATGTCATACATATTGGAATTTTCCAAAAGCTTTTGCAAACTTCTGGATTTTGGGAGTTAAATGTGTAGAAAACTATGGCAAGCATTCCATGCAAATAATCACTATTTACGGATATCCGAAATTCATTTACAGATATCCGAATTTTATTTACGGATATCCGTAAATAATTTCGGATATCCGAAATTCATTTTCCAATATCCAAAAATCAGATGAATTTTGGAAATCCGTAAATGAATTTTGGATATCCGTAAATGAATTTTGGATATCCATACATGAATTTTGTATATCCGTAAATGAACTTTGTATATCCATAAATGATTTTCGGATATCCGTAAATGAATTTCGGATATCCGTAATTCAGCTTATATTCCGATGTAAATGAATTTTGGATATCTGAAATTCATTTACGGATATCTGAAATTCCTCGGATTTTTGGATATTGGAAAATTGCTTCCTGCCTTCATTTACTAGAGAGTTCTATAAAAAGTAATCCCACTTCCTTTATATTCTGAAGATGAATGGTAGTTTTCAAGCAAGTTAACTTTGTTTTTCCTAATTATTTCAGCACGAATGATAATGTGGGAAGTCTCTCTGAGTTCTTTAATGAAATACATCAGTTGATGAGCAACGATTGTACTTTAGAGGAGGTGCAACTGCGAATTTCAGATTAATGACATCATACCAATTTCTAAGCCAATAGAAATGTTGCTTACATAAAACAAAATAGTACAAAAAACAAGTTTATATTTTCACTTATTGACAAAAGAGAGTAATTGATGCTGGCCATCTCAACTTTCATTAAAGTAAATTATAATTTTAAAGGATAGTCTGTGATTATTCAGTCTTATATGGGGAACTACTTCTTGTTCGTGTTATCCTACAACACACATGGGGGAAAATTTGGTCTGCATTCTAAACCACGTGTTTTCAACAATTATGAAATAATATGTATCTAGTCAATTTGTGTATAAGCGTGTATTAACCTTATCATAACACTCAAGCTAAGTCTATTTAGGAGGAAAGTAATGGACAAAAATGTCAAAATAGTTATAGATAGATGACTTAACATCTTGAATATACGTGTGGCGTATTGATACTTTTAAAATGGAATTCTCTCAAAAGGCGGAGCTGATGCAGTGTTAGAATGTTTTTTGGATATTGGAAATTCACATGATTTTCGAATATCTGTAAATAAATTTCGGATATCCGTAATTCAGCTGAATTTCGGATATCCGTAAATGAATTTCGGATATCCGTAAATAAATTACGGATATCCAAAATTCAGCTGACTTTCGGATATCTGTAAATAGTGATTATTTGCATGGAATGCTTGCCATAGAAAACCACCCATAGTAATTCCTAAATTATGTGCAATTTCATTCCTGCTAGATAAACACAGATTAGCTGAATTTGAAGAACTCTAATGATTTTATGGAACTTTTTACACTACAAAGCCGGTTCCATTTCCTGAAAAGAAATGATTTTTATGAGGCATTTTGTGTTACAAGATAGTAGGCAATATAAGTAAGACATTTTTTGGGGTGCTAATTTCAAATATCCTGTCTAACATGCTCAGCTGTCAGTATTTTGACCACCCATAAGGCCGTCCAAAATAAAAACGTAAAATCTTTTTACTCGTTTTAGGGGAAAAGTAGCCGTCAAAAGTTCAAAATCCCTGGTCAAAATGCCTAAATCGCAGGTCAACAATAAAAACCCTCAACAAAAGTATAGATTGTACGGTCATTTTATTCAAATGTTAGTTCAAATTTCATAAATAGCAGTGGAAAATGTTGATGTATCAACAAACTCCACCGCACGCTTCACTAAATTAGAGTGTTGATATTTCAACAAAAACCTGAGGCAACATCAAGAAATTCAGTGGAAAATGTTGATGTATCAACAGACTCCACCTCAAGCTTTACCAAATAAGAGAATGTTGAAATATCAACAAAAACCTGAGGCAACATCAAGAAATTCAGTGGAAAATGTTGATGTATCAACAAACTCCACTTCATGCTTTACACAATAAGAGAGTGTTGATATATCAATAAAAAACCTGTAGCAACATCAAGAAAATAAAGCTGCAAAATGTTGATGTATCAACAAATTAACTTCAAGTTACACCAAAACAGAGAATATTGATGTATCAAGAAAAACCTGAAGCAACATGAGAAAGCCAGTCGAAAAATGTTGATGTATCAACAAAATTATATTCCAGCTACTTCAAAATAGAGAGTATTGATGTATAAACAAAAACCTGAAATCATATCAAGTACGCTAGTGGAAAAATGATATTTTACTAAATCAGCTTTAAGCTTCACTGAAAAGAAGAATGTTGATATATCAACAAAAACCTGAAGCAACATCAAGAAAGTCAGTGGGAAAATGTTGATATATCAACAAAATGAACTTCAAGCCACACCAAGATAGATAGTGTTAATATATCAACATATACATAAAGTAACATAAAGAAAGCAAGTGGAAAAATGTTGATGTATCAACATTATCAACTTCAAATATCTCAAAAATAGAGTGCTGATATATCAACATATGCCTGAAGCAATATTAAGACAGCCAGTTAGGAATTGTTGACGTATCAACAAAATGGCTTCACCAAGATAGAAGGTGTTGATATATCAGCATAAACCTGAAACAACATTAAGAAAACCAGTGGAAAATTGTTGATGTATCAACAAAATCAACTTCAAACTTCTCAAAAATAGAGAGTGTTCATATATCAACATGAACCTGAAACAAGATTAAGAAAGCTAGTGGAAAATTGTTGATGTATCAACAAAATGCACTCTTGTTAATATATCAACAAACCCTTAACAGGAAGTTCTGCTGCTGCTGCTGCTGCTGCTGCTACAATTTCTCCTGCTACTACTGCCGATGCTACTACGTCTGCAAATGCTGCTGCTATTACTGCTGATGCTGCAGCTACTACTACTACTACTACTACTACTACTACTACTACTACTACTTCTACGTTAGTAGCAGCAGTGGTTGTATTAGGAGAAATAGTAGTAGACAAGGAGAGAGAGAGAGAGAGAGAGAGAGAGAGAGAGAGAGAGAGAGAGAGAGAGAGAGAGAGAGAGAGCAAATGATATCAAAGTCACTCCTGAGTAGTAGTAGTAGTAGTAGTAGTAGTAGTAGTAGTAGTAGTAGTAGTAGTAGTAGTAGTAGTAGTAGTAGTAGTAGTAGTTGCAGTTGTCATAGTAGTAGTAGTAGTAGTAGTAGTAGTAGTAGTAGTAGTAGTAGTAGTAGTAGTAGTAGTAGGAGGAGGAGGAGGATGCCTACAGGTAGCATATTGAGACACACTACTACTACTACTACTACTACTACTACTACTACTACTACTACTACTAAGTACTACTACTACTACTACTACTACTACTACTACTACTACTACTACTACTACTACTACTACTACTAGGTAAGTAGCATAAGTGGTTGTAGTAGGATAAGTAGTAGTAGACAAGGAGAGAGAGAGAGAGAGAGAGAGAGAGAGAGAGAGAGAGAGAGAGAGAGAGAGAGAGAGAGAGTCACCCTTCCTTAACCCACTATGCCCATTTTCTACTTATGGCTCAACTTCTTGGCATTGGTACCTGGCATGTAATTCAAATGTAGGCTGATGAGGCAAGTGGCAGGACGCTCTTAATGTGCGAACCCCATAAATGCAAATGAGTGTAATTTGATACTGGGTATTATTGTACAGTTTCCTGTCACTGCTCCAGACTCACGCAGGGCTGAGGGGAGCAATAAGGATGGGGTAGAGGGAATCTATATATGTGTCAGTTCAAATCTCACAGGGTTTATCTACCCCTTCAACAATAAAAGGTGTGATATGGTTTGATATGGGTTTTTTCACTTGATATGTTTTATTTTCACTCTATATCATTTTTACCACATGGCCACAACAATGGATGTAAAACTTTCACACAGTTCGTTCCACCATTTAATTAATGGCATGAATTATAGTCGAGCAGCACTATCCATCATTTCCTATATCAAACCTTTCACCCTTACACACTTGTGCTGCTCGACTATTCATGCCTTTAATTAAATGGCGGAACGAACTGTGTAAAAATTATCGCTTCCAGCCAAAAAGCTCTCATTTCTCTCACTCTGGGCGGATTTGAGTGCTGTAAAAGCTGCACAAGGGAAACTAACAAGGTAGTAAGCGAATTGAGTTGGTTTGGGTGGCCAGACTGGCCTGGAAATGTCCGCGCCCAGTTTTTTGGGCGCAGTGGAAAAGTTTTGTATTGGCCTTTCTCTATCGTGGGTATGGCCTATCAATCTCAGAATGTAAATAACGGCATACCGACGATAGAGTTGCTCGATCTAATTTTCCAATGGTTAAAGGGTCATCATGCAAAAGCTCATATGTTTCCTAACCTTTTATATAAGGTAACCTAATTCAATAGGATTAACAATGCTGCCAAATCAATATCTAATTGATTGGCCAGATGGCTTAATTGTATTGTATTGTGTTTATTTGCTCTAACAAATGGTTACAAAATCACATGTATACAACTTATACGCATTCAAAAGAACAGAACACGTTAGAAGTAAATAATATAAAAATAATAACATGCACTAGCTATATTAAGTAGGATCACTTCTGTGTTATTGGAACTACCCAAGGGTAATAGATTATTTCCCAACATCCCAGATAGCACACTAGTGTCGGCCTAACAGTGGGCCAACAGTGGCTCGGCTGGTGGGCCTACATCAATAGCCGACGGTGGGCCTTCAGAGGTTTGACCAGCGGGCCACTGACGGCCCTCTGGCGTAAACAAAGAGCAGTCGGCCAACCATCCGACCTCCAATAATGCAGTTAGTGGCCCAACGTTGGGCCTATCTTAATGGTCTGTCGGCCCAACAGTGGCCCACTGGCGGCTCCACCAATGGCCCTACATCGATAGCCGACAGTTGCCCTGCAGAGGTTTGACCAGCGGGCCACTGACGGCCCTGTGGCGTAAAAAAGTAGCAGTCGGACCACCATCGGACCTCCGATTAAAATTCATAACCATCATTTTGTGCTGAAAATCAACAACTAAACATAAAAATTACAGTGAAGATTAGTGTACGACTTATATTTTATATGCAACAAGTCAAGTTATGAAGCCATTTCACAGCAAAATAAACCACATGATAAATAAAAATTACATATGGTTTTGACTTACCTTTGTATCTTCAAGAAAATGTTAACTTTTATCTGTTATACGACGAGCTAGGAGATCGTTTTCTGAGACTTCAACTTATCATGGTCAGTTCCAATCCTTCCTGAGTTTACGCACATTCAATTCTTCTGTCCTGAAAAAAAAACAACATACTTACTTACTTACTTATTTACAAACAAACAAACAAACAAACAAACTAACTAACACACATAAAATATGGGGCTCAAAAACTTGTCAAAAGTTTGTCATATTGACAAGTTTTGGGTCGTCATTTCGATGGTGCCCAAAACGACGAGTTTACGTTTGTCAAGACGAGTTTCTGTGGCAAAACTTGTCAAAAGGTCGTCAAGTAGAACAAAGCAATATATGTCACTTTCAAATTATTTTTATTTCTTTCCCAAAAAAAACGTCAAAAAGGACACAATAAAAATTACTGACCCAAAAGTTCAATACTGGATCTTGCAGTGGCAAATTGGAGATATATGCACATTTATAAACTAATTTTGACAAAAAAGAAAACAATAATTCCACATTTGAAAATATGCTTCACATTGCACTCAAAACATTCCTAAAATACCTGCATGTCCAAAATAGTCAGATTGTTTAATATGTTATTGGAAAAAAAATGCAAGATGGATCATATTTAAGTAGATATTGAATGGATATGAAATACAGTAACCCAGCGGGCACTGTACGTACAATGTACGTACATTGTACGTACAGTTGGTACAATGTACGTACAATGTACGTACATTGTACGTACAGTGCCTGCTGGGAATTACTTTGATTCAGCTCCTTTGTCCTCCATTAGAGCCTCGTTCTGAGTTGAGCAGTGCATTATGGGATACGTACTTGACGACCTTTTGACTAGTTTTTGACAACCCACTTTGCAGGGTTGTCAAAAACTCGTCAGCGTACTTGACGAGCCTTAACTTGTTAATATGACAAGGTTTTGACAAGAAAAAACTTGTCACATTTTTTGTGTGAACTAACTAACTAAACTAACTAACTAACTAAACAAGCTGTTTCCGGAATGTTTATTTTATATATATGCCACTATTTGGATATCCGTTGTCAGTGAATGAAGTTCACCTAACTTCATTCGCCAGAGCCGCTTTACGGCTGCCATTTTCAATTTGCATAATCGGAAGCTTTTTCTTATTCACTACCCTTAAGGCCGACAATGGGCCACTGTTGGCCCGCCCGATAACATGTTCGCCGACTTCCACCCACGAAACACCACAAGAGCCAACAATAGGCCGACGACGGCCCACTATATGATTTTTCTGCCCACTCCCGCCCGAGAGCCACCAAGAGCACCGACAATGGGCCGATATCGGACTGCTATATGCATATCTGCCACTCCCTGCCGACGTCTGCCCGATATACTTATGCTATCTGGGATGTAATAGCACAAATGTTCAATGTGGTAAGCTTCCGAGTATATGACCATAGTGAAATAAATATATGGGTTCACCTTAATATATTATATGTGTTAATTAAGCTTTAGTGTTAATTGGGTAGGCATATGTTCTGTAACCCTAAAGCCAAGGCAGATGTATCATGATAGTGTTAAAGTTAATACACAGTTAAAGATAATGAGCATCAGTTATTAAAATTAGTATCATGGTTATTCCTGTACTACATTTTCTTAGCATAATTCCTGTACAATGCATATATATATACGATATAATGTAAATATTTACACTCACTGTATCTGGCAAACATGTATGTTTAACTATTATGTTTATAAGATGCAAGACTAAGGCCCTTCTTCGTAATGCAGGGATCTGAAATACAATTTACTTGATTCAAAGTGATCTTTTGCCTAGGAATGCGATAATGAGATAACACCAATTATTTGATATAATATGGTGACCTTGCAGGTTGGTCAAGGCATTGCCACTGACTGTCCGCTGTCTCTTAATACTGCCCTGATTCAATTTCATGGTTAGGGCATGTGGATAGATGCCAGTGACGTGTGGTTAGACTGTGTTTTCGCCAGTACTTTCATGCACCAGCTAAAATAGCTTGTCATGAATAAGCCTAAATATGGCAAAAAGGTGAAAATAATTTAAATAATTTCAAACATAAGACATGGCATAGCTAAAAAGCTGCCTAGTGAGGTGGGGCATAAGGGATGATAGGTTAGTAGCAACTGTCAGTGGGAAGCAGAAGATGTTGATATATCAGCATAAACCTGAAACAACATTAGGAAAGCCAATGGAAAAGTGTTGATGTATCAACAAAATGCACTCTTGTTAATGTATAAACAAACCCTTAACAGGAAATTCTGCTGCTGCTGCTGCTGCTACAATTACTCCTGTTACCACTGCTGATGCTACTACTACTGCAACTGCTGCTGCTAATACTACTGCTGGTGCTGCAGCTACTACTACTACTACTACTACTACTACTACTACTACTACTACTACTACTACTACTAGGCCTGCCCTGATGGCTGTGTCTAATGCGTTGCCACTGACTGCTAGCTGTCTCTCACCACTGCCTAGGTTCAAATCCCAACTAGGCCATGTGAGAAGGTTGCCAGTGTCTTTGGGTTAGGCGGTGGTTTTCTCCGGGTACTCTGGTTGCTACTGACTGCTAGCTGTTCTCTCAGCAATATCTGGGTTTGAATCCCGGCCAGGGCAGATGAGAAAGTTACCAGGTCCTCGCTTTCCTCCACCAGTTACAAATGCATAGTCATGACTTAAAGGGTGACGAAAAATCACTCTATACATGTACATGCATACAAATATTCATACAAACTTACATACATAAATACCTACCTACCTATCTACCTACCTACACACACACACACACACACACACACACATATATATATACTGTAGAACACAAAATTTCCGCGTGTGTTTATATATAGCGTACTTAGCGTCTGGTGCCGCTTCGCTATGTATAAAAAACGCTGTACTTTTGTCTCTGTTTTTAGCCACTGGTGGCGCTGACGTCAATGAGACGGTCCCCTTTGAAGCAAGAATTGGAGGTTTCTTGTGCAGCCGTTATTTTCGTTTTAGTGGTGGCCGCTAGATAGCGCCACTAGTAAATCTAATAGAAGATACGTAGCCCTGTTGAAACCCTTTTTCAAAATCGGTTTCTGGGCTTGTGGACTAGCTCATGATTTCATTGAATTAATAAACATTCCATCTAAAAACAAAAAAAACAAGAACAAACGGCACCTTTAGCATGCCTTTAGCACAGGCATTTGACAAACATTCGGGAGACACCATTTTCGTTTTCGTGGTGACCGCTAGATGGCGCCACTAGTACAAACATGAAGCATACGTAGCCCCTCTTGAACCATTCTTGTTTTGTGTTTTTCTGGCTTTAGGAAGCAAAAGACATGTTAAAAGAGCCAAAGAAAAACCATTGTGATCTGTTTTGATTGTTTATTTTCCGAAGATTACACTTAATACAACCTGATATGGCCCCTTTGTTGTGCCATCATGGATAGGGTATATAGCCCCATTTCCTTTGTTTTACCCTTTGTTTATAAATACGGGCGCCCCCTTTTGAGAGAATGCTCATTCAAACTGGAAGCATTCTCTGCTCAAATTAGTTCGTCTTTTTTGCGACAGATGGCGCTGTCAGCGGCTGCGGCTACGGTAAAGAGATGCTAATATAAAGATACGCTATGACGCAAAACTCCCAAATTCGCTATACTTGGGACACGCGTGAATTTCGTGTTCTACAGTATATATATATATATATATATATATATATAAATATATATATATATATATATATATATATATATATATATATATATATATATATATATATATATTACACAAAGATAGATAGATTGCCTCAGCAACAACAAAGTCGCAACAAAGGTCATTTGCGCGTCCTTCAGTATTTCAGGGAGTGTCTGTAGTAAGGAAAAGTTAAATGATCCTATCAATAATGATGACATGCATTTACTTTTATATATCTATCAGTATCTAACATCTATCTACCTGTCTGTCAGTATTTCCCATCAGTACGAAAAGTGACTCTATAATCAATTATGGAAATACATATACATGTATGTTTGTATATTTGTATGTGTGTGCATCTATCTATCTCTCTATCTATCTATTTAAGTATATCTATCTATGCATAGTTTTACATTCCTTTGTCTCTTCTCGTATTCCCAGGTTCTATGATTTCCATCGAGTCTTATCATAGAATGCAAGAAAACATGTTACATCTAAAGGAGGAGGAGGGAGGCGGCATCCTCTCATCTTTTCTACAAACACAGTCAGGTGCCCAGACTATGAGGAGGAGGAGGAGGAGGAGGAGGGAGGGAGGCGGCATCCTCTCATGTTTTCTACTACTACTATTACTAAGTACTACTACTACTACTACTACTACTACTACATAAATTATATACATCTTTCCATTATTGATTGTAGCGTCATTTAAGTTTTCATACTAATGGGAAATCCCGACAGACAGGTTTATATATATATATATATATATATATATATATATATATATATATATATATATATATATATATATATATATATATATATATATATATATATATATATGTATATATATATATACATATATATATATGTTATATACTGATAGATGTATCTATCTAAGCGCACATGTACATGTATGTATGTATATTTGTATGGTTGTGTATCTATCTATCTATCTACATAGCTATACAACTATGTATGTATGTATGTATGTATGTATGTATGTATGTATGTGCGCATATGTGTGCATTTTCATATGTAGATAGACAGATGATAACGTTCATTAACTATGTTATGATGCAGTTTTTCGGTGCATCCCCTTAATTAAGTGGGGGAGGGGTGTCCGATCCGACAGCCTTCATTATAGAGAAAACACTGCTCAAAGATTAGATTGCACGCACAGGCCATTTATCATCACAACATCGGAATACAAAACTGCTTTGTGTTTTCAGATAATTGTATTTGCTTACTTAAACTTTATGATTTATTGTAGGCCAACTTTCGAGATGCTTAACACCAGCATAGATGTAAACATGTTTTCATGCATTCTATGATAAGACTCCATGGAAATCATAGAACCTGGGTATACAAGAAGAGACTAAGGAATGTAAAACTATGCATAGATAGATATATTTAAAGAGATAGATAGATAGATAGCTAGATAGATACACATACACACAAATATACAAACATACATGTATATGTACGCATACTTATAGATGGGTAGATGTATTGAAGGTTAGATAGATAAGGAGAACTACAAACAAACAGACAGGTAGATTGGTGTAAGATAATGATATATCTAGATGTTAATATAAATAAATACATGTTTCCATAATTGATTATAGGGTCACTTTTCGTACTGATGGGAAATATTGACAGACAGGTAGATAGATGTTAGATACTGATATATATATATATATATATATATATATATATATATATATATATATATATATATATATATATATATATATATATATATATATATATATATATATAAATATATATATATATATATATATACATATATATATATGGGGTCTTTGTTGCGACTTTGTTGTTCGTGAGCCCATGTATCTACTACTTCTACTACTACTACTACTACTACTACTACTACTACTACTACTACTGTGATAAATACTACTAATTGTACTACCACTACTTCTACTACTACTACTACTACTGCGATAACTACTACTAATTTTACTGCCACTACTTCTACTTCTGCTACTACTACTACTACTACTACTACTACTACTACTACTACTACTACTACTACTACTGTGATAAATACTACTAATTTTACTACCACTACTTCTACTTCTACTACTACTACTACTACTACTACTACTACTACTACTACTACTACTACTATTACTACTACTACTACTACTACTACTACTACTACTACTACTACTACTACTACTACTACTACTACTACCATGGGCTGAATATGGAATCCTAATGTGCGAATTCTTTCCATATATTTGGTTACCAGTAAGCATCCCCCTAGTACATGTGCGTCCTTCAGTATTTCATAAAGTAACTTTAGTTAAACGACCAATGGACACGTATTTTTTTTTGTATAACTGCCAGTATCTAAAATTTATCTACCTGTCTGTCTGTGTTTCTCATTAGTACAAACAGTTAAATGATTGATGTGATTGAGCTACTTGTAAACATGCCAGAGGGCCTCAGGGAAGATCCTTACCATTGGACTGAGTTACCCTCTTTAAATAAATATTATTATTATTATTATTATTATGGAGTGCGCGCACACACACACACGCACACACACACACACACACACACACACACACACACATGTGATAGATTAGCTCAGGAACAACAAAGTTGCAACAAAGACCTTGTGCGAGTCCTTCGGTATTTCATAGAATATCATTAGTACGGAATGTTAAACGATCCTATCAGTAGAGAGACGTGCATTTATTTTTATGTATATCTATCAGTATATAACATCTATATACCTGTCTGTCGGGATTTCCCATTAGTACAAAGAGTTAAATAACGCTACAATCAATAATGGAAACACATACTATCTATTTATATTTATACCTATCAATATCTTGCACCTATCTGCCTGTCTGTCTGTTTGTATTTCTACCTATTTATCTATTTTATCTATCAATGAATGTATCTATCTAAGCGCACATATACATGTATGTATGTATATTTGTATGGTTGTGTATCTATCTATCTATATAGCTATGTATGTATGTATGTATGTATGTGCGCATATATGTGCATTTTCATATATAGATAGACAGATGATAACGTTCATCAACTATGTCATGATGCGGTTTTTCGGCGCATCTCTTTAACTAAGTAGGGAGGGGTGAATGAAGGTTGTTGGCACACCTGAGCCGACAGCCTTCATTATAGAGAAAACACAGCTCAAAGATAAGATTGCACGCAAATGCCATTTATTATCACAACATCGGAATACAAAACTGCTTTGTGTTTTCAGATAATTGTATTTGCTTACTTAAACCTTATGATTTATTATAGGCCAACTTTCGAGATGCTTAACGCCAGCATAGATGTAAACATGTTTTCTTGCATTCTATGATAAGACTCGATGGAAATCATAGAACCTGGGAATACGAGAAGATACAAAGGAATGTAAAACTATGCATAGATAGATATATTTAAATAGATAGATAGAGAGATAGATAGATGCACACACATACAAATATACAAACATACATGTATATGTATTTCCATAATTGATTATAGAGTCACTTTTCGTACTGATGGGAAATACTGACAGACAGGTAGATAGATGTTAGATACTGATAGATATATAAAAGTAAATGCATGTCATCATTATTGATAGGATCATTTAACTTTTCCTTACTACAGACACTCCCTGAAATACTGAAGGACGCGCAAATGACCTTTGTTGCGACTTTGTTGTTGCTGAGGCAATCTATCTATCTTTGTGTAATATATATATATATATATATATATATATATATATATATATATATATATATATATATATATATATATATATATATATATATTTATATATATATATATATATATATATATATATATACTGTAGAACACGAAATTCACGCGTGTCCAAAGTATAGCGAATTTGGGAGTTTTGCGTCATAGCGTATCTTTATATTAGCATCTCTTTACCGTAGCCGCAGCCGCTGACAGCGCCATCTGTCGCAAAAAAGACGAACTAATTTGAGCAGAGAATGCTTCCAGTTTGAATGAGCATTCTCTCAAAAGGGGGCGCCCGTATTTATAAACAAAGGGTAAAACAAAGGAAATGGGGCTATATACCCTATCCATGATGGCACAACAAAGGGGCCATATCAGGTTGTATTAAGTGTAATCTTCGGAAAATAAACAATCAAAACAGATCACAATGATTTTTCTTTGGCTCTTTTAACATGTCTTTTGCTTCCTAAAGCCAGAAAAACACAAAACAAGAATGGTTCAAGAGGGGCTACGTATGCTTCATGTTTGTACTAGTGGCGCCATCTAGCGGTCACCAAGAAAACGAAAATGGTGTCTCCCGAATGTTTGTCAAATGCCTGTGCTAAAGGCATGCTAAAGGTGCCGTTTGTTCTTGTTTTTTTTGTTTTTAGATGGAATGTTTATTAATTCAATGGAATCATGAGCTAGTCCACAAGCCCAGAAACCGATTTTGAAAAAGGGTTTCAACAGGGCTACGTATCTTCTATTAGATTTACTAGTGGCGCTATCTAGCGGCCACCACTAAAACGAAAATAACGGCTGCACAAGAAACCTCCAATTCTTGCTTCAAAGGGGACCGTCTCATTGACGTCAGCGCCACCAGTGGCTAAAAACAGAGACAAAAGTACAGCGTTTTTATACATAGCGAAGCGGCACCAGACGCTAAGTACGCTATATATAAACACACGCGGAAATTTTGTGTTCTACAGTATATATATATATGTGTGTGTGTGTGTGTGTGTGTGTGTAGGTAGGTAGATAGGTAGGTAGGTATTTATGTATGTAAGTTTGTATGAATATTTGTATGCATGTACATGTATAGAGTGATTTTTCGTCACCCTTTAAGTCATGACTATGCATTTGTAACTGGTGGAGGAAAGCGAGGACCTGGTAACTTTCTCATCTGCCCTGGCCAGGATTCAAACCCAGATATTGCTGAGAGAACAGCTAGCAGTCAGTAGCAACCAGAGTACCCGGAGAAAACCACCGCCTAACCCAAAGACACTGGCAACCTTCTCACATGGCCTAGTTGGGATTTGAACCTAGGCAGTGGTGAGAGACAGCTAGCAGTCAGTGGCAACGCATTAGACACAGCCATCAGGGCAGGCCTAGTAGTAGTAGTAGTAGTAGTAGTAGTAGTAGTAGTAGTAGTAGTGGTAGTAGTAGCTGCAGCACCAGCAGTAGTAGTAGCAGCAGCAGTTGCAGTAGTAGTAGCATCAGCAGTGGTAACAGGAGTAATTGTAGCAGCAGCAGCAGCAGCAGAATTTCCTGTTAAGGGTTTGTTTATACATTAACAAAAGTGCATTTTGTTGATACATCAACAATTTTCCACTGGCTTTCTTAATCTTGTTGCAGGTTCATGTTGATATATGAACACTCTCTATTTTCGAGAAGTTTGAAGTTGATTTTGTTGATACATCAACACTTTTCCATTGGCTTTCCTAATGTTGTTTCAGGTTTATGCTGATATATCAACATCTTCTGCTTCCCACTGACAGTTGCTACTAACCTATCATCCCTTATGCCCCACCTCACTAGGCAGCTTTTTAGCTATGCCATGTCTTATGTTTGAAATTATTTAAATTATTTTCACCTTTTTGCCATATTTAGGCTTATTCATGACAAGCTATTTTAGCTGGTGCATGAAAGTACTGGTGAAAACACAGTCTAACCACACGTCACTGGCATCTATCCACATGCCCTAACCATGAAATTGAATCAGGGCAGTATTAAGAGACAGCGGACAGTCAGTGGCAATGCCTTGACCAACCTGCAAGGTCACCATATTATATCAAATAATTGGTGTTATCTCATTATCGCATTCCTAGGCAAAAGATCACTTTGAATCAAGTAAATTGTATTTCAGATCCCTGCATTACGAAGAAGGGCCTTAGTCTTGCATCTTATAAACATAATAGTTAAACATACATGTTTGCCAGATACAGTGAGTGTAAATATTTACATTATATCGTATATATATGCATTGTACAGGAATTATGCTAAGAAAATGTAGTACAGGAATAACCATGATACTAATTTTAATAACTGATGCTCATTATCTTTAACTGTGTATTAACTTTAACACTATCATGATACATCTGCCTTGGCTTTAGGGTTACAGAACATATGCCTACCCAATTAACACTAAAGCTTAATTAACACATATAATATTTTAAGGTGGACCCATATATTTATTTCACTATGGTCATATACTCGGAAGCTCACCACATTGAACATTTGTGCTATTACATCCCAGATAGCATAAGTATATCGGGCAGACGTCGGCAGGGAGTGGCAGATATGCATATAGCAGTCCGATATCGGTCCATTGTCGGTGCTCTTGGTGGCTCTCGGGCGGGAGTGGGCAGAAAAATCATATAGTGGGCCGTCGTCGGCCTATTGTTGGCTCTTGTGGTGTTTCGTGGGTGGAAGTCGGCGAACATGTTATCGGGCGGGCCAACAGTGGCCCATTGTCGGCCTTAAGGGTAGTGAATAAGAAAAAGCTTCCGATTATGCAAATTGAAAATGGCAGCCGTAAAGCGGCTCTGGCGAATGAAGTTAGGTGAACTTCATTCACTGACAACGGATATCCAAATAGTGGCATATATATAAAATAAACATTCCGGAAACAGCTTGTTTAGTTAGTTAGTTAGTTTAGTTAGTTAGTTCACACAAAAAATGTGACAAGTTTTTTCTTGTCAAAACCTTGTCATATTAACAAGTTAAGGCTCGTCAAGTACGCTGACGAGTTTTTGACAACCCTGCAAAGTGGGTTGTCAAAAACTAGTCAAAAGGTCGTCAAGTACGTATCCCATAATGCACTGCTCAACTCAGAACGAGGCTCTAATGGAGGACAAAGGAGCTGAATCAAAGTAATTACTGTATTTCATATCCATTCAATATCTACTTAAATATGATCCATCTTGCATTATTTTTCCAATAACATATTAAACAAACTGACTATTTTGGACATGCAGGTATTTTAGGAATGTTTTGAGTGCAATGTGAAGCATATTTTCAAATGTGGAATTATTGTTTTCTTTTTTGTCAAAATTAGTTTATAAATGTGCATATATCTCCAATTTGCCACTGCAAGATCCAGTATTGAACTTTTGGGTCAGTAATTTTTATTGTGTCCTTTTTGACGTTTTTTTGGGAAAGAAATAAAAATAATTTGAAAGTGACATATATTGCTTTGTTCTACTTGACGACCTTTTGACAAGTTTTGCCACAGAAACTCGTCTTGACAAACGTAAACTCGTCGTTTTGAGCACCATCGAAATGACGACCCAAAACTTGTCAATATGACAAACTTTTGACAAGTTTTTGAGCCCCATATTTTATGTGTGTTAGTTAGTTTGTTTGTTTGTTTGTTTGTTTGTTTGTAAATAAGTAAGTAAGTAAGTATGTTTTTTTTTTCAGGACAGAAGAATTGAATGTAATAGTAGTAAACATGTTTACGTCTAATGCATTCTACACGAACTGTGATATAACAATTCGTAGCTTTGCTTGCTTTCTCCTCTGCCACTTAGGGATGCGTAGTGACGGGTGCCGTAGTAAACGGCGAACACCACCTACATACCCTTAGCCCCCATTGCCATTCTCATCACGCACCCCAACCTAATTGGAGTTGAAGAATGTCGTGAGAGAAAGCTCACAATCGTTCACTGCGCTGGATTCTCTCTTGGCAATAATGCAATTTCAATAAAAGTGCAACACAGTAATCTGCTTAGCATAATTGGCCAACTAAACACTTGTAAGTTATTTGATTGAATAAATGTGGTCAGTTCATATATAAATTTGTCAAAATCGTAAATAGTTTAAAACATTTATTGAAAGAAATATTCTTTATTTTACCAATTTGCGGAATTCAGTACTCTTTACACATCTGTTTGTAACTTCCTATGTTGTTTTATAGCTGCACATGAATATTAATTGACCTAAGTTCCGCAGGTTAGGTGCTAAATATATATATATATATACCGGGTATATATATATATATATATATGTATATGCTATCAATGAAATATTTTGGGAATAAAGTCCAGATACGAAAAAAAACGTGGAAAGAATGTGTATGAGTTGGCCAGTAAGCATTTTGGTATGATTCTACCCACAAATTATTTCCAAATGATACTTTTAAGTGGATATCCTACCCCCCCCCCCCCCCCCCCAATAAATGATAAATAGATAAAAAAAAAATTGGGATTTTCTTTGAGCTGCTACGCTATGATTGTTAAGGAAATGTAAAAACAATACTATTTCAATAATTGTTGAAGGAAAACATATTCCAAAGGAGGCACAATCTTCGTTCAAACACGAATTAATTCCAAGCATACCCAAAGTGCGGTATGGGCATGAGGTGGTTCTATAAAATATACAAAGACATTAAGTTCCATCACAATTTATTATGATAAAGATAACTTTCAAATTGTATCTATTTAAAGCCGGGTAGCTTATATACTGGCTGTATGAAAACATTTTTTGGAACTATAGAAAGGTCCGAATTTTTCGTAAGCTCAAATATGCATGTTACCCATGCACCACCGTAGTATGCTGAATTGTTTGGGTTTGTTCAAATGCTCTCTCTCTCTAAGCTCACAACCTTTGATTGTGTTTTTTTTCCCAAGGGATGTGTCCGTACGCTCTTAGCGCCGATGCAGGCATTGTCCATTGTGTCCATGCCGCCTAAACCCTTTCGGTGCATGCCCAGGTTCCCTTTGATTACCCGGGTAAGCTACGCTACTACAGTGTGCGTGCTTCTGCCACCAGACAACCAACAAAGTCCGTGCAGTGCAACCCCATTGTGGAAGCAGAAGTTTGATATCGGTTGTACTATATATCGCCGGGTGGTCATAACACACCCGGCCGTGCTTGAGGATAAGACATCAGCATCAAAAGCACCTTTTTGTTTAAATTTTTGAAATTAGTTTACGTTAAGAACCATCTAGATACACTCGTCCACCAAACTGCCAACTCAGAATTAGGCGCGGCAACGGAGATCATGCGTGGCAAAGGATTGGGCCTCCTCTCTTATGATATAGATATATATATATTTATGTATATATATATATATGTGTATGTATGTATGTATGTATGTATGTATGTATGTATGTTTGTATGCATTTGTATGTATAGAGTGGTGGATTCTTTTTCGTCACCCTTTCTGTCATATTGCGAATAAGTCGTGACTAGCCAGTTTTATCCGATGGTAGTAGTAGTAGTAGACTAGTAGTAGTAGTAGTAGTAGTAGTAGTAGTAGTAGCTAGAATTAGGATTTTCCATAACTTTTTCAGCAATATTGCGACCAAGTCATGACTATGCGGTTGTGACTGGTGGAGAAAAGCAAGATCTTGTAACTTTCTCACCTCCCCTTGCCAGGATTTAAACCCAGATATTGTTGAGAGACAGCTTTCAGTCAGTGGCAATTAGGACAGGCACTGTAGTAGTAGTAGTTGTAGTAGTAGTAGTAGTAGTAGTATTAATAGTAGTAGTAGTAGTAGTAGTAGTAGTAGTAGTAGTAGTAGTAGTAGTAGTAGTAGTAATTGTAGTTGAAGTAGTAGTAGACCGAGCAGTAGCAACAGCAGCAACAGTAAGTTAAGAGTAGTAGTAGTAGTAGTAGTAGTAGTAGTAGTAGTAGTAGTAGTAGTAGTAGTAGTAGTAGTAGTAGTAGTAGTAGTGAATGATTGGATGATTGAATGTTGACTAATATACACAGCACAAAACCTAGACTGCCTCCCAGGCCATATTCAAATGTCATACCTTGTGGGCAGATGGCACTGCGGTATACTAGCTGGGTAGTTGGTACTACCATGACAACTGGTTTAACCCCCTCTTGTGGGAATTGTTTGAACTAAAGGGCCAACTGTAGGCCACAGCGCCTTATACAGTATAGGTTCAGGCATAAATTTGTAAATGATGAAGTAAAAACATAGTAATGCCTTGTAGCTAGGCTTTATGAATAATAAAAAACAAAACAGTAAAGCAATGTAACTAGGCTAGTAAAAGCCCTGCTGCTTCGAAAGGTGCTACATGTGTGTCCAGTTCTTAGCTGTGACCTGCATGACCCAATGAGATTCAATTTCCTGCCATGTCACTTAGGAGTGGTAGGTTTAAACCCTGTGGAGGCAAGTTGTCTGTGTACAGAAGTAGGCAGAACTTATCCTATGTGTTGGATGATGTGACTAGTTTGATATCAATTACTTTGATAAGGAGCGTACTTGTTCCTTCTTTATCTAATTCTTCTTCGAATGTATGGATATCCCAAGCAAAGTACTCAATCAACGTTGTGTAGCCAAACCCTGTGTACTCTGATTACACATAGCAACTTATACGTGTGTCTCACTATGCTACCAGTATGCAGCCTACCACTACTTCTACCACTGCTACTACTACTACTACTACTACTACTACTACTACTACTACTACTATGATACCTACTACTACGTCTTCTACCACAACCACAACCACTACTACTACTACTACTACTACTACTACTACTACTACTACTACTACTACTACTAGTGAGCAGTAGCAGGAAACTGTAAAATGATACCCAGTATCAAATTACACACATTTTTATTTCTGGGGTACATACACTTAGGTTTGGAGGAATAAATATATGGAACCACACATCAAATTTATCATGACAGCTGTATGAAAGTGATGTGGAGAAGTATCTAAATTGGGGAAAATTAAGCCATCTCTACTTGAGGAGACTGATACAAGTAAGTATTATGATGTAGTAGTAGTTGTAGTAGTAGTAGTAGTAGTAGTAGTAGTAGTAGTAGTGTAATGTAGAGGGGATACTTAATATAGCCCCTCGATGTTGTATTTCGAATGAAATCAAAGAAGAACTTAAGTTCAATAGCTTCTCTCTCAGGAATCACTCTTATAGACCATTACTTGAAGCGTGCCTAATGCTGACACTAGGTATTCTATTATGTAACTAGTGTTGGGCCAACCTGTGTCCTGCCGAATAGGAAGCCATGTGCTCTGACAAGGCAAGATGCACTGCATGAGATCGTCGCTGGGATGGATACAGCCACTGACTCACAGTGATTGCCAAGAGAAAAATGAAGGTCTAACACCAGGTTATTGGCAAGTAGTAGTAGTAGTAGTAGTAGTAGTAGTAGTAGTAGTAGTAGTAGTAGTAGTAGTAGTAGTAGTAATAGAAGCAGTAGTAGTAGTAGTAGTAGTAGTAGTAGTAGTAGTAGTAGTAGTAGTAATTTCAATTCATATTTCATCTTATGGACGAGCAGGTTAGGGGAGCAGTCGTGATCTTATCCAGGTCAAATCCTGTGTGATGTCTATTTTGTATCAGAGCTACCAGAATACTTGAAGGAGTAGATAAACTCTGTGAGATTTGAACTGACACATATATAGATTCCCTCTCCCCCATCCTTATTGCTTCCCTCAGCCCTGCGTGAGTCTGGAGCAGTGACAGGAAACTGTACAATAATATCCAGTATCAAATTACAATCATTTGCATTTCTGGGGTTCACACATTAAGAGCGTCCTGCCACTTGCCTCATCAGCCTACATTTGAATTACATGCCAGGTACCAATGCCAAGAAGTTGAGCCATAAGTAGAAAATGGGCATAGTGGGTTAAGGAAGGGTGACTCTCTCTCTCCTTGTCTACTACTACCTATCCTACTACAACCACTGATGCTACTAACCGAGTAGTAGTAGTAGTAGTAGTAGTAGTAGTAGTAGTAGTAGTAGTAGTAGTAGAAGTAGTAGTAGTGTGTCTCACTATGCTACCAGTACACATCCTACCACAAATACTACTACTACTACTACTACTACTACTACTACTACTACTACTACTACTACTACTACTACTACTACTCGGGAGTGACTTTGATATCATTTGCTCTCTCTCTCTCTCTCTCTCTCTCTCTCTCTCTCTCTCTCTCTCTCTCTCCTTGTCTACTACTATTTCTCCTAATACAACCACTGCTGCTACTAACGTAGTAGTAGTAGTAGTAGTAGTAGTAGTAGTAGTAGTAGTAGTAGTAGTAGTAATAGTAGTAGTAGCTGCAGCAGCAGCAGTAATAGCAGCAGCAGCAGTTGCAGAAATAGTAGCATCGGCAGTAGTAGCAGGAGAAATTGTAGCAGCAGCAGCAGCAGCAGCAGAACTTCATGTTAAGGGTTTGTTGATATATTAACAAGAGTGCATTTTATTGATACATCAACAATTCTCCACTGGCTTTCTTAATCTTGTTGCAGGTTCATGTTGATATATGAACACTCTCTATTTTTGAGAAGTTTGAAGTTGATTTTGTTGATACATCAACAATTTTCCACTGGTTTTCTTAATGTTGTTTCAGGTTTATGCTGATATATCAACACCTTCTATCTTGGTGAAGCCATTTTGTTGATACATCAACAATTCCTAACTGGCTGTCTTAATATTGCTTCAGGCATATGTATGAGGCGCCGTTGTGGACAAAGGTAAAAAGCACAGCATAAATGTATGTAAAAACTTTGAAATTAACTATATTTTCAATGAAAAATAAAGAAAAACTTTGAAGCTGATTTTGTAAAATATCATTTTTCCACTAGCTTACTTGATATGATTTCAGGTTTTTGTTTATACATCAACACTCTCTATTTTGATGTAGCTGGAATATAATTTTGTTGATATATCAACATTTTTCGAATGGCTTTCTCATGTTGCTTCAGGTTTTTCTTGATACATCAATATTCTCTGTTATGGTGTAACTTGAAGTTGATTTTCTGGATACATCAACATTTTGCAGCTGAATTTCTTGATGTTGCTACAGGTTGTATTGATATATCAACACTCTCTTATTGTGTAAAGCTTGAGGTGGAGTTTGTTGACACATCAACATTTCCCACTGAATTTCTTGATGTTGCCTCAGGTTTTTGTTGATATTTCAACATTCTCTTATTTGGTAAAGCTTGAGGTGGAGTTTGTTGATACATCAACATTTTCCACTGAATTTCTTGATGTTGCCTCAGGTTTTTGTTGATATATCAACACTCTAATTTGGTGAAGCGTGCGGTGGAGTTTGTTGATACATTAACATTTTCCACTGCTATTTATGAAATTTGAACTAACATTTGAATAAAATGACCGTACAATCTATACTTTTGTTGAGGGTTTTTATTGTTGACCTGCGATTTAGGCATTTTGACCAGAGATTTTGAACTTTTGACGGCTACTTTTAGTCCAGCGGATAAGGGACAATTTTGGGGGGAATCGTGCATTTTGCGATAAAAGCACCAAATTTGGTACAGTGGTAGTTTATGCCAAAGTAACTATTTTAAAGATTGGAGGCACTCTGAAAATGCCCTAGGTCAGTTTTGGCGGCCATTTTTCAAAATGGCCGCCAGAGATCATTTCCACTGGAGTTAAATGAATTTCTATCACCTCAAAACAATTACCCAATGAACTTCATGTTCTACCAGAAGTATCACAACCAATTAACACTTATCTACGTACAATGTTATTGACCTCAGGTGACCTATATGAGCGTTCAGGGTCATTTTAGGGTAAAAACGCATTGAAATGGGCACAAAAATGAATGAGAAAGTGTTTTTTCTTATATATTTGTCACTCAGATGATATTTTATTCATCGATTGATTAAAATCAAGCTCCGTGTGTGGTACAGGGTTTCCAAACGGGTTGTTATTTGATGATTTCAGAGTCATTTTATTGTAAAACCATGTCATAATCGCCACAAAATGTAAAATGGCCGCCAAAACTGACCTAGGGCATTTTCAGAGTGCCTCCAATCTTTAAAATAGTTACTTTGGCATAAACTACCACTGTACCAAATTTGGTGCTTTTCTCAAAAAGTGCATGATCTTATCCCTTATCCGCTGGACTATTTTCCCCTAAAACGAGTAAAAAGATTTTACGTTTTTATTTTGGACTGCCTTTCATTTGCATTTCAAAATTGGTGCCAACATCTGCGAAAACAACCCTTAAACACAATAGTTTAGTCACAGGCAAGCTTTTGTTACTGTTTTTGGCAGTTGTTGAAGCATTTTTAGCGACATCAAAATTGGATATACATGTATTTGACCATCTTGATAAAATTTGGAGTACCATACCACCCATATTGCCACTGGTTGCCACAGAAAGAGGACATTTTGGCGGGAAAAAGCCCAAAATAGGAGATTTTCTCAAAAAAGGAGATGTATTAAAGTTATCCAAATGTAATTATGTTGTGAAATGCTTATTCAGGGGTGTCCAACTGTCGCATTGTCGCACCAGCGTGCGACAATGCCCCCAAAACGTGTGACAAGCCAGATCCATTAAGCACTGTTAAAGTCGTCCCAGTCAAATTCTCAGTGCGTCTAGCCAATTGATGTCGCCACCTGGTCATAAACATGATTATACGCATTTATACCATGCTAGCGTAAACATCCGGAAGACGCTATCCTATCGCTGCATCTCCTCATAGAGATATGGACAGCAGGCTCATATCACCTTTATCTGAGAGGTTAATTTACTTTGTGACTCAATAAACAATGGGCAAGAGTCTTGCAAATCAAGTGCACGATTATGAGGCATTGATAAGACTTTATGATATTGTTTTAGAGCGGACTTGTTACTTCCTATCTGCGATCACTAATCAGCTAGTAGATCAATTTTCATTCATTCTGTTGCGTGAAACTCTGCAACACGTCTACTCTTATCCTAAATTTTCAGTAGTTAAACATGAACAGATATAGAATTTAAGCTTGAAGTATGCGATACTTTTCTGTGCAAGATGAATGGTCAAAACATAAACATTATAAGATTGATTAATAACGAGCGAAGCTCGCAAGCTGCGAAGCAGCTAGCGAGCGTAGCGAGTACAATGGCAATGCGCGAGATACCTCATTGTTGTCAGTAGGACGATGGCCTTAAATTTCCATCGATCAATTTATAGTACGTCCGGGTCCCGCTGTTAAAACGGAAGTGACGTCAGACGGAGTCGCGTGAAGTGGTTAAACACTGAGCTTTGTTATGCCCATTCCCAGGCCCAGCTCTATGTCCTACAACATATGAACTATGGATATGTTTTAACGACCCAAGGTTGCGGACTAAAAAGAGAAATATACGCGTTTTATCGTCAAGCTCATACAGTACTTCAACAATGGTAATGTGTGTGTGTTGTGACGTGCAGCGTTTATTTTCCTTAGAAACTGGCGCCAAATAGCGAACGTAATACAAGCGCGCCAGGCATCATTAACTACATAGTTCGCAATACATGCTGCGTGGGGGGGGGGGGGGGGGGGGGACGAGGGTATTGTGGGGCTCTCAGGTACAGAGGGGGGCCGCACCCGCCTTACGTATTTCGCGGAAGAAGGGGTCTTTTTTAAGACATCTGAATGTCCGCGATTTTGTATAAAAAGGGTATTTTTTTGTAACCAGGTAGGAAGTATGGGCTTCCGAGTCTGCTGCCGCAAACGGAACAGGCAGAGGATTATAAAATCTGAAGTTAAAATACGTGTTCCCTTCCATCCAATGTCATTGTTTTGATAAAAGAAGGTGTTTTTATACTGGAAAAAGTCGGCGTTTTTTTATTTTAAAAGGTGCTTTTTTGGCCAGAAATCAGAGGTTTAGACCTTAGGGGTATTTTTAAATTTTGATAACTAGCGTTAATATACCCCCCTTAATACCAAAGTGCCCCCCCCCCCCCCCCCCCCCCCCGCCCCCCGGGACATGCTGGCACTACGGGTAGAAAATTGCAGCTATGTTATTGTTAAGAGCTTCGCTCGTCGTCGAAGCCATGCTTCCTCATATTAAACATTGTAGTATGAGTCTTGGGGAACTAGAGAATATTTTAGACCGGGAATAATTCTTTATTTTCTCTGTCCTTCACATTTACTCGGTGGGTAGTTCCATTATTCAAAATTCAAATTTTATTAAGAACATTCTTATTAATCATATTTTCTGTACTCATATTGCTTCTGGGGTATCTATTCAATTTAAGGTACTGAGAGAGTGGTATTTTAGGCAGTGGATATCATATTTTCTATACCAAGATGTCTCTACTAAGGTTTTTATTCAGATCACAGCAGTTGTATTATAGTTTCTGACCTTCATCAATTGTTATTGCTTTTGGATTGATCTAGATCCTTATTATTGACTTAGATGACCAAACACTCTTCATCCAATTAATTGATATGTAGTCATATAGCAGTGCCACCTGGTGTCAATATTTTGAATCAATTATTGCGCGTCGGCGACTGAAAAATAGCTGTGCTCCAGGACCTCTTGACTGTGCTCCAGAACTTTCAAACTTGGACACCCCTGTTATTATGTAAATTGCTAAAAAGACAGATTGATTGCAAAGGTAGAGAGCATACCGGTATGTTGTAACAATTTAAACTGCGTTGCACTCTAAAAACTGTCGTTTGCTGATTAGCAGGGCCTCTGCTCACACAGATAATGTCTCGATTACTTTCAATTGAAGTCATGAATGGTTTAATTGACATTTTAGGAAGAGTATAGCAACTGATGCAGATCAAGCCCCTGTCTGCCCAGATACAATGATGGCTGCAAAACAAGTGTTTGCTTAAACTCAGACAAAACGTCATCATGTAATACTACTAGATGAGCATCCACAATCAAATACTCCATGGGCACCCATATCTCTCTCTGGACGTACAAAAGCATATACCAGTGCTATGTTACCCATATCAGTTTGATATCCAATATATACTTGTATCAAAGGTAGCTCATATAACACGTTGTGTGTATGCTTAAACTCTAAATTTAACAAAAATGAAAGATTGATTGCAAAGTATAGAAGAAAGCTCTATCTATCTCTGTCCAGTATGTTGCTGTGATACCTCAAGCTGGCTTAATCTCTCCCTGAGGAGTTACATATATGTGTCACTTTGCTGGAGCCCAAACCACACAGACGATGAATTGATTACTTTGATCAGCCACAATCAGCTAATCCAAGGGGACTTCTCTCTCTCTCTCTCTCTCTCTCTCTCTCTCTCTCTCTCTCTCTCTCTCTCTCTCTCTCTCTCTCTCTCTCTCTCTTAGCAAGTGATGTGTTGCCCAATTACCTTGATTTCCAGTAAATCAAAAACATTGTGAATATGTTATTGCAAAAATGTAGAATAAAATGTCAAGTTTGTTGTGAAAGTTAGGACTTGGTTGCTATCTCCCTTGGGACTCACAAATATGATGAATTTATTACTTTCATTTAGAGACATAATAGCTTTAAATGTCAATTCAGCAATAGGTCACCTGATGCAGACCAAGGCTCAGTTTGGTTTGATAAGATGGTAACAGCATGAAAATTGTTTGTACCCAGCAGAAACCACCGCATAGCCCCAAGTCACTGGCAACTTTCTCAATGTTCAGGCCGGGATTCGAACCTAGGCAGTGGTGAGAAACAGCGTACAGTCAGTGGCGGCGCTTCAGACCACATGGCCATCAGAGGTATGCTACACCACTTTGCTGTGGCTACGCTTACTGTGTTGATGAATTGATTGCCTTCATTTACACGAGCAGAAATTATTGGCTGACATTTTGGTAATACTGATGCAACTGAAGCACGTCAAGCTACTGTTTGATTTGATGCAATGGTAGCAGCAAGTGGTTGCCTACACTCATACCAAAATGTATTGTATCAATACCACTGTATGGCCACCAGAAATCCTATGTAGAAACTGTTGTATGCCATTCCTGCTGAAAAAGCTAAATTCTCTCAAAACATCAATTTCCCCTCTAAAGTTGGATTGCTCTTTACAGAAAAAAATCCATTTTCATTCAAGAAAAATGAATGTACCTCTCTTAACAATTTCAAATCCATTTCTCACACATTCAAAAGAAAGTTCCAAGACTGTCATTCCAGTCACATGTCCATTGTATCATGGAGACATATCTTAGATTACATCATTAGATTAATCACACAAATTCAGTAATTCAGAAATTGCGGTAAAATAGGCGACGCTAACTCCTTGTTTCTTTGTGTTGTTACATGCTATTGTCATGGGCATATGTTAGCTACCAGAATAAGGACTTTGCATGTTTTGACAGGCTATGCTTGCTAGTCAATACAAATCGTGCAAACTGTGTCTTATTGCAAAATTTCCTACCCCTGGTTAAAATGTAAGTGAATTTATAGACATGGTGAGAAGCAATGTGGGGAAATCTGACCATACTTTCAAACTGGAATTGAAGCATTTCCTAACAGGCAGTATTCGATGATACAATATTTTGATATAGATGAGAGTATGTTCCTTCTTTTTTGTTATAAAGAGTGATACAAATTTACCTAGATAAAGGTTTCTATTTTCATTTTGTCTCTTGTTTTTGTAAACTTTTGGTTTTGAACTATAATCTTCCAAAATGGCACTTTTCATCAATGAATATCCCTGAGCAGACACAAACTTGTTCAAATATTGATATCGATCAAAAGAACACCTGTGATCAATGCAATGTTGGTATCAACTCTGTGACTGTTGCACAAAACAGTTTGTATGAAGCTTTTTCATGTATCATACTTACAAAAATGCCCATTTACTAGACTTCAGGTACGTATGTGTCTGTGTCATTTCCTGATTTGCCGACTTTATTTACAAAACATTGATTGCTCCTGGGTTGACCTTATCTTCTGATGTGTCTGTTTGCATCATACAGTGATATAAATCGCTCAATATTGCATAAACAGGGGAGGGACGTACGTTGCTTAATCAATTTGCATGTACTCTTATCTGCAAACCTGTTCATAGGATAAAGTTCACTTGCTTTATGCCATTTGGTATATACTCTGAAAGGATAGACAGGTATTCGCCAGTAACCAATCCTTCGACTTTGGCCATCACTGCTCAACAAAATAGTGTAAATCCTTTTTTACATATTTAATGGCCATTTAGTCATCTGCTACACAACGATATAGAGGCATCTATGTGTTAGATATACTATATGATACCTTTATTTCAGAAAACATTTAGATACCAGCCACTAACCCTCACCAAGGTGGCTTAAGGTGATATATGAATGTTTTACTGACATGTGGATAACTGGTGGTTAACTTGCTTTTCCCCAAAAATGTCAACAATTGGGTAATGACAATTTAGTATTATAGATTACTCGTAAGTATTGCAGCTTGGTGGTGATGTTGAAGTAGAGTATAGCTTCCACCAGATGGTATTGCTTGTGGAGAGCATTTCAAATGATACCTGTAGTCCAGATGAAATAATTATACCAAACACTAACTCTTTAAGGTTAAAGATTTTAGGGTTGATCTAACTCTTTAAGGTAGGCACTTTTCCTGATCCACCTACTAGCCATTGGATTTCCACTATGGCATCCAGTTAACATGGCAACCAGATTATAAATGTATTAACAATTTGTTTTTGTTATATTGCACCTTTTTCATCCCTTAACTGTTCCACTACCAGCTGACTTAATTGTTAATACTTTACATGTAGAACAAAATATCATATTAATGCATTTGTTTCATTAACAATAGTTTTAGATGTCGGAATTTGTGTAATTAGGTTAATTTGAATGTGGTAGATTTTAATCTTAATGCCAAACCTACAGATTTGCATTTAGGCTTCCAAATAACCTTTTTTTGACCTTGAACTCGAGGTCAATGTCACAGTCAGTCATGCCACATATGTCATTAGGTTGAGTATGGTATGCCCTCTAAAATGGGTGGTCACTTGTATCATGAAGTGGATTGTTCGAATTTTTATGGCCAAATCTTCTACCCCCAACACATCTTTTTTCCAGTATATTTGCCCTAAAATTGGTCACCAGGCTAATCCTGCGGTGGTCTGCTTAAATGGTTCTAGAAAAAATCTGACCGTGTCCCCCAATGGTGGCACGTTACTTTCATAAATCCCAGATACTCCCCTTTCATTTGAGACCACGAAAAAGGAGCTACTCATTTTAGAGCCTTTTGAGGATTTGGCCGCTAGATTAAGATGGTGAATTGATTACTTTCCCTTGAAGGCATAACATATCAAAATGACGCATTGGCAATGGTAAAGCAACTGGTGCAGATCGAGCCTCTGCTTGGTTTGATACAAAGTGCCATTTAACAGTGACAGATGGGATGACTGACGGTAATCAATACCCGGGGGGGGGGGGGGGGCACTTGGGTATTTAGGGGGGTGCATACGTTCGTTATCAAAATTAAAAAATACCCCTAAAGCACTGATTTCTGGTCAAAAAGCACCCTTATTTTAATAAAACGCTGATTTTTTCCAATAAATAAACACCCCTTCTTTTGTCAAAACGCTGACATTGGATGAACGGGAACACGTATTTTAACTTAAGATTTCATAATCCTCTGCTTGTTTAGCGGCAGCAAGTGGCGGCAGCAAACTCGGAAGCCCAGTCACTTCGGGAGTCAATCGGCGTCAGAGCCGCGTATATTTCGTGGATTGTAAGGGGATTTTGACCCCCATACTTCGTACCTGAGTACAAAAAAGTACCCTTCTTTTACAAAATTGCGGACATGCGGAGGTCTTAAAAAAAGACCCCTTCTTCTGCGAAATACGTAACGCAGGTGCGACCCCCCTCTGTACCTGAGTGCCCCCGCCGGGAATCAATGTTAACAGCTGGTCCGTTTCGACAGGTTAAGTATGTATTTCCATGTATTGGAATGTTAGAAATCATGACAGGATATGGTCACACAGAATTTTTAAAGTCACTTGTTACAACTTACAACCCTCAAGAGCATGCTAAAACTCCTGTATTAAGCTACACGCCAGAGTATCGTATACTTCCTAAACTAAATATACCACTTTCTTGTAGTCATTTCTATTAAAACCGCTTTTATACTCAATTTTCTGCTGCAAGTGGAAATCTGTATGACTGTCACATCTAGCGTCAACACTCCATCCTACACTGCTACTAGCTGGCTGCATTTGACCCATATAGATAAGGACCTGCACACCAGTGGCGGCCAGGTGGGTAGCGTTCTCTAGGGAGTGCGAATGACAGGAAGCACGGCTGTATCCAGTGTGCGATCGTCCTGAAGACTCCACTAGTGGAGTGTCCAGGACGACTGGCACTGTGGCCACATCCTGTAATGATGGTATTTATAGACAGGTGGTCTCTCGTTTAAGATTTTATATGCACCTACAAAGATAGTGGAAACTGCTCAAAGGCAACGGGTGTGATGGCAGATAGTGATCTAGATAAACACTTTTTTACATAAAGGTGATCCTTTTAGCAGGGGAAGTACTAGTATACATATTCATATCGGGCAATGTTAGACATGGTCCTTATAGCCTTCGTGGCAGGTGGTCTCTTAACATGTTAGACTGTATCAACATAATTCCACCATGACAAGCAGCTTCCAGATAGACACATTGATTGAAAAGGTAGAGAGCAAAGCTCCATCAGTTTGTTCAATATTTCGTGATGTGGGTTGCTTCCCGAATAGATAAGACCAGAGAAATACATCCCCCAGATAAAACATGCTTCACTGATCTGTGTCTCCGCATGTGTATGATGAATTGACTACCATCACTTACATATGCAAAGAAATAAAATATTAAACTGACATTTTAGCGAAAGCAAAAAGGACGATACATTAATACTTCGGTACACATACCAGCAGCTACAATCAACAACTTTCTCCACGTGGGCAAGGAATTGACTGCATTCACCTACATCTGCAAAGACATAAACTATCAAACTGACTTTTTGGCAAGAGAAAAACCACTGATGAAGATCAGGCCTCTGTTTGATTTTTCACAATGGTAGCAGCAAGACGGGGTGTTTGCCTAAACTCAGCAAATATATGATTAAATATTAATACTACTGTACACGAACCAGTCCTGAGCTGCAAACAACACTTTTCCACGTGGTTGATGAAATTACTACCCTTACAGTTATATTTGCAAAGATATGAAATACTAAACTGATATTTTGGACAATGCAAAACAACTGGTGCAGATCAGGCATCTGTTTGATTTGATACTGTGGTATCAGCAAGACAAGTGTTTGCTTTAACTCAGAAAAAAGATTATAGATCAATACTACTGTACATATACTAGGAGCTACAATCAACTACCTTATGGAATCTCTCTCTCTCTCTCTCTCTCTCTCTCTCTCTCGCCATGTGAGTCATGAATAAATTAGCCCACCAATACGTCGGGCATAAACCGCAAATACTCCAAATTACAGAAAATGACTCTTTGAAAGAGTGCAGAGAATAACCCCATGTACATATGGACAAAGGGGGCTCTTCTATATCATCTAAGTGACAGAGAGAATTGCAATCTTGAGCAGCTAGTCTGCACTAACAGGCTAAGTATGTTTTTCTACCTCTTGGAACGTTAGAAATGATCTTTATGGACAGGTGGTCTCTCTTATGATTTTGTTTTATGCGCCTACAGATAGTCCAAACTGGTTAATGGCAACAAGCGCGATGACTTTTTGGCAATCGTGAAACAACTGATGCAGATCAGGCGTCTGTTTGATTTGTCACAATGGTAGCAGCAAGACCTAAACTCAGCAAATACATGCTTAAATATTAATACTACTGTACACGAACCAGTCCTGAGCTGCAAACAACACTTTTCCACGTGGTTGATGAAATGAGTTCCCTAACAGTTACATTTGCAAAGATATGAAATATTAAACTGACATTTTGGACAATGCAAAACAACTGGTGCAGATCAGGCATCTGTTTGTTTTGATACTGTGGTAGCTGCAAGACAAGTGTTTAAGTGTTCAGAAAAAAAGATACATCAACTACTGTACACATACTAGGAGCTACAATCAACTACCTTATGGAATCTCTCTCTCTCTCCCCGGGGGCACTCAGGCACAGAGGGGGGGGGGGGGCGGGGCGCTGACTTTTTCCAGTAAAAAAAACACCCCTTCTTTTATCAAAACACTGACATTGGATGAACGGGAACACAATTAACTTGAGAGTTTATAATCCTCTGCCTGTTTAGCGGCGGCAAGTGACGGCAGCAGTAGTCACTTCGGGAGTCACTCGGCGTCACAGCCGCGTATATTTCGTGGATTGTAAGGGGATTTTCACCCACCATACTTCGTACCTGGGTACAAAAAAGTACCCTTCATTTACAAAATTGCGGACATGCGGAGGTCTTAAAAAAGACCCCTTCTTCCGCGGAATACGTAACGCGGGTGCGGCCCCCCTCGGTCTCTCTCTCTCTCTCTCTCTCTCTCTCTCTCTCTCTCTCTCTCTCTCTCTCCATGTGAATTCTCATACATATGACATGTTTCCCTTTGAGTCAAATTTACATGAATTAACATAAATTAGCCCACCAATACTTCGGGCATGAACTGCAAATACTTACATTAAGAAAGAGTGCAGAGAATAACCCCATGTTCATATTAACACAGGGGTCTTTTTAAATCATCTAAGTGACAGACATAATTGCTAGAGCAGCTGGTCTGTACTAACAGGTTAAGTATGTTTTCCCACGAATTGGAATGTTAGAAATGATGTTTATAGACAAGGTGGTCTTTCTTGCGATTTTGTTTTATGCGCTTGCAAAGATAGCCAAAACTGGTTAATGACAATGTAATTCGCAAACAGAAGTCCCAATTTCGCTCCTATACGGACGGCATGACTGCAGCATGATATGGTGACCCCCCCCCCCCCCTTGTTATTTTAGCTATTCAAAGGGGACGTACCTGACTATGAAAGTCTGTGCAAGGTTTGATGAAAAAATGGTTGCGGGGTATTTGTTAAATGGTCTTTCAATTTTAGACGTGAAATTTGTAAATTTAGCGCCACTTTGGAGCCAGCTATATGGACGGGATGACTGGTGACACCCTCTCAGTTTTTTTTATTTCCAAAGGGGATATGACAAGGATAGCTCATGCAAAGTTTCATGGAATTCTTTCCGTCCCGGGAGGGTCACTTAGGTATTTAGGGGGGGGGGGTGCATATGCTCGTTATCAAAATTTAAAAATAACCCTAAAGCACTGATTTCTGGCCAAAAAAGCACCCTTATTTTCAAAAAACGCTGACTTTTCCACTAAAAAAAACACCCCTTCTTTTATCAAAACACTGACATTGGATGAACGGGAACACGTAATTTAACTTTAGATGTTATAATCCTCTGCCTGTTTAGCGGCAGCAGACTCGGTAGTTCAGACATAAACATCGACACTGACAACATCAGATGCATAAGTAAGGTTCAATATTGTTGAACTACAGACTCGGAAGCCCAGTCACTTCGGGAGTCACTAGGCGTCAGAGCCGCGTATATTTCGTAAGGGGATTTTCAACCCCTATTCTTCGTATCTGAGTACAAATAAGTACCCTTCTTTTACAAAATTGCGGACATGAGGAGGTCTTAAAAAAGACCCCTTCCTCCTCCAAATACGTAATGCGGGTGTGGCCACCCTCTATCCCTGAGTGCCCCCGCCGGGCTTTCCGTGGGGCATATTCCAAATGAATTTAAATGGATCATATACGTTTTAGATGCCACTGTCACCTTGTCGAGACTCTGAGGAATCAAAGCTTGGATTAAGAAAAGAATGGATATGTAACGAGAGACCAATTACTATATGCCCTATAGTTACATGCTGGCCTCATGCCAGGACTACCAGATAAGGCAGCAGGGCGAGGTCACGTGGGAACAAGGACCAATCAGGGCTCTTGCATCGATTACATTACAGAGAAACCTTATCTCCACCACCTGCTGGGGGTGCCCAGAGCACCTATTAGCGACTATTAGTATACTTTGAAGATTTAATATCGCTACATTAACGGTATCGGGTAGAGATTCCAGCAGAGGTTCAGCTGAAATACCCAGCTTGCAGCCAGTAGGCGAACTAGAAATGCAAGGGCCGGCCCACAATTAAGGTGCCAATGTGGCATCGTCGGCGCCACTCAACAAGTGGGGTGGCCGCGATGGTGCTCTGTGTGAACATTTCCTGTAATGTGGCTTATGGGGCTAATTTGTAAATATACCATGATGATCCTTTTGGGACGTGTCCATATGTTAAAGCCTACAACCCGGTCCCCGTGATTAGCCCAACTGCCTAGGCCATCACAAACAGCAGGATAAGAGACTTAATACCAGACTATCTCACATATTAGGATAAACAGTATTACCCTAGACGAATAGAATATATTTTTTTATCTATGGTACTACTGAGGGATGATTATCACATTTACTTTTTCTACATCGACTTAATTCAAAAGTTATGCAAGCTTGAAGTTGAAAAAAGCACCTTTTCCTCATTTTCGACAAAAATCCAAATGAAACCTTAGATGAGCCATTACAGGATATGGCCACAGTACCAACCGTCCTGGCCACCACGGTACCGTGGTGGCCCGGACGGTTGGGAGCAATGCTTCCTGTCATTCGCACTCCCTAGAGAACGCTACCCACCTGGCCGGCACTGGCGTGCAGGTCCTTATCTATATGGGTCAAATGCAGCCAGCTAGTAGCAGTATACGATGGAGTGTTGACGCTAGATGTGACAGCCATACAGATTTCCACTTGCAGCAGAAAATTGAGTATAAAAGCGGTTTTCATGGAAATGACTACAAGAAAGTGGTATATTTAGTTTAGGAAGTATACGATACTCTGGCGTGCAGCTTAATATAGGAGTTTTAGCATGCTCTTGAGGGTTGAAAGTTGTAACTAGTGACTTTAAAAAGTTCTGTGTGACCATATCCTGTCATGGCAACCTATTGGTCCAAGATGAAACCATCATCATCAATTTTAACAGAAGCCGAGCAACACTTATAAAAGTATGCAATACCCTTTCCCATTATATCAATCTTTCCTCCTTAACGCTCTTTAGTCAGTTTTTTTTTTGGGGGGGGGGCGTGACAACAGTAATCAACGTAAACACCACAATACTCAAATATTTATGTTCATTTTTTTAGACTGTCGCAAAGGCCTATGACCTTAGAAGTTTTCTTAATCCAAGCTATGACTAAGGTATATATTTCGATGTGTACATCATACCATGATATTGATATTTGGCATAGCTAGCTTTCACCAACTATTTCACATCAATTATAACAACTTTAAAAAACAAATGATTAAAATGCCGGTGTACTTTTTCATGCTCGATACTCTTGATAGTAAACTCGTGCCAAAATCGAGGAAAATGCAATGAGCCCAGCAGACCTGGACATAAGCGCACACGTTCGCAAATGTTTGATAAAATAGTCAAACCGAGTGCATCCCACCCAAAGGCGACGTCTGTCGGATGTGTTTGGAACTAAATTACCCACAATTCACCGACTGTCAAATGTTGCATCAACTACACGTGAAAAACACTTCCAATACTGGTCAATAACCAATTATCTCAGGTAAGAAACAGCCCTTCAAACTGAAGAAACATATTACACGGAAGTAACTGTAAGTGATGAGATATTTAAATAGGTCAAGCTCTACGTGAATTTGCAGAAATAAGAGATAAATGTCTGTGGGCGATAATTGGGTAGAACTAGAAGAGCCTATGAAAAGTTCAGAAGTTGATACTCGGCTGTCACCGTTGGCAGCTGTTGTAAAACTTTGTATAACGCACCGGCGTATATGGTCATCTTGTGGAATATTTTGTGTACTGGTTTAGTTTTGTTATTTGGGTTTTTCAGCACTGGGTGACAGTGGGTGGTTGGCTTACTTCACTTCAAGAAAGGTGTAAACAGAATCATTCATTCATGACTCATTGGGGTTGTGACAATGTTAGCAAGAAACAGACCAGAGACTCGATAGGGTATATATGTATAGGACAGGAGGACAGGGGAGGGTACGGACCGGATGCAGGATGCATGACAAAAGTAAGGGGGGAGAGGGAACAGAGACTGAGACAAGGCCCGGGGGTGACGAGTGGCCTGGGTGGTAGAGTGTGATCTCCGTAGGTCCTCCTTTAGGAGTTGACCCCGCGGGAAAAATGCGGTTGCGGATCTCAAACAAACAAACAAACAAAGCAGGAGTGCGGGACAGGGCGGTGACCTGGGCTTCGTTTCTTTGACCCTTTACCAGCCTCGGGTTCGACCTACGTCTTGTTCAGCACCATAAACGTTGATCAACGTTTCCCGTTCAGATCGTCATCGCAACTAAACGTTGAAACTGTTCAGATTCCGTTATCCCACCACGTTCATCAACGTTGATGGTCCTGAACAAGGCCCAGTCGAACCCAAAGCTGGTAAGGCAGGGGCGGATCCAGGGGGGGTTCGAGGGGTTCGTCCGAACCCCCCCTAGCTGGTGAGTCATTTTGCACCACCACGCCACCTGTGGACAAACATCCAAACTAGTTGTTTTTCCTGCCTCGACCACCAGTTGCAATTTGCAATTCTGTCCACGTCTTTTGTTTCCCCAGGCCCTGAGTAGGCAACAGGCTGATTGGTGTCAGCCAGGTGTAGGTCCGAGTGGATGAACATTCTGCTCGAGGGGATTATCTGCCGTGAACCAGCGGATACAGAATTACAGTTTAGTCGTTCGCAGACTAAGAATAGCTTAGAAAACCTGAAGTTTGTTAGGTGAGGGGGTGGGGGGGAGGGGGGTTCGTTGATTCTCAAACTTCTAGATCACTTGATTCATTCCTTAGTCTAGCGGATCCATAATTACAGTCCAGTCGTTTGCAGTCTAAGAATAGATTGGAAAACCTGATGTTTGTTACGTGAGGGGGGGTTCATTGATTCTCAAACTTCTAGATCACTTGATTCCTCCAAGCCCTATGGAAAATACCTAACTGATAGCCAACATATACATAAATAACCACATCTTTACACCTTTTGAGGTAGCTTAACCCATTTGCATCTGAAGTGCAAAAATGGTCAAACAGCTTTGGGCGTACCTCAGGCTCATCAAGTAGAGTATTATTTGTAAAAAGGTTGAATAGAAATGGTTCAGTCAAATTAGAAAAAAATTGAAAGTGTTGATTTCTGAGAATTCGATGAGCGCAGAAGGGGAAATTTACTGAATGACTCTCATGACTGGTGTTTAAGTCATATCACAAATGACCCCCCCCCCCACCCAGATGCATGTATCGCAATTAGGTTAACATCAATCGAGCATAGTGGGCAAAAGTTCATCCCCTCATACCCAGGGTGTTCGAGTTGTTAAATCTCTCCAAAAGGTAAAATGTATTTCTTAAAAGTCTGAAAGTGCAAGAGGTCCGTTCAATCTTGCGACCAAAACATAGGACAATGTGGCCAGCACCAATCCGATTTTGCACATCATAATTTATATGAAATATTGCGTTTCAATTAAAATTTGATGTATTTTGTTATATCTCTTATGAGATTGTTATTATTATTATTTTTATATCTCTTACGAAATTATTATTTTTAGCTCTCTGCAGTTGATTCCTGGTGGTGTTTTCATAAATAATTGTGAGTGGCGCCACCAGTGTCACTTTTCGGAACTACATTGAACCCCCCTTTCTCAAATCCTGGATCCGCCCCTGTAAGGGGTCAAAAAAACGAAGCCCTGCCTAGGAGGGGACTAACCAAGACACTGCAGTGTGCGAAGTTACCAGTTGGCCCATCGCCCACCTCGCCATTTAATGGTGGGGGCGAGTGGATTGTGAAAGCCATTCGCCCTCATGGGCAAGTGCCTCTTTTGTCTGAAAAGGCCCCCCTTGAAGCCTTGGCCACATTATCTGTAGGACAGCCTGCATTCAATGTGCACTGTCACAGCAGGGAGAAGAGGAGGAAATGGCACATCTGGAGCATATCCCTTCTTCAAGGCTTCTGTCTCCAGGCCTTCTATTGAACTTGATCTATTTAACCCTTCCAATGCTGAGGCTACTTTCGTCCAAAGCACAAGGACACAAAGATATCTAAAAGCCATCTAAACCTTGTCATGTTGGTACTTGTTAGATAGCTCTCACAGAGTACTCTCAGATGAGTACGGGTCTCTTTGCCAGGATTTTGGTAATTTTTATGTTTTTTGCATCATTTTGTATTGGTCAAATTAGCAACCAGCAGCATAAGGGTTAAACCAGGCTTTTTCTTTATCTCATCCCTGACATGACACGTGAATAGTTTATCACAAATATGTTAATAAAAATGTGTTACTTGAGGGAGTTTTTGGTTGCACTTTTGTTTCAATTATATTTTCAGTGCAAACATACACTGGCTCTGACAATAACCAAAATATACTAACAGGTCTGGTAGGGCTAGTAGCACCTGGAATCTGCTAGCCCTTCTCCAACCTGTCCTGGCCCTACCTGAAAATCTAAATAACTATCAAAACTTAACCCCTTTTATTATCTAAATATGCAAAATAATATGCTATTAATTTGTATTTATCTATGAGCACCAACCAAAATTTCAAAAAGTCAAATAATCCATTATATCATGACTGGTAAATTCGGACTTCAGTCTGTTAGGGCTACAGGGGTTGTAAAAGTTACTATCCACGCTGGCCCCTTTTCACATGCACTTTCACTACTCGAGACTAGTAAGGCTGTCTTTTATGTCCAACACTAATACACATGTGAATAAAAATGAAGACCACTAGAGTTTCTGGGGACATTGAGCTTATAGCTGCTGCTAAACAAAGTATGATTTATATTAGTTTAATAGTTATTTAACTTTTTAGCATATTTGTTTTGGCTCCTATAACAGCCGTAGAAAATTTTTCGGGCTCCTAGATCCTTGGCTGGGCTCCTAGAAATTTTCGCTGAGGGGGCCGCCGGGCCCCTCACTAGAAAAGTTAAGTTCGCACACTGAGACAGGGACCTGTGTGCACCAGGACGGTGACTTCCTATTGTGGGATCGAGCTGTCCTCACACTAACTCCTCCACATCAGATGCCAGCTTGCCGTAACCATCTCCTCCACAACATACTATTATGTGTACAGTTTTCCTCATTATTTCACCCACAATACACAAGATGGTATTTGTTGGGAATGTCAGTCAGTCCAAGTTGAAATGGTCTCTGGTAGAATCAGCCTTTGTTACAATCAGTCTATGTCCAAGTCGGCCCTTTACTTGTAAGATGTTGCTTTTATGATATATTAAATTTATCTATTTTCAATTTTTTTTCCTATTTTGAGGTGAAAAGAATTTGTATATTTTTGTTTAGGAAATGAGAGCCAGAGATGAAAAGCCTTTTCACTATCTTTTTAAATGACCAGCATGATTACAATTATTAATTTCTCTTCTGGGCAAGTTGAACAATTTTCGGGCGAAGAAATCTTAAGACCTACTTGCCTGAACTTGAAAGTAGGTTCACAAGTTAAGGTTGAGCCCTGAATTTTGTCTTGATATCATTCAGATGGCTGAGTCTGCGCCTGTGGCAGATATAGAACCAAGTAACCCGGACATAGCGGGCTCTCAGACGCCCGCAGCTGGAAAGAAGAAGAACAAGAAACAGAAGTCTCCAAAATCCGCTCCGAACCAATCACAGGAAGGCACCAGTAATCCTGACCCCCCGACAACGCAGCAAATGGAAAGCGAGGCCAATCCTACTGCCGGCGGCGATCAAGCGCAAGGGAAAAGTAAGAAAGACAAGGGTCAAGGTCAAGGTCAGAAGCCTCCAGCTGACCCCAATGCACCTCAGAAGAGCAAGGCTCAGTTGAAAGCTGAGAGACGTGCCATTCAGGTAGGTACATCTAGGATCAGTAGGAACAGCTTTTGAAGAGGCTACCTTACCAGGGCTCGAAATTAGGGGGTGCCGGGAGCCGAGGGCGCCCTTCAATGCTCCTGCGGCTCCCTCAAATATATGCAGGGAGCCCAAATATGTATTGTTTGACATACAGAACACTTTTTATGAAGCTTATGAAAATGCAATTGGGCTCCCTGGAAAAAATCTTAATTTCGAGCCCTGCTTAGTGCTTACTGCTAATGACATATGCCATGGGTACCAAGCTGCTTAGATAAGTTAGTGATAGACTAAAATGGCTGCTCCCAGTGCCACCATTTTGTGTGTGTTAGGATTTGTTTAAACAGCAATAAACTTCTTGTATGAAGGTTGGCAGTGATGGTAACTTGGGTTTAAGTAGAGAATACCCTGAGAAACTATTTGGGCCTTTGTTTTATTCTTTGTGGAATTGTCCTTTATCCCTTCTAATGCCACACACACATACATCCATTTGTGGTAACATAACTTTAAGTGAACCATGCATATATTTGTGTGAGATAATTAAATTTTTGAAAATTTTTGCATCCTTGTGCTTTGGACGGAAGTAGCATGTAGGGTTAATTTTTTTTATTTAAGATTTAATAATTCAGTGTATGGAAAACATAGATAAAATCAATTTGTACCTACACAAACATATGAAAATTGAAAAAAACACAAAAAAAACAATATACCCTTAAGAATAGTTTTATTTTAGAGATACTGAACCCAAGATGAATTATTTGCTGCGTGAGTGAAATTCCTGACAGGGCAAGTAAAATCTTCAACCAGCTGCCCAGCGTGGCAAGTCAATTCCATAATACATGCCAGTCTATACATTGTGTCTTAGATGACCAAACACAAGTGGATTCGAAACCAGCTGGTCAACCTGAACATGCTAGCCTCAACCAGTTTCAACTAATAGCCGCTAATAGGCCAAAATCAGTGCTCTGGGCACCCCCAGCAGGTGGTGGAGATAAGGTTTCTCTGTAATGTAATCGATGTGAGAGCCCTGATTGGTCCTTGTTCTCATGTGACCTCGCGCTGCTGCCTTATCTGGTACTCCTGGCATGAGTCCAGCATGTAACTATAGGGCATATAGTAATTGGTCTCTCGCTACATATCCATTCTTTTCTTCATCCAAGATTGTGTTTTGTAGGAGGCTCAGAGGGCCGCTAAAGCTTCCGGCAAGAAAGATGGCGCTACGAGCAAGGGAGCAACACAGGCACAAGGTAAAGGCGAAAAATATGATAGTTTGTGTTCAGGATTTGTTCCAAAAAGGAAGAAAGGAAGGAATGGGTTTTTTTGTCACTTTCAACAGCGTCGGTCTTATCGTGACGAGATTGAAATTCAGAACTGGGAAGGAAATCCCCTTTCTTCACAAAAAGTTCCAAGGGGATTTTCAGTTGCAGAATGACCATAGACGGCCCTCCATAACGCCACACATTTATACAGCAACCAGACTAATTTGCTAATGGGGATCCAGCAGACTCAAACCTGAGAATTCTGGCTTACGTGCCAGGCTGGTCCCAAAAGTACTTAGGGTGGGTAGGTAGGGATTTATTTTCAACTTATTTAATATGGAATGTGAGGCACTATAATTATTTTGCAAAATAATTATTGGGAAAAATGGACCATTGATCTATTACTGGTAGCTCTTTCACAAAGTATCGGCAACTATTACTCTGTTTTGTCAGTATTTTCATAAAACATGGGCCACCCTCAACTCAAAAAAATTGTAATTATTAAAGAGTGTCCCAAATTACTGAGAATTTACGGTACTATCTTGTATCATATTTCACACATTGAATTCAATATCTACTATCTAATATCATATTTCACACATTAAATTCAATATCTACTATCTAATAACATATTTCACACATTGAATTCAATATCTGCTATCTAATATCATACATCACACATTAAATTCAATGTCAACTAAATAATATCATATTTCACACATTGAATTCAATATCTACTATCTAATATTATACTTCACACATTGAATTCAATATCTACTATCTGATATTATACTTCACACATTGAATTCAATATCTACTATCTGATATCATATTTCACACATTGAATTCAATATCTACTATCTAATATTATACTTCACACATTGAATTCAATATCTACTATCTAATATCATATTCCACACATTAAATTGAATATCTACTATCTAATATCATAGTTTACACATTACGTTCCATATTGACTATCTAATATTACATTTGACACATTAAATTTAATATTGACTGTCTAATGTCATATTTCATGTTCAGTATCTATTATCTAATATCATATTTGATACACAAATCAAAATTTAGGATCTGATATCATACTTCAAACACTAAAGTCAATATCAACTATCTAATATCATAATTCACACATTTAATTCAATATTTACTATCTAATATCATATTTCACACATTGAATTCAATATTTACTATCTAATATAATATTTTACACATTGAATTCAATATTTACTATCTAATATCATAATTCACACATTTAATTCAATATTTACTATCTAATATCATATTTCACACATTGAATTCAATATTTACTATCTAATATCATATTTCACACATTGAATTTAATATTTACAGGGGGAAAGAAGGAGTATCGAATACCTGACAACATCCAAGCTGATGATGAACACACGCAGAAGAAGCTGGCTCGCAATCTTGAGAAGCAGCGTCTGCCGCAGCGGACGGTGGTCCAGAAGAAAGTGGGTCTCTTCAGCCACCTGCACCAGTACGAGAGAGAGGTGTCCTTAACACAGGGAATACAGTGAGTAGTAACTCAGGGCTAGAGAGAAAGTGGGTCTCTTCAGCCACCTGCACCAGTATGAGAGAGAGGTGTCCTTAACACAGGGAATACAGTGAGTAGTAACTCAGGGCTAGAGAGAAAGTGGGTCTCTTCAGCCACCTGCACCAGTACGAGAGAGAGGTGTCCTTAACACAGGGAATACAGTGAGTAGTAACTCAGGGCTAGAGAGAAAGTGGGTCTCTTCAGCCACCTGCACCAGTATGAGAGAGAGGTGTCCTTAACACGGAATACAGCGAGTAGTAACTCAGGGCTAGAGAGAAAGTGGGTCTCTTCAGCCACCTGCACCAGTACGAGAGAGAGGTGCCCTTAACACAGGGAATACTGTGAGTAGTAACTCAGGGCTAGAGAGAAAGTGGGTCTATTAAGCCACCTGCACCAGTGTGAGAGAGAGGTGTCCTTAACACAGGGAATACAGTGAGTAGTAACTCAGGGCTAGAGAGAAAGTGGGTCTCTTCAGCCACCTGCACCAGTGTGAGAGAGAGGTGTCCTTAACACAGGGAATACAGTGAGTAGTAACTCAGGGCTAGAGAGAAAGTGGGTCTATTCAGCCACCTGCACCAGTACGAGAGAGAGGTGTCCTTAACACAGGGAATACAGTGAGTAGTAACTCAGGGCTAGAGAGAAAGTTGGTCTCTTCAGCCACCTGCACCAGTACGAGAGAGAGGTGCCCTTAACACAGGGAATACAGTGAGTAGTAACTCAGGGCTAGAGAGAAAGTGGGTCTCTTTAGCCACCTGCACCAGTACAAGAGAGAGGTGTCCTTAACACAGGGAATACAGCGAGTAGTAACTCAGGGATAGAGAGAAAGTGGGTCTCTTTAGCCACCTGCCCCAGTACGAGAGAGAGGTGTCCTTAACACAGGGAATACAGCGAGTAGTAACTCAGGGCTAGAGAGAAAGTGGGTCTCTTTAGCCACCTGCACCAGTACGAGAGAGAGGTGCCCTTAACACAGGGAATACAGTGAGTAGTAACTCAGGGCTAGAGAGAAAGTGGGTCTATTAAGCCACCTACACCAGTACGAGAGAGAGGTGCCCTTAACACAGGGAATACAGTGAGTAGTAACTCAGGGCTAGAGAGAAAGTGGGTCTCTTCAGCCACCTGCACCAGTACGAGAGAGAGGTGCCCTTAACACAGGGAATACAGTGAGTAGTAACTCAGGGCTAGAGAGAAAGTGGGTCTATTTAGCCACCTGTACCAGTACGAAAAAGAGGTGCCCTTAACACAGGGAATACAGTGAGTAGTAACTCAGGGCTAGAGAGAAAGTGGGTCTCTTCAGCCACCTGCACCAGTACGAGAGAGAGGTGTCCTTAACACAGGGAATACAGTGAGTAGTAACTCAGGGCTAGAGAGAAAGTGGGTCTCTTCAGCCACCTGCACCAGTACGAGAGAGAGGTGTCCTTAACACAGGGAATACAGTGAGTAGTAACTCAGGGCTAGAGAGAAAGTGGGTCTATTAACCCTCACAGCGCGGCTCACAAGCGGGGCCCGGTTTCAAAAAGCTACTTACGTTTGCGCCACACGAGCCGGGCCCGGTCTGCATGGCTGCCGATCGCAGGCCGCCGCCATGTTGGTTAACTTCGATTAATCTAGACGTTATCCAACATGTTTGGCGAAATAACTTGAGAATAGGTGAAATAAATATCTCACCTATTCTCACATGCCTTTCTTTGTCAGATTGGCAAAGGAAAACATTAATAATGGTAATAATTCAACAGTGATACTCACTGGAATCGATCTTTTGCGATGTGGACAGCGCTACGCAGCTCGCCGGCGCTACTAAATCGAGTACTTCCAGTTTTGTATTTCGATCGGAATTTGCTAATCCCTGACATCCTAAATTCAATAAAGTTAATTTTTATATCAAATGGATGTCAGGGAATAAGAATATGTACTTTATTTTCTCAAAAAAAAAAGTGAAGTATGGGAAAAGCTCGTTTTAGAACAAGTGCGAAGCAAATTTCTTCGCACTTTTTTCAAGCCGCCATTTTGAAAATCGGCATTTTTGCGGTCTCCTCGCCGCACTTTACACAATCAAATTAAATACTTCTCATGTTCTGATTGTAATGAACCAAACATTTTCCTAAAGCTGGGAAACAGCTTTATTGAAATATGTTGTTTTGGAAATAAATTGTATAGCCGTTTTTATGAGAGAGACTTGATAGGAAATAGGTACATGCAAACTGCAAACGAACTTCTAAATCGAATTGGGCGTAAACAGAGCTTGACAAAGTGTGTTGACCATCATTTATGAAGCCTTCGAAAAAGGCTATAACTGATGGTACAACACAAAATAAAGACACCATAAGGAGGATAACAAGGCAGGCAATCGAAACATGTTTTTATTTTTATTTATATTGTAGATTTTTAATGCTATGGGAATCTTAACTCTGAGTTGTCATGCCTGTGAGTTAGCGAAATTGGGAATCACAAAATGGCCGCCACAAATCAACACTTGTTTTTTGTGTTCAATCGTTGATTTGTGGTGCAAAACATGATCGTTTCTAAATAAAAATGATATGTATCGATTGAGGAGGTTTAAATTATAATAGATATTAATGTTTTACGTTTGATATTTTCTATTTTCATTGGTTTATAGCGCTCTAACATTGAGGAAGTTGATCTTTTAGAATTCTTTTTGATGCGCTGTCAGAATTCGTTTCTAGCCAAGATTTACTTGCATTCCCTTTGCTTTAGGATCGCTAAATGACAAAATAAAACAAAGAAACAAATACTATTTTTTCTATTATGCATCAGTTTTTAATAAGGATTCTGAATATAACATTTTTGAAAAGAAATACTCATGAAAAACTTGCGAAATCAAATGCTAAAGTTGGGTTAATGCATTTTGAAAACCTGATTTTTCATTAATGATAAATCAAAACCAGCATGGTCTCTACAAAACTTAAGGTTTACACTGATCAAACTTAATATAAACTATTAGAAATATCTACAAACGAAACATAATTAAAAAGAACAAGAACAGTAGTTTCAGGTAGTATATTTTATTTGAAATATTTTGATTATAATTTTGCCTTTTATGGCAGGATAAAGTTACACCCCACTGACAGCCCCATAGCAATGCAACGTAATTTGTTGCAAAGAATCTATTCAGTATGAGGGACAAGCCCCCGTCCAGCATAATAGCACAATAAGGGTTAAGCCACCTACACCAGTACGAGAGAGAGGTGCCCTTAACACAGGGAATACAGTGAGTAGTAACTCAGGGCAAGAGAGAAAGTGGGTCTCTTCAGCCACCTGCACCAGTACAAGAGAGAGGTGTCCTTAACACAGGGAATACAGTGAGTAGTAACTCAGGGCTAGAGAGAAAGTGGGTCTCTTCAGCCACCTGCACCAGTACAAGAGAGAGGTGTCCTTAACACAGGGAATACTGTGAGTAGTAACTCAGGGCTAGAGAGAAAGTGGGTCTCTTCAGCCACCTGCACCAGTACAAGAGAGAGGTGTCCTTAACACAGGGAATACTGTGAGTAGTAACTCAGGGCTAGAGAGAAAGTGGGTCTCTTCAGCCACCTGCACCAGTACAAGAGAGAGGTGTCCTTAACACAGGGAATACAGTGAGTAGTAACTCAGGGATAGAGAGAAAGTGGGTCTCTTCAGCCACCTGCACCAGTACAAGAGAGAGGTGTCCTTAACACAGGGAATACAGTGAGTAGTAACTCAGGGCTAGAGAGAAAGTGGGTCTCTTCAGCCACCTACACCAGTACGAGAGAGAGGTGCCCTTAACACAGGGAATACAGTGAGTAGTAACTCAGGGCTAGAGAGAAAGTGGGTCTCTTCAGCCACCTGCACCAGTACAAGAGAGAGGTGTCCTTAACACAGGGAATACAGTGAGTAGTAACTCAGGGCTAGAGAGAAAGTGGGTCTCTTCAGCCACCTGCACCAGTATGAGAGAGAGGTGCCCTTAACACAGGGAATACAGTGATTAGTAACTCAGGGCTAGAGAGAAAGTGGGTCTCTTCAGCCACCTGCACCAGTATGAGAGAGAGGTGTCCTTAACACAGGGAATACAGTGAGTAGTAACTCAGGGCTAGAGAGAAAGTGGGTCTCTTCAGCCACCTGCACCAGTACGAGAGAGAGGTGTCCTTAACACAGGGAATACAGTGAGTAGTAACTCAGGGCTAGAGAGAAAGTGGGTCTCTTCAGCCACCTGCACCAGTATGAGAGAGAGGTGTCCTTAACACAGGGAATACAGTGAGTAGTAACTCAGGGCTAGAGAGAAAGTGGGTCTCTTCAGCCACCTGCACCAGTACAAGAGAGAGGTGTCCTTAACACAGGGAATACAGTGAGTAGTAACTCAGGGCTAGAGAGAAAGTGGGTCTCTTCAGCCACCTGCACCAGTACAAGAGAGAGGTGTCCTTAACACAGGGAATACAGTGAGTAGTAACTCAGGGCTAGAGAGAAAGTGGGTCTCTTCAGCCACCTGCACCAGTACGAGAGAGAGGTGTCCTTAACACAGGGAATACAGTGAGTAGTAACTCAGGGCTAGAGAGAAAGTGGGTCTATTAAGCCACCTACACCAGTACGAGAGAGAGGTGCCCTTAACACAGGGAATACAGTGAGTAGTAACTCAGGGCTAGAGAGAAAGTGGGTCTATTAAGCCACCTACACCAGTACGAGAGAGAGGTGCCCTTAACACAGGGAATACAGTGAGTAGTAACTCAGGGCTAGAGAGAAAGTGGGTCTATTAAGCCACCTACACCAGTACGAGAGAGAGGTGTCCTTAACACAGGGAATACAGTGAGTAGTAACTCAGGGCTAGAGAGAAAGTGGGTCTCTTCAGCCACCTGCACCAGTACAAGAGAGAGGTGTCCTTAACACAGGGAATACAGCGAGTAGTAACTCAGGGCTAGAGAGAAAGTGGGTCTCTTCAGCCACCTGCACCAGTATGAGAGAGAGAGGTGTCCTTAACACAGGGAATACAGTGAGTAGTAACTCAGGGCTAGAGAGAAAGTGGGTCTCTTCAGCCACCTGCACCAGTACGAGAGAGAGGTGTCCTTAACACAGGGAATACAGCTAGTAGTAACTCAGTGCTAGAGAGAAAGTGGGTCTCTTCAGCCACCTGCACCAGTACAAGAGAGAGGTGTCCTTAACACAGGGAATACAGCGAGTAGTAACTCAGGGCTAGAGAGAAAGTGGGTCTCTTCAGCCACCTGTACCAGTACAAGAGAGAGGTGTCCTTAACACAGGGAATACAGCGAGTAGTAACTCAGGGCTAGAGAGAAAGTGGGTCTCTTCAGCCACCTGCACCAGTACGAGAGAGAGGTGCCCTTAACACAGGGAATACAGTGAGTAGTAACCCAGGGCTAGAGAGAAAGTGGGTCTCTTCAGCCACCTGCACCAGTATGAGAGAGAGGTGTCCTTAACACAGGGAATACTGTGAGTAGTAACTCAGGGCTAGAGAGAAAGTGGGTCTCTTCAGCCACCTGCACCAGTATGAGAGAGAGGTGTCCTTAACACAGGGAATACAGTGAGTAGTAACTCAGGGCTAGAGAGAAAGTGGGTCTCTTCAGCCACCTGCACCAGTACGAGAGAGAGGTGTCCTTAACACAGGGAATACAGTGAGTAGTAACTCAGGGCTAGAGAGAAAGTGGGTCTCTTCAGCCACCTGTACCAGTACAAGAGAGAGGTGTCCTTAACACAGGGAATACAGTGAGTAGTAACTCAGGGCTAGAGAGAAAGTGGGTCTCTTCAGCCACCTGCACCAGTACGAGAGAGAGGTGTCCTTAACACAGGGAATACAGTGAGTAGTAACTCAGGGCTAGAGAGAAAGTGGGTCTCTTCAGCCACCTGCACCAGTATGAGAGAGAGGTGTCCTTAACACAGGGAATACAGTGAGTAGTAACTCAGGGCTAGAGAGAAAGTGGGTCTCTTCAGCCACCTGCACCAGTACGAGAGAGAGGTGTCCTTAACACAGGGAATACAGTGAGTAGTAACTCAGGGCTAGAGAGAAAGTGGGTCTCTTCAGCCACCTGTACCAGTACAAGAGAGAGGTGTCCTTAACACAGGGAATACAGTGAGTAGTAACTCAGGGCTAGAGAGAAAGTGGGTCTCTTCAGCCACCTGCACCAGTACGAGAGAGAGGTGTCCTTAACACAGGGAATACAGTGAGTAGTAACTCAGGGATAGAGAGAAAGTGGGTCTCTTCAGCCACCTGCACCAGTACGAGAGAGAGGTGTCCTTAACACAGGGAATACAGTGAGTAGTAACTCAGGGCTAGAGAGAAAGTGGGTCTCTTCAGCCACCTGTACCAGTACAAGAGAGAGGTGTCCTTAACACAGGGAATACAGTGAGTAGTAACTCAGGGCTAGAGAGAAAGTGGGTCTCTTCAGCCACCTGCACCAGTACGAGAGAGAGGTGTCCTTAACACAGGGAATACAGTGAGTAGTAACTCAGGGCTAGAGAGAAAGTGGGTCTCTTCAGCCACCTGTACCAGTACAAGAGAGAGGTGTCCTTAACACAGGGAATACAGTGAGTAGTAACTCAGGGCTAGAGAGAAAGTGGGTCTCTTCAGCCACCTGCACCAGTACGAGAGAGAGGTGCCCTTAACACAGGGAATACAGTGAGTAGTAACTCAGGGCTAGAGAGAAAGTGGGTCTATTAAGCCACCTACACCAGTACGAGAGAGAGGTGCCCTTAACACAGGGAATACAGTGAGTAGTAACTCAGGGCTAGAGAGAAAGTGGGTCTCTTCAGCCACCTGCACCAGTACGAGAGAGAGGTGTCCTTAACACAGGGAATACAGTGAGTAGTAACTCAGGGCTAGAGAGAAAGTGGGTCTCTTCAGCCACCTGCACCAGTATGAGAGAGAGGTGTCCTTAACACAGGGAATACAGTGAGTAGTAACTCAGGGCTAGAGAGAAAGTGGGTCTCTTCAGCCACCTGCACCAGTACGAGAGAGAGGTGCCCTTAACACAGGGAATACAGTGAGTAGTAACTCAGGGCTAGAGAGAAAGTTGGTCTCTTCAGCCACCTGCACCAGTACGAGAGAGAGGTGTCCTTAACACAGGGAATACAGTGAGTAGTAACTCAGGGCTAGAGAGAAAGTGGGTCTCTTCAGCCACCTGCACCAGTACGAGTGAGAGAGGTTTCCTTAACACAGGGAATACTGTGAGTAGTAACTCAGGGCTAGAGAGAAAGTGGGTCTCTTCAGCCACCTGCACCAGTACGAGAGAGAGGTGTCCTTAACACAGGGAATACAGTGAGTAGTAACTCAGGGCTAGAGAGAAAGTGGGTCTCTTCAGCCACCTGCACCAGTACGAGAGAGAGGTGTCCTTAACACAGGGAATACAGTGAGTAGTAACTCAGGGCTAGAGAGAAAGTGGGTCTCTTCAGCCACCTGCACCAGTATGAGAGAGAGGTGTCCTTAACACAGGGAATACAGTGAGTAGTAACTCAGGGCTAGAGAGAAAGTGGGTCTCTTCAGCCACCTGCACCAGTACGAGAGAGAGGTGCCCTTAACACAGGGAATACAGTGAGTAGTAACTCAGGGCTAGAGAGAAAGTTGGTCTCTTCAGCCACCTGCACCAGTACGAGAGAGAGGTGTCCTTAACACAGGGAATACAGTGAGTAGTAACTCAGGGCTAGAGAGAAAGTGGGTCTCTTCAGCCACCTGCACCAGTACGAGTGAGAGAGGTTTCCTTAACACAGGGAATACTGTGAGTAGTAACTCAGGGCTAGAGAGAAAGTGGGTCTCTTCAGCCACCTGCACCAGTATGAGAGAGAGGTGTCCTTAACACAGGGAATACAGTGAGTAGTAACTCAGGGCTAGAGAGAAAGTGGGTCTATTAAGCCACCTGCACCAGTACGAGAGAGAGGTGTCCTTAACACAGGGAATACAGTGAGTAGTAACTCAGGGCTAGAGAGAAAGTGGGTCTCTTCAGCCACCTACACCAGTACGAGAGAGAGGTGTCCTTAACACAGGGAATACAGTGAGTAGTAACTCAGGGCTAGAGAGAAAGTGGGTCTATTAAGCCACCTGCACCAGTACGAGAGAGAGGTGTCCTTAACACAGGGAATACAGTGAGTAGTAACTCAGGGCTAGAGAGAAAGTGGGTCTATTAAGCCACCTACACCAGTACGAGAGAGAGGTGTCCTTAACACAGGGAATACAGTGAGTAGTAACTCAGGGCTAGAGAGAAAGTGGGTCTCTTCAGCCACCTGCACCAGTACGAGAGAGAGGTGTCCTTAACACAGGGAATACTGTGAGTAGTAACTCAGGGCTAGAGAGAAAGTGGGTCTCTTCAGCCACCTGCACCAGTACGAGAGAGAGGTGCCCTTAACACAGGGAATACAGTGAGTAGTAACTCAGGGCTAGAGAGAAAGTTGGTCTCTTCAGCCACCTGCACCAGTACGAGAGAGAGGTGTCCTTAACACAGGGAATACAGTGAGTAGTAACTCAGGGCTAGAGAGAAAGTGGGTCTCTTCAGCCACCTGCACCAGTACGAGTGAGAGAGGTTTCCTTAACACAGGGAATACTGTGAGTAGTAACTCAGGGCTAGAGAGAAAGTGGGTCTCTTCAGCCACCTGCACCAGTATGAGAGAGAGGTGTCCTTAACACAGGGAATACAGTGAGTAGTAACTCAGGGCTAGAGAGAATGTGGGTCTATTAAGCCACCTGCACCAGTACGAGAGAGAGGTGTCCTTAACACAGGGAATACAGTGAGTAGTAACTCAGGGCTAGAGAGAAAGTGGGTCTCTTCAGCCACCTACACCAGTACGAGAGAGAGGTGCCCTTAACACAGGGAATACTGTGAGTAGTAACTCAGGGCTAGAGAGAAAGTGGGTCTCTTCAGCCACCTACACCAGTACGAGAGAGAGGTGCCCTTAACACAGGGAATACTGTGAGTAGTAACTCAGGGCTAGAGAGAAAGTGGGTCTATTAAGCCACCTGCACCAGTATGAGAGAGAGGTGTCCTTAACACAGGGAATACAGTGAGTAGTAACTCAGGGATAGAGAGAAAGTGGGTCTCTTCAGCCACCTGCACCAGTATGAGAGAGAGGTGTCCTTAACACAGGGAATACAGTGAGTAGTAACTCAGGGATAGAGAGAAAGTGGGTCTCTTTAGCCACCTGCACCAGTACGAGAGAGAGGTGCCCTTAACACAGGGAATACAGTGAGTAGTAACTCAGGGCTAGAGAGAAAGTTGGTCTCTTTAGCCACCTGCACCAGTATGAGAGAGAGGTGTCCTTAACACAGGGAATACAGCGAGTAGTAACTCAGGGCTAGAGAGAAAGTGGGTCTATTAAGCCACCTGCACCAGTACGAGAGAGAGGTGCCCTTAACACAGGGAATACAGCGAGTAGTAACTCAGGGCTAGAGAGAAAGTGGGTCTCTTCAGCCACCTGCACCAGTACGAGAGAGAGAGGTGCCCTTAACACAGGGAATACAGTGAGTAGTAACTCAGGGCTAGAGAGAAAGTGGGTCTCTTCAGCCACCTGCACCAGTACGAGAGAGAGGTGTCCTTAACACAGGGAATACAGCGAGTAGTAACTCAGGGCTAGAGAGAAAGTGGGTCTCTTCAGCCACCTGCACCAGTACGAGTGAGAGAGGTTTCCTTAACACAGGGAATACTGTGAGTAGTAACTCAGGGCTAGAGAGAAAGTGGGTCTCTTCAGCCACCTGCACCAGTATGAGAGAGAGGTGTCCTTAACACAGGGAATACAGTGAGTAGTAACTCAGGGCTAGAGAGAATGTGGGTCTATTAAGCCACCTGCACCAGTACGAGAGAGAGGTGTCCTTAACACAGGGAATACAGTGAGTAGTAACTCAGGGCTAGAGAGAAAGTGGGTCTCTTCAGCCACCTACACCAGTACGAGAGAGAGGTGCCCTTAACACAGGGAATACTGTGAGTAGTAACTCAGGGCTAGAGAGAAAGTGGGTCTCTTCAGCCACCTACACCAGTACGAGAGAGAGGTGCCCTTAACACAGGGAATACTGTGAGTAGTAACTCAGGGCTAGAGAGAAAGTGGGTCTATTAAGCCACCTGCACCAGTATGAGAGAGAGGTGTCCTTAACACAGGGAATACAGTGAGTAGTAACTCAGGGATAGAGAGAAAGTGGGTCTCTTCAGCCACCTGCACCAGTATGAGAGAGAGGTGTCCTTAACACAGGGAATACAGTGAGTAGTAACTCAGGGATAGAGAGAAAGTGGGTCTCTTTAGCCACCTGCACCAGTACGAGAGAGAGGTGCCCTTAACACAGGGAATACAGTGAGTAGTAACTCAGGGCTAGAGAGAAAGTTGGTCTCTTTAGCCACCTGCACCAGTACGAGAGAGAGGTGTCCTTAACACAGGGAATACAGCGAGTAGTAACTCAGGGCTAGAGAGAAAGTGGGTCTATTAAGCCACCTGCACCAGTACGAGAGAGAGGTGCCCTTAACACAGGGAATACAGCGAGTAGTAACTCAGGGCTAGAGAGAAAGTGGGTCTCTTCAGCCACCTGCACCAGTACGAGAGAGAGAGGTGCCCTTAACACAGGGAATACAGTGAGTAGTAACTCAGGGCTAGAGAGAAAGTGGGTCTCTTCAGCCACCTACACCAGTACGAGAGAGAGGTGCCCTTAACACAGGGAATACAGCGAGTAGTAACTCAGGGATAGAGAGAAAGTGGGTCTCTTCAGCCACCTGCACCAGTACAAGAGAGAGGTGCCCTTAACACAGGGAATACAGTGAGTAGTAACTCAGGGCTAGAGAGAAAGTGGGTCTCTTCAGCCACCTGCACCAGTACGAGAGAGAGGTGCCCTTAACACAGGGAATACAGTGAGTAGTAACTCAGGGCTAGAGAGAAAGTGGGTCTATTAAGCCACCTACACCAGTACGAGAGAGAGGTGTCCTTAACACAGGGAATACAGCGAGTAGTAACTCAGGGATAGAGAGAAAGTGGGTCTCTTTAGCCACCTGCACCAGTACGAGAGAGAGGTGTCCTTAACACAGGGAATACAGCGAGTAGTAACTCAGGGCTAGAGAGAAAGTGGGTCTCTTCAGCCACCTGCACCAGTACGAGAGAGAGGTGTCCTTAACACAGGGAATACAGTGAGTAGTAACTCAGGGCTAGAGAGAAAGTGGGTCTCTTCAGCCACCTGCACCAGTGTGAGAGAGAGGTGTCCTTAACACAGGGAATACAGTGAGTAGTAACTCAGGGCTAGAGAGAAAGTGGGTCTCTTCAGCCACCTGCACCAGTGTGAGAGAGAGGTGTCCTTAACACAGGGAATACAGTGAGTAGTAACTCAGGGCTAGAGAGAAAGTGGGTCTCTTCAGCCACCTGCACCAGTACGAGAGAGAGGTGTCCTTAACACAGGGAATACAGTGAGTAGTAACTCAGGGCTAGAGAGAAAGTGGGTCTCTTCAGCCACCTGCACCAGTACAAGAGAGAGGTGTCCTTAACACAGGGAATACAGTGAGTAGTAACTCAGGGCTAGAGAGAAAGTGGGTCTCTTCAGCCACCTGCACCAGTATGAGAGAGAGGTGTCCTTAACACAGGGAATACAGTGAGTAGTAACTCAGGGCTAGAGAGAAAGTGGGTCTCTTCAGCCACCTGCACCAGTATGAGAGAGAGGTGTCCTTAACACAGGGAATACAGCGAGTAGTAACTCAGGGCTAGAGAGAAAGTGGGTCTCTTCAGCCACCTGCACCAGTACGAGAGAGAGGTGTCCTTAACACAGGGAATACAGTGAGTAGTAACTCAGGGCTAGAGAGAAAGTGGGTCTCTTCAGCCACCTGCACCAGTACAAGAGAGAGGTGTCCTTAACACAGGGAATACAGTGAGTAGTAACTCAGGGCTAGAGAGAAAGTTGGTCTCTTCAGCCACCTGCACCAGTACGAGAGAGAGGTGTCCTTAACACAGGGAATACAGTGAGTAGTAACTCAGGGATAGAGAGAAAGTGGGTCTCTTCAGCCACCTGCACCAGTACAAGAGAGAGGTGCCCTTAACACAGGGAATACAGTGAGTAGTAACTCAGGGCTAGAGAGAAAGTGGGTCTCTTCAGCCACCTGCACCAGTACGAGAGAGAGGTGCCCTTAACACAGGGAATACAGTGAGTAGTAACTCAGGGCTAGAGAGAAAGTGGGTCTATTAAGCCACCTACACCAGTACGAGAGAGAGGTGTCCTTAACACAGGGAATACAGCGAGTAGTAACTCAGGGATAGAGAGAAAGTGGGTCTCTTTAGCCACCTGCACCAGTACGAGAGAGAGGTGTCCTTAACACAGGGAATACAGCGAGTAGTAACTCAGGGCTAGAGAGAAAGTGGGTCTCTTCAGCCACCTGCACCAGTACGAGAGAGAGGTGTCCTTAACACAGGGAATACAGTGAGTAGTAACTCAGGGCTAGAGAGAAAGTGGGTCTCTTCAGCCACCTGCACCAGTGTGAGAGAGAGGTGTCCTTAACACAGGGAATACAGTGAGTAGTAACTCAGGGCTAGAGAGAAAGTGGGTCTCTTCAGCCACCTGCACCAGTGTGAGAGAGAGGTGTCCTTAACACAGGGAATACAGTGAGTAGTAACTCAGGGCTAGAGAGAAAGTGGGTCTCTTCAGCCACCTGCACCAGTACGAGAGAGAGGTGTCCTTAACACAGGGAATACAGTGAGTAGTAACTCAGGGCTAGAGAGAAAGTGGGTCTCTTCAGCCACCTGCACCAGTACAAGAGAGAGGTGTCCTTAACACAGGGAATACAGTGAGTAGTAACTCAGGGCTAGAGAGAAAGTGGGTCTCTTCAGCCACCTGCACCAGTATGAGAGAGAGGTGTCCTTAACACAGGGAATACAGTGAGTAGTAACTCAGGGCTAGAGAGAAAGTGGGTCTCTTCAGCCACCTGCACCAGTATGAGAGAGAGGTGTCCTTAACACAGGGAATACAGCGAGTAGTAACTCAGGGCTAGAGAGAAAGTGGGTCTCTTCAGCCACCTGCACCAGTACGAGAGAGAGGTGTCCTTAACACAGGGAATACAGTGAGTAGTAACTCAGGGCTAGAGAGAAAGTGGGTCTCTTCAGCCACCTGCACCAGTACAAGAGAGAGGTGTCCTTAACACAGGGAATACAGTGAGTAGTAACTCAGGGCTAGAGAGAAAGTGGGTCTCTTCAGCCACCTGCACCAGTACGAGAGAGAGGTGTCCTTAACACAGGGAATACAGTGAGTAGTAACTCAGGGCTAGAGAGAAAGTGGGTCTCTTCAGCCACCTGCACCAGTACGAGAGAGAGGTGTCCTTAACACAGGGAATACAGTGAGTAGTAACTCAGGGCTAGAGAGAAAGTGGGTCTCTTCAGCCACCTGCACCAGTACAAGAGAGAGGTGTCCTTAACACAGGGAATACAGTGAGTAGTAACTCAGGGCTAGAGAGAAAGTGGGTCTCTTCAGCCACCTGCACCAGTACGAGAGAGAGGTGTCCTTAACACAGGGAATACAGTGAGTAGTAACTCAGGGCTAGAGAGAAAGTGGGTCTCTTCAGCCACCTGCACCAGTACGAGAGAGAGGTGTCCTTAACACAGGGAATACAGTGAGTAGTAACTCAGGGCTAGAGAGAAAGTGGGTCTCTTCAGCCACCTGCACCAGTACGAGAGAGAGGTGTCCTTAACACAGGGAATACAGTGAGTAGTAACTCAGGGCTAGAGAGAAAGTGGGTCTCTTCAGCCACCTGCACCAGTACGAGAGAGAGGTGCCCTTAACACAGGGAATACAGTGAGTAGTAACTCAGGGCTAGAGAGAAAGTTGGTCTCTTCAGCCACCTGCACCAGTACGAGAGAGAGGTGTCCTTAACACAGGGAATACAGTGAGTAGTAACTCAGGGCTAGAGAGAAAGTGGGTCTCTTCAGCCACCTGCACCAGTACGAGTGAGAGAGGTTTCCTTAACACAGGGAATACTGTGAGTAGTAACTCAGGGCTAGAGAGAAAGTGGGTCTCTTCAGCCACCTGCACCAGTATGAGAGAGAGGTGTCCTTAACACAGGGAATACAGTGAGTAGTAACTCAGGGCTAGAGAGAAAGTGGGTCTATTAAGCCACCTGCACCAGTACGAGAGAGAGGTGTCCTTAACACAGGGAATACAGTGAGTAGTAACTCAGGGCTAGAGAGAAAGTGGGTCTATTAAGCCACCTACACCAGTACGAGAGAGAGGTGTCCTTAACACAGGGAATACAGTGAGTAGTAACTCAGGGCTAGAGAGAAAGTGGGTCTCTTCAGCCACCTACACCAGTACGAGAGAGAGGTGCCCTTAACACAGGGAATACTGTGAGTAGTAACTCAGGGCTAGAGAGAAAGTGGGTCTCTTCAGCCACCTACACCAGTACGAGAGAGAGGTGCCCTTAACACAGGGAATACTGTGAGTAGTAACTCAGGGCTAGAGAGAAAGTGGGTCTCTTCAGCCACCTGCACCAGTATGAGAGAGAGGTGTCCTTAACACAGGGAATACAGTGAGTAGTAACTCAGGGATAGAGAGAAAGTGGGTCTCTTTAGCCACCTGCACCAGTACGAGAGAGAGGTGCCCTTAACACAGGGAATACAGTGAGTAGTAACTCAGGGCTAGAGAGAAAGTTGGTCTCTTTAGCCACCTGCACCAGTACGAGAGAGAGGTGTCCTTAACACAGGGAATACAGCGAGTAGTAACTCAGGGCTAGAGAGAAAGTGGGTCTATTTAGCCACCTGTACCAGTACGAGAGAGAGGTGCCCTTAACACAGGGAATACAGTGAGTAGTAACTCAGGGCTAGAGAGAAAGTGGGTCTATTAAGCCACCTACACCAGTACGAGAGAGAGGTGCCCTTAACACAGGGAATACAGCGAGTAGTAACTCAGGGATAGAGAGAAAGTGGGTCTCTTCAGCCACCTGCACCAGTACAAGAGAGAGGTGTCCTTAACACAGGGAATACAGTGAGTAGTAACTCAGGGCTAGAGAGAAAGTGGGTCTCTTCAGCCACCTGCACCAGTACGAGAGAGAGGTGCCCTTAACACAGGGAATACAGTGAGTAGTAACTCAGGGCTAGAGAGAAAGTGGGTCTCTTCAGCCACCTACACCAGTACGAGAGAGAGGTGTCCTTAACACAGGGAATACAGCGAGTAGTAACTCAGGGCTAGAGAGAAAGTGGGTCTATTAAGCCACATGTACCAGTACGAGAGAGAGGTGCCCTTAACACAGGGAATACAGTGAGTAGTAACTCAGGGCTAGAGAGAAAGTGGGTCTATTAAGCCACCTACACCAGTACGAGAGAGAGGTGCCCTTAACACAGGGAATACAGCGAGTAGTAACTCAGGGATAGAGAGAAAGTGGGTCTCTTCAGCCACCTGCACCAGTACAAGAGAGAGGTGTCCTTAACACAGGGAATACAGTGAGTAGTAACTCAGGGCTAGAGAGAAAGTGGGTCTCTTCAGCCACCTGCACCAGTACGAGAGAGAGGTGCCCTTAACACAGGGAATACAGTGAGTAGTAACTCAGGGCTAGAGAGAAAGTGGGTCTCTTCAGCCACCTGCACCAGTACGAGAGAGAGGTGCCCTTAACACAGGGAATACAGTGAGTAGTAACTCAGGGATAGAGAGAAAGTGGGTCTCTTCAGCCACCTGCACCAGTACGAGAGAGAGGTGTCCTTAACACAGGGAATACAGCGAGTAGTAACTCAGGGCTAGAGAGAAAGTGGGTCTCTTCAGCCACCTGCACCAGTACGAGAGAGAGGTGTCCTTAACACAGGGAATACAGTGAGTAGTAACTCAGGGCTAGAGAGAAAGTGGGTCTCTTCAGCCACCTGCACCAGTGTGAGAGAGAGGTGTCCTTAACACAGGGAATACAGTGAGTAGTAACTCAGGGCTAGAGAGAAAGTGGGTCTCTTCAGCCACCTGCACCAGTATGAGAGAGAGGTGTCCTTAACACAGGGAATACAGTGAGTAGTAACTCAGGGCTAGAGAGAAAGTGGGTCTCTTTAGCCACCTGCACCAGTATGAGAGAGAGGTGTCCTTAACACAGGGAATACAGTGAGTAGTAACTCAGGGCTAGAGAGAAAGTGGGTCTATTAAGCCACCTGCACCAGTATGAGAGAGAGGTGTCCTTAACACAGGGAATACAGTGAGTAGTAACTCAGGGATAGAGAGAAAGTGGGTCTCTTTAGCCACCTGCACCAGTACGAGAGAGAGGTGCCCTTAACACAGGGAATACAGTGAGTAGTAACTCAGGGCTAGAGAGAAAGTTGGTCTCTTTAGCCACCTGCACCAGTACGAGAGAGAGGTGTCCTTAACACAGGGAATACAGCGAGTAGTAACTCAGGGCTAGAGAGAAAGTGGGTCTATTTAGCCACCTGTACCAGTACGAGAGAGAGGTGCCCTTAACACAGGGAATACAGTGAGTAGTAACTCAGGGCTAGAGAGAAAGTGGGTCTATTAAGCCACCTACACCAGTACGAGAGAGAGGTGCCCTTAACACAGGGAATACAGCGAGTAGTAACTCAGGGATAGAGAGAAAGTGGGTCTCTTCAGCCACCTGCACCAGTACAAGAGAGAGGTGTCCTTAACACAGGGAATACAGTGAGTAGTAACTCAGGGCTAGAGAGAAAGTGGGTCTCTTCAGCCACCTGCACCAGTACGAGAGAGAGGTGCCCTTAACACAGGGAATACAGTGAGTAGTAACTCAGGGCTAGAGAGAAAGTGGGTCTCTTCAGCCACCTACACCAGTACGAGAGAGAGGTGTCCTTAACACAGGGAATACAGCGAGTAGTAACTCAGGGCTAGAGAGAAAGTGGGTCTCTTTAGCCACCTGCACCAGTACGAGAGAGAGGTGCCCTTAACACAGGGAATACAGTGAGTAGTAACTCAGGGCTAGAGAGAAAGTTGGTCTCTTTAGCCACCTGCACCAGTACGAGAGAGAGGTGTCCTTAACACAGGGAATACAGCGAGTAGTAACTCAGGGCTAGAGAGAAAGTGGGTCTATTTAGCCACCTGTACCAGTACGAGAGAGAGGTGCCCTTAACACAGGGAATACAGTGAGTAGTAACTCAGGGCTAGAGAGAAAGTGGGTCTATTAAGCCACCTACACCAGTACGAGAGAGAGGTGCCCTTAACACAGGGAATACAGCGAGTAGTAACTCAGGGATAGAGAGAAAGTGGGTCTCTTCAGCCACCTGCACCAGTACAAGAGAGAGGTGTCCTTAACACAGGGAATACAGTGAGTAGTAACTCAGGGCTAGAGAGAAAGTGGGTCTCTTCAGCCACCTGCACCAGTACGAGAGAGAGGTGCCCTTAACACAGGGAATACAGTGAGTAGTAACTCAGGGCTAGAGAGAAAGTGGGTCTCTTCAGCCACCTACACCAGTACGAGAGAGAGGTGTCCTTAACACAGGGAATACAGCGAGTAGTAACTCAGGGCTAGAGAGAAAGTGGGTCTATTAAGCCACCTGTACCAGTACGAGAGAGAGGTGCCCTTAACACAGGGAATACAGTGAGTAGTAACTCAGGGCTAGAGAGAAAGTGGGTCTATTAAGCCACCTACACCAGTACGAGAGAGAGGTGCCCTTAACACAGGGAATACAGCGAGTAGTAACTCAGGGATAGAGAGAAAGTGGGTCTCTTCAGCCACCTGCACCAGTACAAGAGAGAGGTGTCCTTAACACAGGGAATACAGTGAGTAGTAACTCAGGGCTAGAGAGAAAGTGGGTCTCTTCAGCCACCTGCACCAGTACGAGAGAGAGGTGCCCTTAACACAGGGAATACAGTGAGTAGTAACTCAGGGCTAGAGAGAAAGTGGGTCTCTTCAGCCACCTGCACCAGTACGAGAGAGAGGTGCCCTTAACACAGGGAATACAGTGAGTAGTAACTCAGGGATAGAGAGAAAGTGGGTCTCTTCAGCCACCTGCACCAGTACGAGAGAGAGGTGTCCTTAACACAGGGAATACAGCGAGTAGTAACTCAGGGCTAGAGAGAAAGTGGGTCTCTTCAGCCACCTGCACCAGTACGAGAGAGAGGTGTCCTTAACACAGGGAATACAGTGAGTAGTAACTCAGGGCTAGAGAGAAAGTGGGTCTCTTCAGCCACCTGCACCAGTGTGAGAGAGAGGTGTCCTTAACACAGGGAATACAGTGAGTAGTAACTCAGGGCTAGAGAGAAAGTGGGTCTCTTCAGCCACCTGCACCAGTATGAGAGAGAGGTGTCCTTAACACAGGGAATACAGTGAGTAGTAACTCAGGGCTAGAGAGAAAGTGGGTCTCTTTAGCCACCTGCACCAGTATGAGAGAGAGGTGTCCTTAACACAGGGAATACAGTGAGTAGTAACTCAGGGCTAGAGAGAAAGTGGGTCTATTAAGCCACCTGCACCAGTATGAGAGAGAGGTGTCCTTAACACAGGGAATACAGTGAGTAGTAACTCAGGGATAGAGAGAAAGTGGGTCTCTTTAGCCACCTGCACCAGTACGAGAGAGAGGTGCCCTTAACACAGGGAATACAGTGAGTAGTAACTCAGGGCTAGAGAGAAAGTTGGTCTCTTTAGCCACCTGCACCAGTATGAGAGAGAGGTGTCCTTAACACAGGGAATACAGCGAGTAGTAACTCAGGGCTAGAGAGAAAGTGGGTCTATTTAGCCACCTGTACCAGTACGAGAGAGAGGTGCCCTTAACACAGGGAATACAGTGAGTAGTAACTCAGGGCTAGAGAGAAAGTGGGTCTATTAAGCCACCTACACCAGTACGAGAGAGAGGTGCCCTTAACACAGGGAATACAGCGAGTAGTAACTCAGGGATAGAGAGAAAGTGGGTCTCTTCAGCCACCTGCACCAGTACAAGAGAGAGGTGTCCTTAACACAGGGAATACAGTGAGTAGTAACTCAGGGCTAGAGAGAAAGTGGGTCTCTTCAGCCACCTGCACCAGTACGAGAGAGAGGTGCCCTTAACACAGGGAATACAGTGAGTAGTAACTCAGGGCTAGAGAGAAAGTGGGTCTCTTCAGCCACCTACACCAGTACGAGAGAGAGGTGTCCTTAACACAGGGAATACAGCGAGTAGTAACTCAGGGCTAGAGAGAAAGTGGGTCTATTAAGCCACCTGTACCAGTACGAGAGAGAGGTGCCCTTAACACAGGGAATACAGTGAGTAGTAACTCAGGGCTAGAGAGAAAGTGGGTCTATTAAGCCACCTACACCAGTACGAGAGAGAGGTGCCCTTAACACAGGGAATACAGCGAGTAGTAACTCAGGGATAGAGAGAAAGTGGGTCTCTTCAGCCACCTGCACCAGTACAAGAGAGAGGTGTCCTTAACACAGGGAATACAGTGAGTAGTAACTCAGGGCTAGAGAGAAAGTGGGTCTCTTCAGCCACCTGCACCAGTACGAGAGAGAGGTGCCCTTAACACAGGGAATACAGTGAGTAGTAACTCAGGGCTAGAGAGAAAGTGGGTCTCTTCAGCCACCTGCACCAGTACGAGAGAGAGGTGCCCTTAACACAGGGAATACAGTGAGTAGTAACTCAGGGATAGAGAGAAAGTGGGTCTCTTCAGCCACCTGCACCAGTACGAGAGAGAGGTGTCCTTAACACAGGGAATACAGCGAGTAGTAACTCAGGGCTAGAGAGAAAGTGGGTCTCTTCAGCCACCTGCACCAGTACGAGAGAGAGGTGTCCTTAACACAGGGAATACAGTGAGTAGTAACTCAGGGCTAGAGAGAAAGTGGGTCTCTTCAGCCACCTGCACCAGTGTGAGAGAGAGGTGTCCTTAACACAGGGAATACAGTGAGTAGTAAATCAGGGCTAGAGAGAAAGTGGGTCTCTTCAGCCACCTGCACCAGTATGAGAGAGAGGTGTCCTTAACACAGGGAATACAGTGAGTAGTAACTCAGGGCTAGAGAGAAAGTGGGTCTCTTTAGCCACCTGCACCAGTATGAGAGAGAGGTGTCCTTAACACAGGGAATACAGTGAGTAGTAACTCAGGGCTAGAGAGAAAGTGGGTCTCTTCAGCCACCTGCACCAGTACGAGAGAGAGGTGTCCTTAACACAGGGAATACAGTGAGTAGTAACTCAGGGCTAGAGAGAAAGTGGGTCTCTTTAGCCACCTGCACCAGTATAAGAGAGAGGTGTCCTTAACACAGGGAATACAGTGAGTAGTAACTCAGGGCTAGAGAGAAAGTGGGTCTCTTCAGCCACCTGCACCAGTTCAAGAGAGAGGTGTCCTTAACACAGGGAATACAGTGAGTAGTAACTCAGGGCTAGAGAGAAAGTGGGTCTCTTTAGCCACCTGCACCAGTACAAGAGAGAGGTGTCCTTAACACAGGGAATACAGTGAGTAGTAACTCAGGGCTAGAGAGAAAGTGGGTCTCTTCAGCCACCTGCACCAGTATGAGAGAGAGGTGTCCTTAACACAGGGAATACAGTGAGTAGTAACTCAGGGATAGAGAGAAAGTGGGTCTATTCAGCCACCTGCACCAGTACGAGAGAGAGGTGCCCTTAACACAGGGAATACAGTGAGTAGTAACTCAGGGCTAGAGAGAAAGTGGGTCTCTTCAGCCACCTGCACCAGTACGAGAGAGAGGTGCCCTTAACACAGGGAATACAGTGAGTAGTAACTCAGGGATAGAGAGAAAGTGGGTCTCTTCAGCCACCTGCACCAGTACGAGAGAGAGGTGTCCTTAACACAGGGAATACAGCGAGTAGTAACTCAGGGCTAGAGAGAAAGTGGGTCTCTTCAGCCACCTGCACCAGTACGAGAGAGAGGTGTCCTTAACACAGGGAATACAGTGAGTAGTAACTCAGGGCTAGAGAGAAAGTGGGTCTCTTCAGCCACCTGCACCAGTGTGAGAGAGAGGTGTCCTTAACACAGGGAATACAGTGAGTAGTAACTCAGGGCTAGAGAGAAAGTGGGTCTCTTCAGCCACCTGCACCAGTATGAGAGAGAGGTGTCCTTAACACAGGGAATACAGTGAGTAGTAACTCAGGGCTAGAGAGAAAGTGGGTCTCTTTAGCCACCTGCACCAGTATGAGAGAGAGGTGTCCTTAACACAGGGAATACAGTGAGTAGTAACTCAGGGCTAGAGAGAAAGTGGGTCTATTAAGCCACCTGCACCAGTATGAGAGAGAGGTGTCCTTAACACAGGGAATACAGTGAGTAGTAACTCAGGGATAGAGAGAAAGTGGGTCTCTTTAGCCACCTGCACCAGTACGAGAGAGAGGTGCCCTTAACACAGGGAATACAGTGAGTAGTAACTCAGGGCTAGAGAGAAAGTTGGTCTCTTTAGCCACCTGCACCAGTACGAGAGAGAGGTGTCCTTAACACAGGGAATACAGCGAGTAGTAACTCAGGGCTAGAGAGAAAGTGGGTCTATTTAGCCACCTGTACCAGTACGAGAGAGAGGTGCCCTTAACACAGGGAATACAGTGAGTAGTAACTCAGGGCTAGAGAGAAAGTGGGTCTATTAAGCCACCTACACCAGTACGAGAGAGAGGTGCCCTTAACACAGGGAATACAGCGAGTAGTAACTCAGGGATAGAGAGAAAGTGGGTCTCTTCAGCCACCTGCACCAGTACAAGAGAGAGGTGTCCTTAACACAGGGAATACAGTGAGTAGTAACTCAGGGTTAGAGAGAAAGTGGGTCTCTTCAGCCACCTGCACCAGTACGAGAGAGAGGTGCCCTTAACACAGGGAATACAGTGAGTAGTAACTCAGGGCTAGAGAGAAAGTGGGTCTCTTCAGCCACCTACACCAGTACGAGAGAGAGGTGTCCTTAACACAGGGAATACAGCGAGTAGTAACTCAGGGCTAGAGAGAAAGTGGGTCTATTAAGCCACCTGTACCAGTACGAGAGAGAGGTGCCCTTAACACAGGGAATACAGTGAGTAGTAACTCAGGGCTAGAGAGAAAGTGGGTCTATTAAGCCACCTACACCAGTACGAGAGAGAGGTGCCCTTAACACAGGGAATACAGCGAGTAGTAACTCAGGGATAGAGAGAAAGTGGGTCTCTTCAGCCACCTGCACCAGTACAAGAGAGAGGTGTCCTTAACACAGGGAATACAGTGAGTAGTAACTCAGGGCTAGAGAGAAAGTGGGTCTCTTCAGCCACCTGCACCAGTACGAGAGAGAGGTGCCCTTAACACAGGGAATACAGTGAGTAGTAACTCAGGGCTAGAGAGAAAGTGGGTCTCTTCAGCCACCTGCACCAGTACGAGAGAGAGGTGCCCTTAACACAGGGAATACAGTGAGTAGTAACTCAGGGATAGAGAGAAAGTGGGTCTCTTCAGCCACCTGCACCAGTACGAGAGAGAGGTGTCCTTAACACAGGGAATACAGCGAGTAGTAACTCAGGGCTAGAGAGAAAGTGGGTCTCTTCAGCCACCTGCACCAGTACGAGAGAGAGGTGTCCTTAACACAGGGAATACAGTGAGTAGTAACTCAGGGCTAGAGAGAAAGTGGGTCTCTTCAGCCACCTGCACCAGTGTGAGAGAGAGGTGTCCTTAACACAGGGAATACAGTGAGTAGTAACTCAGGGCTAGAGAGAAAGTGGGTCTCTTCAGCCACCTGCACCAGTATGAGAGAGAGGTGTCCTTAACACAGGGAATACAGTGAGTAGTAACTCAGGGCTAGAGAGAAAGTGGGTCTCTTTAGCCACCTGCACCAGTATGAGAGAGAGGTGTCCTTAACACAGGGAATACAGTGAGTAGTAACTCAGGGCTAGAGAGAAAGTGGGTCTCTTCAGCCACCTGCACCAGTACGAGAGAGAGGTGTCCTTAACACAGGGAATACAGTGAGTAGTAACTCAGGGCTAGAGAGAAAGTGGGTCTCTTCAGCTACCTGTACCAGTACGAGAGAGAGGTGTCCTTAACACAGGGAATACAGTGAGTAGTAACTCAGGGCTAGAGAGAAAGTGGGTCTCTTCAGCCACCTGCACCAGTACGAGAGAGAGGTGTCCTTAACACAGGGAATACAGTGAGTAGTAACTCAGGGCTAGAGAGAAAGTGGGTCTCTTTAGCCACCTGCACCAGTATAAGAGAGAGGTGTCCTTAACACAGGGAATACAGTGAGTAGTAACTCAGGGCTAGAGAGAAAGTGGGTCTCTTCAGCCACCTGCACCAGTTCAAGAGAGAGGTGTCCTTAACACAGGGAATACAGTGAGTAGTAACTCAGGGCTAGAGAGAAAGTGGGTCTCTTTAGCCACCTGCACCAGTACAAGAGAGAGGTGTCCTTAACACAGGGAATACAGTGAGTAGTAACTCAGGGCTAGAGAGAAAGTGGGTCTCTTCAGCCACCTGCACCAGTATGAGAGAGAGGTGTCCTTAACACAGGGAATACAGTGAGTAGTAACTCAGGGATAGAGAGAAAGTGGGTCTATTCAGCCACCTGCACCAGTACGAGAGAGAGGTGCCCTTAACACAGGGAATACAGTGAGTAGTAACTCAGGGCTAGAGAGAAAGTGGGTCTCTTCAGCCACCTGCACCAGTACGAGAGAGAGGTGTCCTTAACACAGGGAATACAGTGAGTAGTAACTCAGGGCTAGAGAGAAAGTGGGTCTCTTTAGCCACCTGCACCAGTATAAGAGAGAGGTGTCCTTAACACAGGGAATACAGTGAGTAGTAACTCAGGGCTAGAGAGAAAGTGGGTCTCTTCAGCCACCTGCACCAGTTCAAGAGAGAGGTGTCCTTAACACAGGGAATACAGTGAGTAGTAACTCAGGGCTAGAGAGAAAGTGGGTCTCTTTAGCCACCTGCACCAGTATGAGAGAGAGGTGTCCTTAACACAGGGAATACAGTGAGTAGTAACTCAGGGCTAGAGAGAAAGTGGGTCTCTTCAGCCACCTGCACCAGTGTGAGAGAGAGGTGTCCTTAACACAGGGAATACAGTGAGTAGTAACTCAGGGCTAGAGAGAAAGTGGGTCTCTTCAGCCACCTGCACCAGTATGAGAGAGAGGTGTCCTTAACACAGGGAATACAGTGAGTAGTAACTCAGGGCTAGAGAGAAAGTGGGTCTCTTTAGCCACCTGCACCAGTATGAGAGAGAGGTGTCCTTAACACAGGGAATACAGTGAGTAGTAACTCAGGGCTAGAGAGAAAGTGGGTCTCTTCAGCCACCTGCACCAGTATGAGAGAGAGAGGTGTCCTTAACACAGGGAATACAGTGAGTAGTAACTCAGGGCTAGAGAGAAAGTGGGTCTCTTTAGCCACCTGCACCAGTATAAGAGAGAGGTGTCCTTAACACAGGGAATACAGTGAGTAGTAACTCAGGGCTAGAGAGAAAGTGGGTCTCTTCAGCCACCTGCACCAGTTCAAGAGAGAGGTGTCCTTAACACAGGGAATACAGTGAGTAGTAACTCAGGGCTAGAGAGAAAGTGGGTCTCTTTAGCCACCTGCACCAGTACAAGAGAGAGGTGTCCTTAACACAGGGAATACAGTGAGTAGTAACTCAGGGCTAGAGAGAAAGTGGGTCTCTTCAGCCACCTGCACCAGTATGAGAGAGAGGTGTCCTTAACACAGGGAATACAGTGAGTAGTAACTCAGGGATAGAGAGAAAGTGGGTCTATTCAGCCACCTGCACCAGTACGAGAGAGAGGTGCCCTTAACACAGGGAATACAGTGAGTAGTAACTCAGGGCTAGAGAGAAAGTGGGTCTCTTCAGCCACCTGCACCAGTACGAGAGAGAGGTGTCCTTAACACAGGGAATACAGTGAGTAGTAACTCAGGGCTAGAGAGAAAGTGGGTCTCTTCAGCCACCTGCACCAGTATGAGAGAGAGGTGTCCTTAACACAGGGAATACAGTGAGTAGTAACTCAGGGCTAGAGAGAAAGTGGGTCTCTTCAGCCACCTGCACCAGTACGAGAGAGAGGTGTCCTTAACACAGGGAATACAGTGAGTAGTAACTCAGGGCTAGAGAGAAAGTGGGTCTCTTCAGCCACCTGCACCAGTACGAGAGAGAGGTGTCCTTAACACAGGGAATACAGTGAGTAGTAACCCAGGGCTAGAGAGAAAGTGGGTCTATTCAGCCACCTGCACCAGTACGAGAGAGAGGTGTCCTTAACACAGGGAATACAGTGAGTAGTAACTCAGGGCTAGAGAGAAAGTGGGTCTCTTCAGCCACCTGCACCAGTACGAGAGAGAGGTGTCCTTAACACAGGGAATACAGTGAGTAGTAACTCAGGGCTAGAGAGAAAGTGGGACCTTCAGCCACCTGCACCAGTACGAGAGAGAGGTGTCCTTAACACAGGGAATACAGCGAGTAGTAACTCAGGGCTAGAGAGAAAGTGGGTCTCTTTAGCCACCTGCACCAGTATGAGAGAGAGGTGCCCTTAACACAGGGAATACAGCGAGTAGTAACTCAGGGCTAGAGAGAAAGTGGGTCTCTTCAGCCACCTGCACCAGTGTGAGAGAGAGGTGTCCTTAACACAGGGAATACAGTGAGTAGTAACTCAGGGCTAGAGAGAAAGTGGGTCTCTTCAGCCACCTGCACCAGTACGAGAGAGAGGTGTCCTTAACACAGGGAATACAGTGAGTAGTAACTCAGGGCTAGAGAGAAAGTGGGTCTCTTTAGCCACCTGCACCAGTATGAGAGAGAGGTGTCCTTAACACAGGGAATACAGTGAGTAGTAACTCAGGGCTAGAGAGAAAGTGGGTCTCTTCAGCCACCTGCACCAGTATGAGAGAGAGGTGTCCTTAACACAGGGAATACAGTGAGTAGTAACTCAGGGATAGAGAGAAAGTGGGTCTATACTGCCACCTGCACCAGTACGAGAGAGAGGTGCCCTTAACACAGGGAATACAGTGAGTAGTAACTCAGGGCTAGAGAGAAAGTGGGTCTCTTCAGCCACCTGCACCAGTACGAGAGAGAGGTGTCCTTAACACAGGGAATACAGCGAGTAGTAACTCAGGGCTAGAGAGAAAGTGGGTCTCTTCAGCCACCTGCACCAGTACGAGAGAGAGGTGTCCTTAACACAGGGAATACAGTGAGTAGTAACTCAGGGCTAGAGAGAAAGTGGGTCTCTTCAGCCACCTGCACCAGTATGAGAGAGAGGTGTCCTTAACACAGGGAATACAGTGAGTAGTAACTCAGGGCTAGAGAGAAAGTGGGTCTCTTCAGCCACCTGCACCAGTACGAGAGAGAGGTGTCCTTAACACAGGGAATACAGTGAGTAGTAACTCAGGGCTAGAGAGAAAGTGGGTCTCTTCAGCCACCTGCACCAGTAGAGAGAGAGGTGTCCTTAACACAGGGAATACAGTGAGTAGTAACCCAGGGCTAGAGAGAAAGTGGGTCTATTCAGCCACCTGCACCAGTACGAGAGAGAGGTGTCCTTAACACAGGGAATACAGTGAGTAGTAACTCAGGGCTAGAGAGAAAGTGGGTCTCTTCAGCCACCTGCACCAGTACGAGAGAGAGGTGTCCTTAACACAGGGAATACAGTGAGTAGTAACTCAGGGCTAGAGAGAAAGTGGGACCTTCAGCCACCTGCACCAGTACGAGAGAGAGGTGCCCTTAACACAGGGAATACAGTGAGTAGTAACTCAGGGCTAGAGAGAAAGTGGGTCTCTTCAGCCACCTGCACCAGTACGAGAGAGAGGTGTCCTTAACACAGGGAATACAGTGAGTAGTAACTCAGGGCTAGAGAGAAAGTGGGACCTTCAGCCACCTGCACCAGTACGAGAGAGAGGTGTCCTTAACACAGGGAATACAGTGAGTAGTAACTCAGGGCTAGAGAGAAAGTGGGTCTCTTCAGCCACCTGCACCAGTACGAGAGAGAGAGGTGTCCTTAACACAGGGAATACAGTGAGTAGTAACCCAGGGCTAGAGAGAAAGTGGGTCTCTTCAGCCACCTGCACCAGTATGAGAGAGAGGTGTCCTTAACACAGGGAATACAGTGAGTAGTAACTCAGGGCTAGAGAGAAAGTGGGTCTCTTCAGCCACCTGCACCAGTACGAGAGAGAGGTGTCCTTAACACAGGGAATACAGTGAGTAGTATCTCAGGGCTAGAGAGAAAGTGGGTCTATTCAGCCACCTGCACCAGTATGAGAGAGAGAGGTGTCATTAACACAGGGAATACAGCGAGTAGTAACTCAGGGCTAGAGAGAAAGTGGGTCTCTTCAGCCACCTGCACCAGTACGAGAGAGAGGTGTCCTTAACACAGGGAATACAGTGAGTAGTAACTCAGGGCTAGAGAGAAAGTGGGTCTCTTCAGCCACCTGCACCAGTGTGAGAGAGAGGTGTCCTTAACACAGGGAATACAGTGAGTAGTAACTCAGGGCTAGAGAGAAAGTGGGTCTCTTCAGCCACCTGCACCAGTATGAGAGAGAGGTGTCCTTAACACAGGGAATACAGTGAGTAGTAACTCAGGGCTAGAGAGAAAGTGGGTCTCTTTAGCCACCTGCACCAGTATGAGAGAGAGGTGTCCTTAACACAGGGAATACAGTGAGTAGTAACTCAGGGCTAGAGAGAAAGTGGGTCTCTTCAGCCACCTGCACCAGTACGAGAGAGAGGTGTCCTTAACACAGGGAATACAGTGAGTAGTAACTCAGGGCTAGAGAGAAAGTGGGTCTCTTTAGCCACCTGCACCAGTATGAGAGAGAGGTGTCCTTAACACAGGGAATACAGTGAGTAGTAACTCAGGGCTAGAGAGAAAGTGGGTCTCTTCAGCCACCTGCACCAGTATGAGAGAGAGGTGTCCTTAACACAGGGAATACAGTGAGTAGTAACTCAGGGATAGAGAGAAAGTGGGTCTATACTGCCACCTGCACCAGTACGAGAGAGAGGTGCCCTTAACACAGGGAATACAGTGAGTAGTAACTCAGGGCTAGAGAGAAAGTGGGTCTCTTCAGCCACCTGCACCAGTACGAGAGAGAGGTGTCCTTAACACAGGGAATACAGCGAGTAGTAACTCAGGGCTAGAGAGAAAGTGGGTCTCTTCAGCCACCTGCACCAGTACGAGAGAGAGGTGTCCTTAACACAGGGAATACAGTGAGTAGTAACTCAGGGCTAGAGAGAAAGTGGGTCTCTTCAGCCACCTGCACCAGTGTGAGAGAGAGGTGTCCTTAACACAGGGAATACAGTGAGTAGTAACTCAGGGCTAGAGAGAAAGTGGGTCTCTTCAGCCACCTGCACCAGTATGAGAGAGAGGTGTCCTTAACACAGGGAATACAGTGAGTAGTAACTCAGGGCTAGAGAGAAAGTGGGTCTCTTTAGCCACCTGCACCAGTATGAGAGAGAGGTGTCCTTAACACAGGGAATACAGTGAGTAGTAACTCAGGGCTAGAGAGAAAGTGGGTCTCTTCAGCCACCTGCACCAGTACGAGAGAGAGGTGTCCTTAACACAGGGTATACAGTGAGTAGTAACTCAGGGCTAGAGAGAAAGTGGGTCTCTTTAGCCACCTGCACCAGTATAAGAGAGAGGTGTCCTTAACACAGGGAATACAGTGAGTAGTAACTCAGGGCTAGAGAGAAAGTGGGTCTCTTCAGCCACCTGCACCAGTTCAAGAGAGAGGTGTCCTTAACACAGGGAATACAGTGAGTAGTAACTCAGGGCTAGAGAGAAAGTGGGTCTCTTTAGCCACCTGCACCAGTACAAGAGAGAGGTGTCCTTAACACAGGGAATACAGTGAGTAGTAACTCAGGGCTAGAGAGAAAGTGGGTCTCTTCAGCCACCTGCACCAGTATGAGAGAGAGGTGTCCTTAACACAGGGAATACAGTGAGTAGTAACTCAGGGATAGAGAGAAAGTGGGTCTATTCAGCCACCTGCACCAGTACGAGAGAGAGGTGCCCTTAACACAGGGAATACAGTGAGTAGTAACTCAGGGCTAGAGAGAAAGTGGGTCTCTTCAGCCACCTGCACCAGTACGAGAGAGAGGTGTCCTTAACACAGGGAATACAGTGAGTAGTAACTCAGGGCTAGAGAGAAAGTGGGTCTCTTCAGCCACCTGCACCAGTATGAGAGAGAGGTGTCCTTAACACAGGGAATACAGTGAGTAGTAACTCAGGGCTAGAGAGAAAGTGGGTCTCTTCAGCCACCTGCACCAGTACGAGAGAGAGGTGTCCTTAACACAGGGAATACAGTGAGTAGTAACTCAGGGCTAGAGAGAAAGTGGGTCTCTTCAGCCACCTGCACCAGTACGAGAGAGAGGTGTCCTTAACACAGGGAATACAGTGAGTAGTAACTCAGGGCTAGAGAGAAAGTGGGTCTCTTCAGCCACCTGCACCAGTACGAGAGAGAGGTGTCCTTAACACAGGGAATACAGTGAGTAGTAACCCAGGGCTAGAGAGAAAGTGGGTCTATTCAGCCACCTGCACCAGTACGAGAGAGAGGTGTCCTTAACACAGGGAATACAGTGAGTAGTAACTCAGGGCTAGAGAGAAAGTGGGTCTCTTCAGCCACCTGCACCAGTACGAGAGAGAGGTGTCCTTAACACAGGGAATACAGTGAGTAGTAACTCAGGGCTAGAGAGAAAGTGGGACCTTCAGCCACCTGCACCAGTATGAGAGAGAGGTGTCCTTAACACAGGGAATACAGTGAGTAGTAACTCAGGGCTAGAGAGAAAGTGGGTCTCTTCAGCCACCTGCACCAGTATGAGAGAGAGAGGTGTCCTTAACACAGGGAATACAGTGAGTAGTAACTCAGGGCTAGAGAGAAAGTGGGTCTCTTCAGCCACCTGCACCAGTACGAGAGAGAGGTGTCCTTAACACAGGGAATACAGTGAGTAGTAACTCAGGGCTAGAGAGAAAGTGGGTCTCTTCAGCCACCTGCACCAGTACGAGAGAGAGAGGTGTCCTTAACACAGGGAATACAGTGAGTAGTAACCCAGGGCTAGAGAGAAAGTGGGTCTCTTCAGCCACCTGCACCAGTATGAGAGAGAGGTGTCCTTAACACAGGGAATACAGTGAGTAGTAACTCAGGGATAGAGAGAAAGTGGGTCTCCTCAGCCACCTGCACCAGTACGAGAGAGAGGTGTCCTTAACACAGGGAATACAGTGAGTAGTATCTCAGGGCTAGAGAGAAAGTGGGTCTATTCAGCCACCTGCACCAGTATGAGAGAGAGAGAGGTGTCATTAACACAGGGAATACAGCGAGTAGTAACTCAGGGCTAGAGAGAAAGTGGGTCTCTTCAGCCACCTGCACCAGTACGAGAGAGAGGTGTCCTTAACACAGGGAATACAGTGAGTAGTAACTCAGGGCTAGAGAGAAAGTGGGTCTCTTCAGCCACCTGCACCAGTGTGAGAGAGAGGTGTCCTTAACACAGGGAATACAGTGAGTAGTAACTCAGGGCTAGAGAGAAAGTGGGTCTCTTCAGCCACCTGCACCAGTATGAGAGAGAGGTGTCCTTAACACAGGGAATACAGTGAGTAGTAACTCAGGGCTAGAGAGAAAGTGGGTCTCTTTAGCCACCTGCACCAGTATGAGAGAGAGGTGTCCTTAACACAGGGAATACAGTGAGTAGTAACTCAGGGCTAGAGAGAAAGTGGGTCTCTTCAGCCACCTGCACCAGTACGAGAGAGAGGTGTCCTTAACACAGGGAATACAGTGAGTAGTAACTCAGGGCTAGAGAGAAAGTGGGTCTCTTTAGCCACCTGCACCAGTATGAGAGAGAGGTGTCCTTAACACAGGGAATACAGTGAGTAGTAACTCAGGGCTAGAGAGAAAGTGGGTCTCTTCAGCCACCTGCACCAGTATGAGAGAGAGGTGTCCTTAACACAGGGAATACAGTGAGTAGTAACTCAGGGATAGAGAGAAAGTGGGTCTATACTGCCACCTGCACCAGTACGAGAGAGAGGTGCCCTTAACACAGGGAATACAGTGAGTAGTAACTCAGGGCTAGAGAGAAAGTGGGTCTCTTCAGCCACCTGCACCAGTACGAGAGAGAGGTGTCCTTAACACAGGGAATACAGTGAGTAGTAACTCAGGGCTAGAGAGAAAGTGGGTCTCTTCAGCCACCTGCACCAGTATGAGAGAGAGGTGTCCTTAACACAGGGAATACAGTGAGTAGTAACTCAGGTCTAGAGAGAAAGTGGGTCTCTTCAGCCACCTGCACCAGTACGAGAGAGAGGTGTCCTTAACACAGGGAATACAGTGAGTAGTAACTCAGGGCTACTGAGAAAGTGGGTCTCTTCAGCCACCTGCACCAGTACGAGAGAGAGGTGTCCTTAACACAGGGAATACAGTGAGTAGTAACTCAGGGCTAGTGAGAAAGTGGGTCTCTTCAGCCACCTGCACCAGTACGAGAGAGAGGTGTCCTTAACACAGGGAATACAGTGAGTAGTAACTCAGGGCTAGAGAGAAAGTGGGTCTCTTCAGCCACCTGCACCAGTACGAGAGAGAGGTGTCCTTAACACAGGGAATACAGTGAGTAGTAACTCAGGGCTAGAGAGAAAGTGGGTCTCTTCAGCCACCTGCACCAGTATGAGAGAGAGAGGTGTCCTTAACACAGGGAATACAGTGAGTAGTAACTCAGGGCTAGAGAGAAAGTGGGTCTCTTCAGCCACCTGCACCAGTACGAGAGAGAGGTGTCCTTAACACAGGGAATACAGTGAGTAGTAACCCAGGGCTAGAGAGAAAGTGGGTCTATTCAGCCAACTGCACCAGTACGAGAGAGAGCTGTCCTTAACACAGGGAATACAGTGAGTAGTAACTCAGGGCTAGAGAGAAAGTGGGTCTCTTCAGCCACCTGCACCAGTACGAGAGAGAGAGAGGTGTCCTTAACACAGGGAATACAGTGAGTAGTAACTCAGGGCTAGAGAGAAAGTGGGTCTCTTCAGCCACCTGCACCAGTATGAGAGAGAGGTGTCCTTAACACAGGGAATACAGTGAGTAGTAACTCAGGGCTAGAGAGAAAGTGGGTCTCTTCAGCCACCTGCACCAGTACGAGAGAGAGAGGTGTCCTTAACACAGGGAATACAGTGAGTAGTAACTCAGGGCTAGAGAGAAAGTGGGTCTCTTCAGCCACCTACACCAGTACAAGAGAGAGGTGTCCTTAACACAGGGAATACAGTGAGTAGTAACCCAGGGCTAGAGAGAAAGTGGGTCTCTTCAGCCACCTGCACCAGTACGAGAGAGAGGTGTCCTTAACACAGGGAATACAGTGAGTAGTAACTCAGGGCTACTGAGAAAGTGGGTCTCTTCAGCCACCTGCACCAGTACGAGAGAGAGGTGTCCTTAACACAGGGAATACAGTGAGTAGTAACTCAGGGCTAGTGAGAAAGTGGGTCTCTTCAGCCACCTGCACCAGTACGAGAGAGAGGTGTCCTTAACACAGGGAATACAGTGAGTAGTAACTCAGGGCTAGAGAGAAAGTGGGTCTCTTCAGCCACCTGCACCAGTACGAGAGAGAGGTGCCCTTAACACAGGGAATACAGTGAGTAGTAACTCAGGGCTAGAGAGAAAGTGGGTCTCTTCAGCCACCTGCACCAGTATGAGAGAGAGGTGTCCTTAACACAGGGAATACAGTGAGTAGTAACTCAGGGATAGAGAGAAAGTGGGTCTCTTCAGCCACCTGCACCAGTATGAGAGAGAGGTGTCCTTAACACAGGGAATACAGTGAGTAGTAACTCAGGGATAGAGAGAAAGTGGGTCTCTTCAGCCACCTGCACCAGTACGAGAGAGAGGTGTCCTTAACACAGGGAATACAGTGAGTAGTATCTCAGGGATAGAGAGAAAGTGGGTCTATTCAGCCACCTGCACCAGTATGAGAGAGAGAGGTGTCATTAACACAGGGAATACAGTGAGTAACTCAGGGCTAGAGAGAAAGTGGGTCTCTTCAGCCACCTGCACCAGTATGAGAGAGAGGTGTCCTTAACACAGGGAATACAGTGATTAGTAACTCAGGGCTAGAGAGAAAGTGGGTCTCTTCAGCCACCTGCACCAGTACGAGAGAGAGGTGTCCTTAACACAGGGAATACAGTGAGTAGTAACTCAGGGCTAGAGAGAAAGTGGGTCTATTCAGCCACCTGCACCAGTACGAGAGAGAGGTGTCCTTAACACAGGGAATACAGTGAGTAGTAACTCAGGGCTAGAGAGAAAGTGGGTCTCTTCAGCCACCTGCACCAGTACGGGAGAGAGGTGTCCTTAACACAGGGAATACAGTGAGTAGTAACTCAGGGCTAGAGAGAAAGTGGGCCTATTCAGCCACCTGCACCAGTACGAGAGAGAGGTGTCCTTAACACAGGGAATACAGTGAGTAGTAACTCAGGGCTAGAGAGAAAGTGGGTCTCTTCAGCCACCTGCACCAGTGTGAGAGAGAGGTGTCCTTAACACAGGGAATACAGTGAGTAGTAACTCAGGGATAGAGAGAAAGTGGGTCTCTTCAGCCACCTGCACCAGTATGAGAGAGAGGTGTCCTTAACACAGGGAATACAGTGAGAAGTAACTCAGGGCTAGAGAGAAAGTGGGTCTCTTTAGCCACCTGCACCAGTACGAGAGAGGGGTGTCCTTAACACAGGGAATACAGTGAGTAGTAACTCAGGGCTAGAGAGAAAGTGGGTCTCTTCAGCCATCTGCACCAGTACGAGAGAGAGAGAGAGGTGTCCTTAACACAGGGAATACAGTGAGTAGTAACTCAGGGCTAGAGAGAAAGTGGGTCTCTTCAGCCATCTGCACCAGTACGAGAGAGAGGTGTCCTTAACACAGGGAATACAGTGAGAAGTAACTCAGGGCTAGAGAGAAAGTGGGTCTCTTCAGCCACCTGCACCAGTACGAGAGAGGGGTGTCCTTAACACAGGGAATACAGTGAGTAGTAACTCAGGGCTAGAGAGAAAGTGGGTCTCTTCAGCCACCTGCACCAGTATGAGAGAGAGGTGTCCTTAACACAGGGAATACAGTGAGAAGTAACTCAGGGCTAGAGAGAAAGTGGGTCTCTTCAGCCACCTGCACCAGTACGAGAGAGGGGTGTCCTTAACACAGGGAATACAGTGAGTAGTAACTCAGGGCTAGAGAGAAAGTGGGTCTCTTCAGCCACCTGCACCAGTACGAGAGAGGGGTGTCCTTAACACAGGGAATACAGTGAGTAGTAACTCAGGGCTAGAGAGAAAGTGGGTCTCTTCAGCCACCTGCACCAGTACGAGAGAGAGGTGTCCTTAACACAGGGAATACAGTGATTAGTAACTCAGGGCTAGAGAGAAAGTGGGTCTCTTCAGCCACCTGCACCAGTACGAGAGAGAGGTGTCCTTAACACAGGGAATACAGTGAGTAGTAACTCAGGGCTAGAGAGAAAGTGGGTCTCTTCAGCCACCTGCACCAGTACGAGAGAGAGGTGTCCTTAACACAGGGAATACAGTGAGTAGTAACTCAGGGCTAGAGAGAAAGTGGGTCTCTTCAGCCACCTGCACCAGTACGAGAGAGAGGTGTCCTTAACACAGGGAATACAGTGAGTAGTAACTCAGGGCTAGAGAGAAAGTGGGTCTATTCAGCCACCTGCACCAGTACGAGAGAGAGAGAGGTGTCCTTAACACAGGGAATACAGTGAGTAGTAACTCAGGGATAGAGAGAAAGTGGGTCTCTTCAGCCACCTGCACCAGTACGAGAGAGAGGTGTCCTTAACACAGGGAATACAGTGAGTAGTAACTCAGGGCTAGAGAGAAAGTGGGTCTCTTCAGCCACCTGCACCAGTATGAGAGAGAGGTGTCCTTAACACAGGGAATACAGTGAGTAGTAACTCAGGGCTAGAGAGAAAGTGGGTCTATTCAGCCACCTGCACCAGTACGAGAGAGAGAGAGGTGTCCTTAACACAGGGAATACAGTGAGTAGTAACTCAGGGATAGAGAGAAAGTGGGTCTCTTCAGCCACCTGCACCAGTACGAGAGAGAGGTGTCCTTAACACAGGGAATACAGTGAGTAGTAACTCAGGGCTAGAGAGAAAGTGGGTCTCTTCAGCCACCTGCACCAGTACGAGAGAGAGGTGTCCTTAACACAGGGAATACAGTGAGTAGTAACTCAGGGCTAGAGAGAAAGTGGGTCTCTTCAGCCACCTGCACCAGTATGAGAGAGAGGTGTCCCTAACACAGGGAATACAGTGAGTAGTAACTCAGGGCTAGAGAGAAAGTGGGTCTATTCAGTCACCTGCACCAGTACGAGAGAGGGGTGTCCTTAACACAGGGAATACAGTGAGTAGTAACTCAGGGCTAGAGAGAAAGTGGGTCGCTTCAGCCACCTGCACCAGTACGAGAGAGAGGTGTCCTTAACACAGGGAATACAGTGAGTAGTAACTCAGGGCTAGAGAGAAAGTGGGTCTCTTCAGCCACCTGCACCAGTACGAGAGAGAGGTGCCCTTAACACAGGGAATACAGTGAGTAGTAACTCAGGGCTAGAGAGAAAGTGGGTCGCTTCAGCCACCTGCACCAGTACGAGAGAGAGGTGTCCTTAACACAGGGAATACAGTGATTAGTAACTCAGGGCTAGAGAGGAAGTGGGTCTCTTCAGCCATCTGCACCAGTACGAGAGAGAGGTGTCCTTAACACAGGGAATACAGTGAGTAGTAACTCAGGGCTAGAGAGAAAGTGGGTCTCTTCAGCCACCTGCACCAGTACGAGAGAGAGGTGTCCCTAACACAGGGAATACAGTGAGTAGTAACTCAGGGCTAGAGAGAAAGTGGGTCTCTTCAGCCACCTGCACCAGTACGAGAGAGAGGTGTCCTTAACACAGGGAATACAGTGATTAGTAACTCAGGGCTAGAGAGAAAGTGGGTCTCTTCAGCCACCTGCACCAGTATGAGAGAGAGGTGTCCTTAACACAGGGAATACAGTGATTAGTAACTCAGGGCTAGAGAGAAAGTGGGTCTATTCAGCCACCTGCACCAGTATGAGAGAGAGGTGTCCTTAACACAGGGAATACAGTGAGTAGTAACTCAGGGCTAGAGAGAAAGTGGGTCTCTTCAGCCACCTGCACCAGTACGAGAGAGAGGTGTCCTTAACACAGGGAATACAGTGAGTAGTAACTCAGGGCTAGAGAGAAAGTGGGTCTCTTCAGCCACCTGCACCAGTACGAGAGAGAGGTGTCCTTAACACAGGGAATACAGCGAGTAGTAACTCAGGGATAGAGAGAAAGTGGGTCTATTCAGCCACCTGCACCAGTACGAGAGAGAGGTGTCCTTAACACAGGGAATACAGTGATTAGTAACTCAGGGCTAGAGAGAAAGTGGGTCTCTTCAGCCACCTGCACCAGTATGAGAGAGAGGTGTCCTTAACACAGGGAATACAGTGATTAGTAACTCAGGGCTAGAGAGAAAGTGGGTCTATTCAGCCACCTGCACCAGTACGAGAGAGAGGTGTCCTTAACACAGGGAATACAGTGAGTAGTAACTCAGGGATAGAGAGAAAGTGGGTCTCTTCAGCCACCTGCACCAGTACGAGAGAGAGGTGTCCTTAACACAGGGAATACAGTGATTAGTAACTCAGGGCTAGAGAGAAAGTGGGTCTCTTCAGCCATCTGCACCAGTACGAGAGAGAGGTGTCCTTAACACAGGGAATACAGTGAGTAGTAACTCAGGGATAGAGAGAAAGTGGGTCTCTTCAGCCATCTGCACCAGTACGAGAGAGAGGTGTCCTTAACACAGGGAATACAGTGATTAGTAACTCAGGGCTAGAGAGAAAGTGGGTCTCTTCAGCCACCTGCACCAGTACGAGAGAGAGAGAGAGGTGTCCTTAACACAGGGAATACAGTGATTAGTAACTCAGGGCTAGAGAGAAAGTGGGTCTCTTCAGCCACCTGCACCAGTACGAGAGAGAGAGGGAGGTATCCTTAACACAGGGAATACAGTGATTAGTAACTCAGGGCTAGAGAGAAAGTGGGTCTCTTCAGCCACCTGCACCAGTACGAGAGAGAGGTGTCCTTAACACAGGGAATACAGTGAGTAGTAACTCAGGGATAGAGAGAAAGTGGGTCTCTTCAGCCACCTGCACCAGTACGAGAGAGAGAGAGAGAGAGAGAGAGAGAGAGAGAGAGAGAGAGAGAGAGAGAGAGAGAGAGAGAGAGAGAGAGAGAGAGAGAGAGAGGGAGGGAGGGAGGGAGGGAGGGAGGGGAGGGAGGGAGGGAGGGAGGGAGGGAGGGAGGGAGGGAGGGAGGGAGGAGAGAGAGAGAGAGAGAGAGAGAGAGAGAGCGTGGTCTCTTTAAGAGGTGGTCTCTCAAGAAGGGGTTGGGGGGTCTGAGTAATGTTATGGAAAAACAAGAATTTCTAACAATGACCAAGTATTACTGAGGTTGTTATGTTTAGCTGCATTTGTTGAAATATCTTCATTAATATTTTATGATTAAACCATTCAGAAAAATAAAAGTGGAAATCCAACATTAACTGAGGACCCCCAGAATTGATATTTTCTTTTAATTTTACCTATTATTTCATCATATTATTGTGCCCTTTCCAATAGACAAGGCGTCTACACATTCAAGCGGCTGTTGAATGAAGGGCCATTTAGTCTTAGGGATAGAATTTCATGGTCGTTGGTCGCGTCAAGCAAGTGGTCGTTGAATCAAGGTAAAATATACAGAGAATAGCCTTGGGGGAATTTGAAACGGTCGTTCATGGCAAGTAGTCATTTACAGGCAAGTTTGATTGTATTGTTAACCATTCTGCCTGTGTCCCAGGGACCTAATTGTGTTAAATCTAGCACTGCCAGCTTCGGAAACTTTTTTGATAAAAAGTGAATTTTATATTTATTTCAAAACTTAAGCGATACAATAAAATACAATAAATTTTCCCATTCAATATTGGTATTTGTTATCTTATCGAGTACTGGTACTTATTCCTATGCAGGGGGTGACGTGTGAATGAATTAAATACCAGATAGTCATATTTACTGTCGGTATATAGTAGAGTTGTAGAGTTACCAATAGGACTATCCACCATGCTATTCTAAGAGTTGATTTAGAGTATGCAGAAAGCATGAATTTGATGTATGAATGGAATGCCAGCTTGTTCAATTGATAGTCAGTATATATACTTTATAGTATGCTGTAGAGTTGCCAATAGTACTATCCAACTACCTATTCTAAGAGTTGCATTCCGATAGCAGGATTTATGAATGAAATGCGTGATTATCTTACAGTTAACATTCTGTATATTGTATTGTAGAGTTGATCTTGTAGTTAACTGTCAGCATATTATATTTTAGAGTTGATCTTGTAGTTAACTGTCAGTATATTATATTTTAGAGTTGGCAATGGGACGATTCACCCTGCTATCTTGAGGCTTGGTTTGCAGTATGCGGAGGGCGTGATATGCGGATCTAATGCCAGATGTTTCGCACTTCTCACCGCTTTGAAACAGGTGAGGCCAAACATTAAAGATGTTCTGTTTCAGGTTGAATACCAAAAACATGGGATCAGTCCGTAGGCTTTTTATTTCACTTTTAATTTTTTTTGTAAATTTTGTATATACCACCAGGGACATTCATACTTAGATATCCATTCTCCCTAATACCAAAAATTCTGTTCATATTAATGATTCTACAGCTATCCATAGATAATAGTTTCACTGATAATTAATGAGAATAAATTGAGAGTAACTCTACTTTAAATATTTTTGATATATGCTTGACTCCAAGTTAAACTTTTTTTTTTTGGGGGGGGATTATTTGTGTTTTATTCATATTTTATGTGGATTGGGAGTGTGGAGAGCAGAAAAAACTTTAGGGTAGGGAATTTTCTGAGTAAAAACTTGTTAGGGAAAGGTTTCCGGAAACAAAAAACTTTTTTAGGCCTTTTAGTTAAGTTATTCATGGGTTGATTCATTTTACTACTTGAGTGCCTCATGCACTTTTAGACTGCAGCTATGACAACTATGGCTTTCAAGAATAACATTAGACTTCTATCAATATTGGATTCAATAGATATTTAAACAGATACTTAGCCAGGATTTAGAAACTGGGTCCACAGAATTGTCAAAATAATAAATAATCCATTTTTTCAAGGGAGACCTATAATATATTCAGATGATTACCATAAACGTCTATTTACTTATTCGGAAATGGTATGATATCCTTATGTTATGCCATGGGTATCATATTTAGGTGAAAATATTCAATTACTTGCTTGAGTAATTATATTTTGAGAAATTCTGCATAATGTGGGGGGGGGGGGGGGGGGGGTGTCCTTATGTGTAATATTTGAGGGTTTGGGTGTCCAAGTGACAACCAGAGGTGTCCTGCTGGCTAGCACCCTGTATTTGAAGGAGAAATGTAGCTGGGATTCTAATGAATATTCCATCTTTAAATTATTTCCTAAAGATGCCTCAGTCAAAATGAAATTACAAAATTGTCAGGCTTTTTTTGACCATGAAGGACTGAATGGGTTCAAGGGTCAAAACAATACTTGTTGGTAGGGACTTAGCCAGGACCTGTCCAGCCTGTACTTTTAGACAAGCAGTTTTTTGGAGACCTCCTTTTTGGACAGGTAAAAGTTTCTCTGAAAATTTCTCAATAATGACTTTGTTTAGGTAATAACTAAATATTTTCCTATCTAACCAGTAGTAACCATCCTACAAGACCTGGCTGAAGTATGAATTGCCCTTTTTAACAGAACAGCCTATTAAATGTAGTTGATATAGGGATTTGAAGTAGTTGAATAGCTAAATTTGGACAGGCAGAAGTTCTGTGAGTGCTTGTTTTAGACAGGCATTTGTAAAATCCTTGCTAAGACTCTGCTTGTTGTATTTCCTTTTCAGGTGATAGCCGATTACACCACACCGCCACAGAAGGAACTCTCTAGGGATCTGGAGGCTAGAATAAAACCTTATATCTCGTGAGTTTATCGTTATCTTCCTCATCGATAATATGGTGCTGGGTCGCTAGAAAGTTGAATCTTTTTCTGCTCTTCAGGGATTTGGAATTTCAATTTTGGTTATTTCTTTTTGTGGTAGAGGAAACAGAAGTACCCAGCAAAAACCATGTCTACCCCCAAGTAACAGGGGTTAAGCTCTTCATTTAAAACAAAGAACTTGACCAAAAACATGTTAGTAACCTTTGTGATGCAGGCGAACTTGGATATGACAGACTCAATGGGACCAGGAAAATTGGTCCATCAAATGCAGGGTCTGACACTTAGATTTCAGGCTAGGGGCCCGAAAAGGTCTTTTGATAAATTTAGTGGTCAAAACCAGGATTTCTGTATTATTATATAAACTATTTCGGGCCCCTAGCCTGAAAAATCTAAGGGCCCACAGCAAAATCAAGGGGCATATGCCCCTGGGCCCCTGGGAAAGTCGAACCCTGAAATGCAAAATTTGTCATATACATATGACACATACTTGATATGCATGGCACTGGGACCAAGCATATCGTCTGTCATAGCCAAAAGTCTGTTGTACACTGGTGCGTCATATCCAAGTTTGCCTGTATAATGGCAGTTAAACATGGGAGGTAGGGAATTGTGACAACACCAGTGCTGTCCCAGTTAGCAGCCAAAACCTTGCCCTACAGGCAACGGAATGGGCACTGGTAATTTATTGCCACAATCACCTGCCTCCTGTGATCAATTCCTACAATATAAAAGCCCTTTATAACAAAAAAAATATTTCAAACAAACCCTTGTGAGTTGTGATGAATGTAAAAGAGGTCCAACCTTGGTGGGCCTGCCCTTCTTCAGATTCCTAGCCGTTGTTTTTGTACACATCTCTATATCTTGTGTTTTGTAGATTTTTGAAGCAGTGTCGCCCCCTATCTGTGAGTATGGGAAACGCCATTAAGTACCTCAAGTTCCATATCACGAAGATTCCCGAGAAGATGTCAGACTCCGAGGCCAAACAACGATTATACGACTGCATCAACAGCTTTCTCAAGGAGATTCTACTGGCGGGGGAAGCCATATCTAAATCCTACGCCTCAACTAAAATACAGAATGGCGATGTCATACTAGTATATGCATGGTAAGTCTTCATATCCTATTTGCTTATTCCTCAACCAAAATACAGAATGGCGATGTCATACTGGTATATGCATGGTAAGTCTTCATATCCAATTTGCTTATTCCTCAACCAAAATACAGAATGGCGATGTCATACTGGTATATGCGTGGTAAGTCTTCATATCCTATTTGCTTATTCCTCAAACAGAATACAGATTGGCGATGTTATACTGGTATATGCATGGTAAGTCTGTATCCTATTTGCTTATTCCTCAACCAAAATACAGAATGGCGATGTCATACTGGTATATACGTGGTAAGTCTCTACATCCTATTCTCTAATTCCTCAACCAAAATACAGAATGAGGATGTCATACTAGTAAATGCATGATATATAGCTGATGATAAATTTGTTATCCTTGTTGTAAATATAGTATACAGCATGATGCCTAGGAGAAGCAAGCAGGTATCCCACAAGGCTGTCAATGAATGAATGAATGAATGAGGGCTTAAAGGCACATCAGCACAATAGGCTATTTAGTGCCATAAAGTTGTTTGTTTTTTTGTTTTTTTTCCTGTCACAAGGATAATATAAGTTATCCTCCTTGTAAAAAAGGGATATGGCCTGGTATCTGCGAGAAGCCAGCCGTATCGCACAAGGCCGGAAAAATTATAATTTTTTTTTTTTTTTTTTTTTTTAATAATATATTTTTTAATTCAAAAAAGAAACTGATGACAGCCAGCCGTATCGCACGAGGCCGGAGGCTGGCTTCTCGCAGCTACCAGGCCGTATCCCTTTTTTACAAGGAGGATAACTTATAATATCCAATTCAGTAATTCTTCAACCAATATAAAGGACACTGATGTCATACTGTATATGTGTGGTTACTCTACTCTTTAACAAAAATACAGAATGTACATATCACAGTAGTTTATGCAATTATCATTGTAGTTTCCATGTAGTTTTCATACTTCATATAGCTGCTAAGTCTTTTATGTCAGTTAGTTGTTTAAGCTTATCATCTATTTTGAAAAATATCTTATAACTTATGTGATTATCATTTTAAGTACATATTTTATGAATTGTCTTTGCTAATTGTAGACTTACTTATCTTTTGCAGCTCATCACTTATAAGAAAAGTATTATGTGATGCCTTTGATATGGGCAAGAAATTCAGAGTCATCATTGTCGACGGACGGCCTAAAATGGAAGGTGAGTTCATATGATGTTAAAGGGTAGGACAGGTCATGTGATAGGGTAGGAAAGAGGTCCTATCTGTCCTGCCCTATCACATGACCTCTGTCCTACCCAATCACACAACCTTTCCTACCCTTAGGACGTTCCTTTACTTGCGCGAGTAAGCTCTGGGTAAGCGCGAGATCGTTCCAGTTAGGCGATGACGTCACTGTCGCGCTTACTCGGGCCTGGCCCAACTAACCGACCCCCAGAGTCGGTTACTTGGGTAAGTATCCCACAATGCAACGCGCAAACATGGACGCCTTCGTTTACCGAAAATTGTTTTGCTTGTGAAAATAAAATAAAAGATGATCATTATTTACAGTAAAATGCTGAAAATTAATTTGTATTTGATGCTTTCGTAAGCATCTTTAAGAATAAGCAAATCGTTCACTTTTGTTACCAGCATTTAGGAATACTCCTTTAATTTTACAGTACATGCCCTGGCTTAATATTTTGGTAATGTTTATTATGACATTTGATAGATTTAGTCTTAAATGAATTGAAATTGACATTCGTGATGAAGTGCGGCTTAGACATAGACGATTTCACGGTTGCCATATATGGGCAAAGGTGAAGGCCGTTTGGCAGACGCCATGACATTTTACTCGGGTAAGCACGAAATCCGTTCCTTTACTGGCTTTCAGTGCGCATGTCTAAGCTCACACGAGTAGGTCACTTAGGCCTCATCTAGGTTAGTAAAGGAACGCGAACCCTATAACATGACTTCTGTCCTACCCTATAACATGACCTCTATACTACCCTATCACATGACCTCTGTCCTAGCCCATCACATGACCTGTCCTAGCCTATCACATGACCTCAGTCCTACTCTATCACATGACCTCTGTCCTTACCTTACCTTATAGGTCATGCGATAGGGTAGGACATGGGTCATGTGATAGGGTAGGACAGGTCATGTGATAGGGTAGAACAGAGGTCATGTGATAGGGTTGGACATTTGTCATGTGATATGGTGGGACAGAGATCTTGTGATAAGGTAAGACAGAGGTCATGTGATAGGGTAGGGCAGGCGTCATGTGATAGAGTAGGAAGGAGGTCACATGATAGGATAGGGCCGAGATCATGTGATAGGGTAGGACAGAGGTCATGTGATTGGATAGGACAGAGGTCATGTGATAGGGTAGGACAGATGTCATGTGATTGGATAGGACAGAGGTCATGTGATAGGGTAGGAAGGAGGTCAAATTTGCCTATCCTTTGGCTTAACATTACAATAATTTACGTTGATTGATTGTATGTACTTTTTTTTTTCTATATGTGTAATTTTTGGACAATGCTTTCATCAAATTCAAACACTTTTTAGACTGTTTATGTACTCGATTCTACCAGGATATCTCTGGTGACCTTCCGAGAAGAGCACCAATTGGAAGAAAGCAATGCTTTTCAATCTACTGACAATTATTCCTTTAAATCAACTATCAATCTAAGAACTATGGCTAACTCCCCATATAAACTGTATCTGCCATGTCACGATGTTGGACATGACGGCTGTGTGGTGATGAATTCACTCATGTTCAGGCATCACTTCTCTATAGACAGCCATATTGAATCGTGGCCGAATAAGTGAGAATAATCATTATTGAACTATATTTCAGGTCGAGAGATGCTTCAGCGCCTATCCCGCCACGGCATCAAGTGTTCCTATATACTCATCAATGCTGCTTCCTATGTTATGCAAGAGGTAGGTAGGGAATGATCTGTCTGCTATGAAAATCAAGGATTGACCTCAATGGTCTTCTTGGGAGCATTCGCCCCCGGATCAGATGATTTTGCAACTAGGTGTTAAATTATAGGAGCCTAGTTTGCAAATGAACATTTCAATTATCAATAAGAGCAATCTGAAAATTTGAAAAAAAAAATAATTCTTACCTCCTTGTTTTACCTGATGATGCCCAAAACTGCATATTTTCCTAAATTTTCTGGAGAGTGATTGTTGCATCAAGATTTTTTGCTCCCAAGTCTAAAATCCCAGGAGCCAACCTGCTCCTGTCTGTAAATGTTAGGTCAATCTCTGAAAGAATTATGCTATATACATTTATGGGTAGATTTATTTGTACATCGTTTGGATCTATGATTTTATTAATAGATACACCCTAAAAAAGCAGGGTTGTATGTGAAATACCTGAGGTGTTTCGAGGTGAAGCCGAGTAACCTTTAAGATATTACAAACACCACTGATCTGATTTGATTTGATTTGATTGGGCAATAATTGTGTCATTGTCTTTTATGAACCTTTAGGATATCACAAACACCGCTGCTATTCAAGAAAATAGCATAGGAACTAAGATTGAAATTACAAATTACATCGAAGAGAATTATTGGTTGAAATGTATGTAGGGAAAGGTATGGGTTAGGTTTTAACCCTTTCGCTGCTGGTTGCTAATTTGGTCAACAAGAAATGATGCAAAAAAACTAGAAAATGACTGAAACCATGGCAAACAGGTACTCCTATGATAGAACTCAGTGAGAGCTTTCCATGAATACCAACAAGACAGGTTTGAGAAGATTTTCATATTTTTTTTCTTTTTTGTACACTTGACGAAGGTAACCTCAGCAGCAGAAGGGTTAAACAAACTTTCTCTTTCAGTTTTTTCTTCTTAACTGCTCTGCTACCTAAAATGTTAGCAAAATGCTTTGGGCTTTTTTGGTGATTTAGTTAACCTTGATCTTTTTGTTGTCCTCATCACTAATCTTTAGGAAGATATTTGAAGATAACATGTTGATCGCAACCAAACCAACAACTCTCCTCAAAATATTTGGTGAATTCAGACTTTATTCTTAACTCAATGCAGAGAAATACATCCCCTTGATCCGCAACCCCATAGGCACAGCATGCTAGTACCTAGGGTATGTGCGCCTCGGGTTACGCGGTGTAGCCTGGGGAAGTATTGGTCACGTGATTTTATTCAGCAGGCAGCAGGCAGCCAATCCTGGGGTACACAGGTTATCTATGACTCATATAGTGGGAGGCAGCGAAATTTGATGATGCATGCACAGTGCCCACTCCCTGTCTACTACTCCCAGCTCAATGTGAAAAGTGCCACTGGTCCAGATTATAATTGAATGTTTTATTTTGTTTTTCTTTAGGTAACCAAGGTATTTCTGGGCTCGCACGCTCTGTTGGCCAATGGTTATGTCATGTCCCGAGTGGGAAGCTCTCAGATAGCCCTCATAGCCAAGGCCTATAACGTACCTGTACTGGTCTGCTGCGAAACCTACAAATTCTGTGATAGAGTTCAGACAGATTCCTTTGTCTTCAATGAGCTAGGTAAGTCAGTTGGCTATTCTGTGAAAGAGTTCAGATGGATTCCTTCGTCTTCAATGAGCTAGGTAAGTCAGTTGGCAAGGACTATGACATACCATTAGTTGTTTCTTTTTTTGCAAAACCTACAAATTCTGTGATAGAGTTAAGACAGATTCCTTCGTTTTCAATGAGCTAGGTAAATCAGTTGACAAGGGCTATGACATGCCATTAGTTGTTACTTTTTTTGCAAAACCTACAAATTCTGTGATAGAGTTAAGACAGATTCCTTCGTTTTCAATGAGCTAGGTAAGTCAGTTGGCAAGGGCTATGACATACCATTAGTTGTTTCTTTTTTTGCAAAACCTACAAATTCTGTGATAGAGTTCAGACAGATTCCTTCGTCTTCAATGAGCTAGGTAAGTCAGTTGACAAGGGCTATGACATGCCATTAGTTGTTACTTTTTTTGCAAAACCTACAAATTCTGTGATAGAGTTCAGACAGATTCCTTCGTCTTCAATGAGCTAGGTAAGTCAGTTGGCAAGGGCTATGACATACCATTAGTTGTTTCTTTTTTTGCAAAACCTACAAATTCTGTGATAGAGTTCAGACAGATTCCTTCGTCTTCAATGAGCTAGGTAAGTCAGTTGGCAATTCTGTGATAGAGTTCAGACAGATTCCTTCGTCTTTAATGAGCTAGGTAAGTCAGTTGGCAATTCTGTGATAGAGTTCATATGGATTCCTTCATCTTCAATGAGCTAGGTAAGTCAGTTGGCAAGGGCTATGACATACCATTAGTTGTTTCTTTTTTTGCAAAACCTACAAATTCTGTGACAGAGTTCAGACAGATTCCTTCGTCTTCAATGAGCTAGGTAAGTCAGTTGGCAATTCTCTGAAAGAGTTCAGACAGAGATTTCTTCGTCTTTAATTGGCTAGGTAAGTCAGTTGGCAAGGGCTATGACATACCATTAGTTGTTTCTTTTTTTGCAAAACCTACAAATTCTGTGAAAGAGTTCAGACGGATTCTTTCGTCTTTAATGAGCTAGGTAAGTCAGTTGGCAATTCTCTGAAAGAGTTCAGACAGATTCCTTCGTCTCTACTTAGCTAGGTAAGTCAGTTGGCAAGGGCTATAACATACCATTAGTTGTTTTGTTTTTTTGCAAAACCTACAAATTCCGTGAAAGAGTTCGGAAAGATTCCTTTGTCTTTAATGAGCTAGGTAAATCAGTTGTCAAGGCCTATAACATAACTATACTAGTCTGCAGCGAAACATACAAATTCTGTGATAGAGTTCAGAAAGATTCCTTTGTCTTTAATGAGCTAGGTTTCTGGGTAAATGACTTTTGTATTACCGTAATTTTGCGTGTATAAGACGCACCCGTATATAAGACACACCCCTTGTCCAGGCCTTTAAAATGATGTATAGACCTTAGCTTTGTGTAAAGTGCGCACTCCCTTTTCGGAATTATTGTAGGAAATCAACTCCTCACATGAATAACGCTAGAAAGCCAGTAAAACGCACATTGAGATGAGTGAAATGTGACATCACCGTGACATCAATGCGTATCACCCTGTGTCGGTACTCACTACCCATTGTCCTAGGCATGTCACATGGATTGTAATCAGTTAATTCTAGCAAAGGGTGGTTCGGTAATTACAATTCATCAATGACGAGGCAAACATCGATGGGCATTGCCTTGGCCGCATTATAATTGTAATTGACGATCTCTGAGTAGCCTGGTAACTCGATGTAAAACACCCTAGATTTCTAGCTTTGTGTATAAGACGCACCCCCGATTTGAGTGTATAAATTAGTGTAAAAAAGTGTGTCTTATACACGCGAAATTACGGTATATCAAACCTGTGAATTGTTGGTTTTAATTGTTTTTGAGCATTATGAATTACAGGCATGTTTGAGTTAGATTTGAGGAAATTGAACTTGTATTTTATCACTGTGAACTTTAATATTTCTGTTGGCATACAACTGAATCAAGTCGAGTTATAACCCATTTCATCAAGAGTGATTAACCTTTTAAACAATGCAGATATAGATGTATATAGTCCTTGATCCTCTTATTTTGATGGTGTTCTTAAAAAAAACTTCATTAAACAGTTGAACAAAATTGAAGTATATGAATTTTTACAATAAAAGTTATTTGTTGTTCTCATTTTAGGCGATCCCGATGACCTTGTGCAGATTGACCGCAAGGTCACGTACCTTAGCGACTGGCGCGACATGCGCAGTCTGACTCTGCTCAATCTGATGTATGATGTGACACCCCCTGAGCTGATCACGCTCGTCATAACAGAGATAGGCATGATCCCCTGTACCTCAGTCCCTGTGGTCCTACGCGTCAAACATGCAGAGACCAGTCAAGGCTAAAATTTTCCTGTACCACGGTCCCTGTGGTCCTATGCGTCAAACATGCAGAGACCAGTCAAGGCTAAAACTTTCCTGTACCACGGTCCCTGTGGTCCTACATGTCAAACATGCAAAAACCAGTCAAGGCTAGAACTTTCCTATACCACGGTCCCTGTGGTCCTACGCGTGAAAAATGCAGAAACCATTCAAGGCTAGAATTTTCCTGTACCACGGTCCCTGTGGTCCTACGCGTCAAACATGCAGAAACCAGTCAAGGCTAAAACTTTCCTGTACCACGGTCCCTGTGGTCGCACATGTCAAACATGCAGAAACTAGTCAAGGCTAGAACTTTCCTGTACCACGGTCCCTGTGGTCCTACGCGTCAAACATGCAGAAACCAGTCAAGGCTAAAACTTTCCTGTACCACGGTCCCTGTGGTCGCACATGTCAAACATGCAGAAACTAGTCAAGGCTAGAACTTTCCTGTACCACAGTCCCTGTGGTCCTACGCGTCAAACATGCAGAAACCAGTCAAGGCTAGAACTTTCCTGTAAATTTCGCTTTATGGAATTTGCAACTGCTAATGATCTGTTTAACTAAAGACCATATACTTAGGCAAAGTATAATTTAATATAATACAATTTTGTTGTTTTCCATGACCTTGCTTGTTCTACTTATCTCTTGAGCACATTAGCAAAGTGCATTTTAATTAAAACAAATTTAAATTTCTAATTGCAAAGCATGCTTGGCTGATTAGCCCAACCATTTTCCAAACCAGAAAAGTTATCTTTGACTTTTTTCTAAGGGTTGACAATTGCTAATTGCAAAATTTCATTCGGCTGTTCAGGGGCTTATTTCATGAGAGTCTGATTATGGGGTAGCTAGCTTAACTTGAGGATAACCACTGGCTAGCCAGAAAATTCGATTTCACGAAGAATCCTGAGCCTGCGGTTATCCTGTTGCCAAGGAGAAATAAGTCTGGGGCCACTAACGTGACTCAGGCTCAAACTCAGGCTCAAGTCTCAACTTGATTGTCTACAACAATAGCATCTATTGTTGTAGACAATCAAGTTGAGCCTTTAGCCTAAGTTTGAGCCTGAGTCACGTTGGTGCAACTGGCCCCTGAAGGGCCCGCCTGCTAGGAGAAGGCTAGCCGTTCAGGATAATGTATATGCTACATGAAGTCCTTCAAAAATAATGATAAACATTAGCAAAATGTAAAACCAGAGCATGTAGCGTAGAATTCATGCTCCTCAGAATGTTGGTATAATAATTGGACAATATTTCCATTTCAAAAGGGGCTAATTAAGGCATTAAAACGAACCTTTCCAGTGTATTTTACGGTAAATATGAATGATCATCTGCCGCTCCAACAGCAGACCCAACAATGGCACGCATGCATATATGTGGTGTCACATATATATATATATATATATATATATATATATATATATATATATATATATTTATATATATATATATATATATTTATATATATATATATATATATATATATATATATATATATATATATATATATATATATATATATATATATATATATATATATATATACAGTGTTAGCGATAGGGTCAAAAAAAGAAGTTGCATCCACTCTAATATCAAGACCCAGAAAATCCTGCGTCCTGATCATGGGCCACAAATGAGTGTTGACTATCTATGCCATCAAATGTGGTCACTAAGGGGGGTAAGGGGTTAAATGGGTAGATTTCTTTATCCAGCTTGTGAAGTTGAGTTGACTGTGCTACTGCTTACAGCTCAAAGAAATGTTGTGAACAGGAAATTAATGGGTTCTTAATGGAAATTTTATGCGTCCTCCCTGGACGCAGACACTTCACACCTCTGCGTCCATACCACTTGACTATGCGTCAAAAGGATATGTGGACGGCGTCCTCGCCATCCCTCTATATATATACTGTATACTGTATACCGTGTTAATATTGCGCATATAAAATAATGCGCTCAGCAGATAATTGCCTTTGATGCGCAGTTTAATTATTGTGCATTGGTAACCTGCAGCCAGTGGGCCAAGGGTATGCAACCTACCCGGCTTTGGGAAGGGTGATGCTGCTATATTCAAGCCGGCCAGCCCCTAAGGGATGCGAGATGCTGCCAGTATTATAGGCAAATGCAATCTTTATATCGTCACCAGCCACGAACAGTGTTATCTTGGTTGCAATCAGTAACTCTGATTAGTGGTTACCGGCATGCTTGATCACATTTGAGTGTGCAAGTTGTCTACATCGTAATTGAACTTAGTACGACCAGAGGCCGCGAAGGTTCTTTATGTTGAATGACAAGCCGTAATATCAGTGTGTTGAATGACACAAGCATAGGGATCCTATATCCAAGTAATAGTGCGCAGTTAAATAAATGCGGACTCCATGGGTGCGCAAAGTACGCATTAATTAAACTGCTGCAATATTAACAGGGTATACAGTATATATATATATATATATATATATATATATATAAATATATATATATATATATATATATATATATATATATATATATATATTTATATATATATATATATATATATATGTATATATATATATATATATATATATATATATATTTATATATATATATATATATATATATATATATATATATATATATATATATATATATATATATATATATATATATATGTATATATATATGTATATATATATAAAGGTAAAGGTATTCGGTTTATAGTCTTGTATCCCCTGGAATGTTTACACGACCTTCCTTCCCTCGCAGGCCTGTACACACGGAAACCATTTCAATCCCCCGAGGGATATTCCAGAGCAGCTGGCAGCATATAGCGCACATGAAAAGATCAGTCTGTGCTAGAACCTTCCTATACCTTGGTCCCTGCAGTCCTAAGTGTCGAACAAGAACAGACCAGTCCAGGCTATAACCTTTCTGTACCTCGGTCCCTGCAGTCCTACGTGTCGAACATGAAGAGACCAGTCCAGGCTAGAACCTTCCTATACCTTGGTCCCTGCAGTCCTACGTGATGAACATAAAGAGACCAGTCCAGGCTAGAACCTTCCTATACCTCGGTCCCTGCAGTCCTATGTGTCTAACATGAAGAGACCAGTCCAGGCTAGAACCTTCCTATACCTCGGTCCCTGCAGTCCTATGTGTCTAACATGAAGAGACCAGTCCAGGCTAGAACCTTCCTATACCTCGGTCCCTGCAGTCCTACGTGTCGAACATGAAGAGACCAGTCCAGGCTAGAACCTTCCTATACCTTGGTCCCTGCAGTCCTATGTGTCTAACATGAAGAGACCAGTCCAGGCTAGAACCTTCCTATACCTCGGTCCCTGCAGTCCTATGTGTCTAACATGAAGAGACCAGTCCAGGCTATAACCTTCCTATACCTTGGTCCCTGCAGTCCTACGTGTCGAACAAGAACAGACCAGTCCAGGCTATAACCTTTCTGTACCTCGGTCCCTGCAGTCCTACGTGTCGAACATGAAGAGACCAGTCCAGGCTAGAACCTTCCTATACCTTGGTCCCTGCAGTCCTACGTGATGAACATAAAGAGACCAGTCCAGGCTAGAACCTTCCTATACCTCGGTCCCTGCAGTCCTATGTGTCTAACATGAAGAGACCAGTCCAGGCTAGAACCTTCCTATACCTCGGTCCCTGCAGTCCTATGTGTCTAACATGAAGAGACCAGTCCAGGCTAGAACCTTCCTATACCTTGGTCCCTGCAGTCCTACGTGATGAACATAAAGAGACCAGTCCAGGCTAGAACCTTCCTGTACCTCGGTTCCTGCAGTCCTACGTGTCGAACATGAAGAGACGAGTCCAGGCTAGAACCTTCCTATACCTCGGTCCCTGCAGTCCTACGTGTCGAACATGAAGAGACCAGTCCAGGCTAGAACCTTCCTATACCTCGGTCCCTGCAGTCCTATGTGTCTAACATGAAGAGACCAGTCCAGGCTAGAACCTTCCTATACCTCGGTCCCTGCAGTCCTATGTGTCTAACATGAAGAGACCAGTCCAGGCTAGAACTTATCTGTTCCTTGGTCTCTGCAATTTTAAGGATTAGATTGTCCAAATGATGCCCAGACGCGCTGATAGCCAAGGCTAACTCTCTCTCTTAAGCATTCTGCAATGTCGTCTTTTAATCCCTTTTTTCAAAAAGTCGCATGGTTTTCTTACAATGCCATTGCATAGAAAATCACGCGTTTAGAGTTCCCTCTTTATATTGACATCTTGGTTCATGATACTTAACTCCCAAGTCAGTGTGATAAGTATCATATATCCAGATGGCAATTTTCGAAGTATGTCTAGAGCCTGAATGGGTCAATAAGGTGGTCAGCTGAGCAGGTTGGACCATGGAGAAAGGGCCAGTGCTGTGGCCAACTGACTGGTGGAGTGGTCAGCTGAGCAGGTTTGACCATGGAGAAAGGGCCAGTGCATTATGCTGCTGATGCCTACTGACTGCCTGAGTGGTCAGCTGGGCAGGTTTGACCATGGAGAAAGGGCCAGTGCATTATGCTGCTGATGCCTACTGACTGCCTGAGTGGTCAGCTGGGCAGGTTTGACCATGGAGCAAGGGCCAGTGCATTATGCTGCTGATGCCTACTGACTGCCTGAGTGGTCAGCTGGGCAGGTTTGACCATGGAGAAAGGGCCAGTGCATTATGCTGCTGATGCCTACTGACTGCCTGAGTGGTCAGCTGGGCAGGTTTGACCATGGAGAAAGGGCCAGTGCATTATGCTGCTGATGCCTACTGACTGCCTGAGTGGTCAGCTGGGCAGGTTTGACCATGGAGAAAGGGCCAGTGCATTATGCTGCTGATGCCTACTGACTGTCTGAGTGGTCAGCTGGGCAGGTTTGACCATGGAGAAAGGGCCAGTGCATTATGCTGCTGATGCCTACTGACTGCCTGAGTGGTCAGCTGGGCAGGTTTGACCATGGAGAAAGGGCCAGTGCATTATGCTGCTGATGCCTACTGACTGCCTGAGTGGTCAGCTGGGCAGGTTTGACCATGGAGAAAGGGCCAGTGCTGAGGCCAACTGATGCCTACTGACTGCCTGAGTGGTCAGCTGGGCAGGTTTGACCATGGAGAAAGGGCCAGTGCATTATGCTGCTGATGCCTACTGACTGCCTGAGTGGTCAGCTGAGCAGGTTTGACCATGGAGAAAGGGCCAGTGCTGAGGCCAACTGATGCCTACTGACTGCCTGAGTGGTCAGCTGGGCAGGTTTGACCATGGAGAAAGGGCCAGTGCATTATGCTGCTGATGCCTACTGACTGCCTGAGTGGTCAGCTGGGCAGGTTTGACCATGGAGAAAGGGCCAGTGCATTATGCTGCTGATGCCTACTGACTGCCTGAGTGGTCAGCTGGGCAGGTTTGACCATGGAGAAAGGGCCAGTGCATTATGCTGCTGATGCCTACTGACTGCCTGAGTGGTCAGCTGGGCAGGTTTGACCATGGAGAAAGGGCCAGTGCTGAGGCCAACTGATGCCTACTGACTGCCTGAGTGGTCAGCTGGGCAGGTTTGACCATGGAGAAAGGGCCAGTGCATTATGCTGCTGATGCCTACTGACTGCCTGAGTGGTCAGCTGGGCAGGTTTGACAATGGAGAAAGGGCCAGTGCATTATGCTGCTGATGCCTACTGACTGCCTGAGTGGTCAGCTGGGCAGGTTTGACCATAGAGAAAGGGCCAGTGCATTATGCTGCTGATGCCTACTGACTGCCTGAGTGGTCAGCTGGGCAGGTTTGACCATGGAGAAAGGGCCAGTGCTGTGGCCAACTGACGCCAACTGACTGGTGGAGTGGTCAGCTGAGCAGGTTTTACCATGGAGAAAGGGCCAGTGCATTATGCTGCTGAGGCCAACTGATGCCAATTGACTGGCTGAGTGGTCAGGAAGGAGTGACCTGCACATATTGGCAAACAATGCTTTATTCTGTATGTGGTATTAACCGTATTATACAAAGAAATGTTGCATCCAGCTGAAATAAACTTTATAACAGTACACTGGTGTTATTGTTTGTTGTTCATCTGTAATTGGTAATTGTTATTTTTATTAAAACATGGCCTGCCCTGATAACCAAGTAGTCTGAAGGCATTGCCACTGACTATAAGCTGTCTCTCACCACTGAGGGCCAGCCTTGATGGCCTAGTGGTCAAAGGCATTGCATAGGTCTACACCCTGTCTCTCACCATTACAAGGGTTCAAATATAGGACAAGGCATGTGAGGAAATTGTCAATGACCTAACTAAACCCTTTGGCATCTAGATTGCTCATATGGATGGACATTCTATTTTTGAACCTATGCCATCTATAGAATATACTATTTAAAAAGGAAAGTAGAGGGGACCTATGAGAACAAAAAGAACAACATATATATTTATATAAATAAATATATATATATAAATGTATTCATATATATGTATATATATATATATATATATATGTATATATGATGTATATGTATATATATATATATATAATGAATATATATGTATATATATATATATTAATACATATATTTATATATATATATATATAAATTATATATATATATATATATGTTGTTCCTGTTGGTTTTATATTTATATATATATATATGTATATATGTGTATATATATATATATATATATATATATATATATATATATATATATATATATATATATATATATATATATATATATATACACACACAACAGATTTTCACAATCCTGACATAAAGCACTGGTTCCGAATCATTCCCATCTACTTTAATGTTAATCATATAACTCGGGCCTCGGTGCCTTTTTCCCCATTTATCCAAGGTTAGCGAGGTTACACAGATTTCATGCATGTGAAAAGTCAACTGCAAAATAGAAAAAAATGACAACACAGAAAAAAAGTTTTTAAAATATTTTTTTGGTTTATTTTCCTGCTTGTCAGCTATAACCATCGCATCAAGTACAATATACAAATGAATTAATTCAATATTGAGGTAAATAGATAAGGACATCACAATATGCTTATCGTAATAAGTTGCATAAGACGAGAAAGGATTCAGTACAAGAAAAACAACTCATTTGAATGTGAGTTTGTCTAACTGATAATACATAGATAATATATCATAAGCTGGTAAAGTTTTGTAATAGCGGGTGAAACTTGAAATGCAATGTATCTCATTGTCAATGTCTAAAGTCTCTTCAGAGTGTATGGTGTCATACGCATTAAGCGTTGTAATGGGTTGCTATGAAATATGCTAAATTAAATGAGATATGTTCCATATAAATGAAAGGCCCCTGATATGGTAATGCTAACTTGAACCAGATATATCATACTATTACTTTCCTTCATATTTGCTCTGAGATAATCTTACATCTTACTCCACTTCTTGTTGAAACTCTCTCTTATCCCTTTCATGCCTGCCTTGTACCTCTCAAGACTATGTACTCATCGCATTTCATGTTTCACATCTAGAATGTGAGGCCTTTCCCCATTGTTTTTCACATAATAAGTATTTTTTTTGTCATGAGAATATTTCTTTGGATTTTGATATTTCCATACTTGTGCAAAGAGACCCTCTAACCGAGCTGGACTGTCATTTTTTTGTTTGCATAGATATTAATAATACAAATCCTAACTGACTATTTCGAGCTTGATGATAGTAATAAATATTCCCTCGCCATCTTTGCTGCAATTATGTACTTTGTATTCATGTTTTTTAAGATTGTACTCACCCCATTGCTAGTTGTTGACGATCCCCCTAGAAAATATTCCACATTCCATTTCTTTCTAATAAGGTTCGTGACTTTCTGGGTTAGATGAGTTTCCTGCAGAGAGAGAACATCTACCGTGCCCTCTCTTGGTTTATTTAAAATATGCTTCCTTTTGAATTCGATTTCCTGTCTTAAGCCCCAAAACATTAACAGAAATGATTCTTTTATATTTGTGTCATCTATATCTCAACCCATATGGTGTGCAAAAGTGTATGGTCAAGCTGACAATAAGAAGAATAATTTTTAATTTTACACAACATGAACAATAACGACAGGGATGAGGCTGATGGATGCATGATAACCAAGCATCTTAAGCTGGAGCATTCCCCATCATCAGTCAAAAAATAAGTAGACTCGGCACATTGACCTGAAGGTCTATGACTATGACCTGCGTATGACTAGTATCATCTATGATCTTTCTAGTGATTGACATGAGTCATTCACCTTGAAAAACATATCGCATGTGTAATTGTTTCTAAAGTAATGTTACAAAGAGAAGATAATACAGGAGAAACATGGGCTGGAATCAAGCATGCAAATATTATACCTTCAAATCCTAACTTAAGTGCCAGCTATATGTTGACAATTTTTTTAAACCAAAAATTGTTACCACAAACTAAGAGTCAGTCAGTGTTCAACTTTCTGCAATCTTAAGTATTAGCTATGAGACCTTTGGATGGCCTCTATATTCCCTTTTTCAGGTTACCTGCATACCTTCAAGATTTTATATTAAATAAAAAATATGTGTTAACAATGTTTAACCCATAAACCACAGATTTCAAGCAGTACGCCCAGTGATGTACCACTTTCGTTTTGAGACCCTTCAGTCACCACCTAATGACTTCGTCACATGTGCTGCTCAAAGGAATCAGAGAAGTACATACACGGGAGTGCACAAATGCCACCTACGGATGGCTAACACCCAGACAGTATAATCTTCTCTAATATACAGATTCCCTATTGGTTTCAAAGCAGGGTATATCAGTCTACCCCTGCTATGACTGATATGATCGATTGATATAGTTATAGAACATGCACACATGAGGCACAACAGTTTTAATTTGAAGTTATATCTTAGATGACCAAACAAGTGGATTCGAAACCAGCTGGTCAACCTGAACAAGCTAGCCTCAACCAGTGTCGACTAATAGCCCAAAATTGGTGCTCAGCGCATCCCCAGCTGAAAGTGGAGATAAGGTTTCTCTGTAATGTAATTGATACGAGAGCCCTGATTGGTCCTTGTTTCCATGTGACCTCGCGCCGATGCCATATCTGGTACTCCTGGCATGAGTCCAGCTCTTCACCATAGGGCATATAGTAATTTGTCTCTCGCTACATATCCATTCTTTTCTTCAATCAAGGTTATATGTGTGTGGTAGAGGTGCACCTAGAATCGGCATATAAGGTAAAACCTGACATGCTTCGTTATTGGGTTTGATGCTCACTTATCAACATAGGATACATAGTGCTAAACACCTGATTGGGTGTTATATTGGATACCCAATAATTAATATAAAGCGTGGTACCTTTTTACATAAGAATCATATTCCTAATTAACTGACCTAAGATTGTTTTGGAGTAAAATTAAATTGAGATATACATGTATCATTACATAATTCAATACCCAAACACTTTTTGTGCATCAATACATATTGCCATTCGCATATTCTCGAGTAGCATAACTTCTATCTCATTTAGGAAAGAAAATCAGTAAATACCATAAGTCCCATTACCCCATGCATACATTATGCTGCTCAAAATGTAGTAACGATTGACCAGCTTGATTCACACATTACTAATGTAAATTACATATCAAGTTATAGAAATATGCTCACTGCTACTACTTGTTACATACGTTCTACGATATTAACAGAAGCAACCCACTCCCTAACATTTCTTAATCCAAGATTTATAGCAGCACAAAACTTCATCACTTCTGATAAACGTTCCAGGATTCCCGGCAAACACGAAATTGTACACATGTTGTACACATCTAGATTCTTTCATTAACTATTTCCCCAACTCCTTTCTGTATTTTATTGAAAAACTCCCACAATCACTTAACCCGATCTACTTAGTATTGCAATTGTGAAGAACCATACTTAAATGCCTTTTGTAGTATTTACCCCGATTTACCTCATGATATTTCTTGATGACACAATAATTTTTTTTATCATCAGCTCCACTCTGATACTAGCAACTGATTGGTCAATTGCTGTGGTGTACATGACTGTATTGCAGTACTAACATTGCTTTTCATTAATTGTCAATGTTAGGATCCGAATACGAGTCTTCTATGACGTCATGACCTCAAGTTTACAGGTCACAGCCTAGTTTTGGACCCTTGATGACGAAGAAATGAAATGGCGGACATTACTTTTCACATCGCCGCCTAAATGTGTTTTTTTGGCATTTAAGACACTATTTGTGCATATTAGTCTGCCAACATGGCGTATATATGGAAATAAAGAAGGCAGAAAGTAATTAAGATGGATTTAGGTTGGTATGTTGCACATACATATGAGAAATAATTGCCGTTTGGTCAGCGTCAGATCTGACGAAAATCACCGTTGCTATATAGCCTGTCGTACTCGAGTTTGGCAACTGCTTTTTTTATTTTCTTTGTGACAAATCGATCGGGTTTGCTATCTAAACTTGACAAACCTCTTTGGAGCACTAAGTTGGGAATATATCAACATACTTCTTTTCTCAACTCTGCAAAATATTGATTTTGCCCATTAGGTCCCATTGTTGAAATTTGCCCATTGCCAACAATACAAGTATGTCGGGGGGGGGGGGGGGGGTCGGAGCTGATGATAAATTTGTTACCCTCTTTGTGAAAAAGGATTACGTCCTGGTGTCTGCGTTCAGCCAGCCATATCACACTCGACTTCCGGCCTCGTGTGATATGACTGGCTTCTTACAGACACCAGGCCGTATCCCTTTTTACAAAGAGGATAACTAATAGTACATTCCACTTCTCTCATATTTATTTCATATAAATCTAAAAATCATCTTCTACCTCAGGATCTTTTTCGCAAAGGAATTTACATGGTTTCCCACAGCTATTATCATTGAGTAAGAAGTCTGTAGAGTAGGTAGAATGGACACAATGCTCAACGTTATCACTGTTGCTGGGTTCGCCAGTGCTAAAGAAGTCAGCTGCGTTGTTTGGTGCCTGGCTTCCTGCCGTACATGTGAAGGTCCCCTCAATACCTAGGTCATTCAATCCCAGCCAAACATCGCTCTGCGCATCTTAACATGAAAGGAAAGAATTGACAATTAAAATACAATCATAAACGTTGCAGTTTAATATCAAAGGTGATAAAACAAAAGATAATCATGAGCTTTATTAGTAGGAGTGACAATGCATTATTTAAAGCGTTTTAGAAAGTTTTCCCCGCATAGCCTGCTAAACAACAACATATCAACCGTTAACTTTCCGAGTTGGTGCAACATTTAATTGCGAGAACCTTTTCTGGACATCCGCGTTAAACACCTAATATTTAATTATACTCATTAAAGTGCAAGAGTGCAGTTGGGACATTTTAGTCCTGTCCATGTTGCCCTGATAGCCGAGTGGTCTAATGTAATACTCGCAATCTACTCGCTGCTACTCGGAGCTCCAGCATGTGAAAATGTTTCCATTGACTTGAGGTGATTCAATTGATTTTTTTCAATGGACTCTAGTTTCTTCGAACAATATAATAACTGGCCATTATTATTATCAACTAGTCAATACTACCACTATTCAATATGACAAAAAAAGTGACAAGAAACAAAAATCCTAATGTTCCCCTGCCTCACAAAAGTAATATGCGTAAAAATGAATAATTTGCGTATTTGTGATATTTATTTCTTCAGATATATGCCAAAATTATCAAGTTCTTTAATAAAGTGACTTCTGGCATCCAAGAGAAGCAATACATGGGTAAGCCATTAACGTGCGCCTAGCTCACGACAATGTTTTGAGCATGTTGCGAGAGGTTCTGATCATGTCCCGAGTATGTTGATGCATATTGGGAGCAATACTACCAAAACACTCGTTTTTGGACTTAAATACTTTATCCTTAACTCTTTTATGAATTTAACAGCAGCATTACCACTTTCAATAATAGGAAAATCTATCACATTCATATTGATGACTTTTAAAATTTGGCATTCTGTTTCAAAATTACTTTTTCTCAGCAAAATCACAACCTACACCAAAGTCACTGGCAACTTTCTTACACAATCTTGCCGGTATTCGAACCCAGCAAGTGGTGAGAGACAGGGAGAAGTCAGTGGCAACGCCTTCAACCACTTAGCTATCAGGGCTGGCCCTATGTTGATGGCTTACTTGCTCTCAAGAAGTCTCGCATACCGTTGAACTCGGCTTGGGTCTCTGGACAAGCCAGCTGCCCTCCGTCCTGTTGACACTTAGACCTGGCTGTCGTCCACTGTAGGACGTAATTCATTAATCTGTAGCAGGAATCTGTACCAGGGACCGTGATATAGCCTGGGCTACCTAGAAGATACAAGTATTTCAAAATGGATGAGCAAAAAAGGATATATTTAGACATCAATCTATAGCGTTGGAACATGACATAAAATGATTTTATGTCACCTGTAAACATAAGTGTAAGTGATGACGAATCAAATGGGGTTAATAGGTTCCATCTGTAACACTAACAGGAGCCTTACTGTTAGTGTTAGTATGTGTGTTAGTGTTTCTGTAAGATGTGTACCCTCCACTGTCGGGTTGCAGTCTTGGGCGTATCCAGCCTTTCTGTGTAAGGGTTCTCTCTGTGTGAGGAGAAGATATTAACATAGGTTTTAAGACAAAATAAAGAAAAGCAACAATTCTTGGAAACAGATTAAACATTTCTTTTGCAGGGGGTTCGTCGAAACACCTTTACCCCCCGCTGCCTATAAGTCGTAGTGAGTAGCTGGGGATGATGAATACATTCTATATCCACCTCTGGCTAACAATTGAATAATTGATAAGGATGTATGATAGTTATAAGGTATTTGATGATTTGCAAGTCCAATGCCAACTATATGCCAAACTATTATGCACCTGAGAACCTCTACCTTGTCTATTTTGCTCAAAACGTTTTGTTCGTTTTATTTCAAAGTTTGTATTCATTTGTTAGAAAATTATCAACAGCCTACTGTGGCACAGAACATGGCTGCCTCAGTAACAATGGAGCACTGACCCCCTTCTTTAGCTTTGTAAACAACGGTGTTAATCTAAAATCGTGCTTGATGTCAATGCATATCATGTGTGCTAACCCTACAATTCAACAATAGCGCCAACGTGTACACAAAATATAACAGAAAATAGAAAGTTAACCGCAGCTCTGTGTTCCAAAATACAATTGCAAGATTGTTATCGTCTCTCACACCAACACCCAAGTCGTTAGTGCTGACCTAACTTCAAATATCCTGTTAAGTATGTAAACGTAATAGTAATCTCTAACATCAACACCAATGCTAACACTACATTATTGTCCAGAGTAACACTTACATTATTGTTTGCAATACAGTATTACTGAAACGGTGTTTAGGTGGGAAATCCGTTAATTAAACACCATATGAAAAGTGTTTAAGTAACGCTATTTATCTGTGTTTATTCCTGCAACAATGTTGAGGGCGATATTAAGGGGGCTTGGGACAGTCACACCTTTAAATAGGGTGTGTTTTTTATAAATAATAAATGAAACGGTTTGCTACCTATTCCTTTGAATTTGAACTCTCAACTAGAACTACATATGACACAGAAGGACATTTTTAAAAAACTGACTAATAAAAGAGAGGGCTTCTGGGGCATTCAACTGGGATGATTATCCAAGTGCATAATGGCCCTTCCTAATCTTATCTGCCTTGGAAGGTGCGCTCTACTGGCAGATAGGTATTACGGTCTGAATGGTCCTGGTTTCTATCTGCTGTTTTGTTTGGTAGGCAGGATTTTTAGGACTCATCTTATCTAGGTGAACAGGATTTGCTGTAGTTGGTATTTAGGGTTATGAGAGTACAATTACCCCTGGACAGTGCAGAGCCTGAATGTATCCTTTTTATAACACAATGGGAAATAGCTCCAGAAGGACGTGAAAGAGGAGGTTTGATTGGAATAAAACATCTTTTGTACAAAAAGATGATGCATTAGAGGAAGAGGAATTTGGGCATTGATTAACTGCTCATAGTGCCAGTTAAATAAAGCTTAGGTTGTTGAATACTACTTCAGGTGGCTTTGGCAAAGCATTTGGAGATGCAGCATCTGGGGAAGAAGACACTAATCATGACACGGCAGATGAGACATATTCTTATGAAGAAAGGTAACAAGAAGACATATTCTGCATATTAAAAAGTTAAAAACCGCCTTCAGGAAGCTGCAGTGGGTGCTTATTGCCTTGATGGAAAGTTAGAACTATGGCAAGACAGCAAATTTGATCCGCTCTATTTTGAAGATGCACAACTGAGGATTTTAAGTGAAAGTGTACAGAATTTCCTAGTGTTGACATTAAATAACTTGTTCATGCTATAAACAGATTATTAGTTTGAACAGGATACTTGTGTGGAAACGACAGTTATGCTCTTTAAAGTTTCATTGCAGCTATGAATTTGCCTCCTGCAGTTACCCAAAACGTTTAAGAAGCATGTGGTTTCTATTCCATATATCACTTTCCATTAGAGAAAACCAAATCATAATCCCTCTCATTAATATATATTATTATACCTCACGTGAAGATTCTTGATTCTTAATCGTCAATGTTATACTCACTCCTTGGCGACAGGCTGTAATCCTTAACAGCGGTTGTTATTCAAATAAATAACACACAGCAACAGCGTGTGTTACTTGATTAGCACACGCTAATACACCCATGGAGTTTGCCGAGTGATCTACCGGTGAAACTAGTTTAACAAGGTAGAAGACGAGTATTCATCCAAAATCTCTAGTGTTTGTAATTTTTCCCCCTTTTGTGTTTTGTATTTTGTTTGGTATAATAAAAGCGCCCGAGCGCGACAATCCTCTCGAAGGGAAGTTATTACAGGTGTAATCCCCACAGGGATGTCATATTTGTATATTGACGGCCTAAGGTTCAACAATAACCAAATATTTCTAGAGACCTAGTAGTGATATCGCACTTATATTCCTAATTGCTATGGAAATATGGGTCAAAACTGAACTTCACAGTACTTGTAATGAAAAAGACAGATAGCCAATATACAAAAAGGCTCTCACCAGGGGGCCAAATCTTCTCTCCAAAATACTTTTTTATTCCAGTAATTCAGTTACTAAGTAAATTGATAAATATACAAATCATTCTACAATTACAAGCAAACCCCATTCATATTCAAAATATTTACCCTGCAAGTTATATAAGGGGGTAGAAAATCATTCTAGACCGTAAAATTGAAGAGGTGCACTTTGACTAGACGTGAGACAGCTTTCTGATATCACCATACTTTTTAAAACAACCTCCTTCCTTCAATATCGATCCTACAAAGCTTTTATTTCAATCCATTATTGAAAACGTTCTTGTGCACGTAGAATTTTCTCTTTTTAATATATCTGCGCTAATTACTACTTAGTTTGACTTCAAAAATAACAAAGTGAAATACTACAAAAAATGTTGATCACGACTTGGTCTGAAATTCTTTTCGGAACAAAAGATTTAAAAAGTAAACAATTAGTGTGTGTCCACGGATGTTTTCTATGTAACATAAAACATCAACTGTGTTACACCTGTTACATGTCAAAAGTAACAAGAAAATGTTACTAGCCAAAAGTAACAAGAATGACAGAAACCAGCAGATTTACAACAATAACAATTTAATAACTCTAGAATAATACACCGATGCCAACAGAAGGTTGCACTGGTCAAGCCCTCTCCTAGTCAGACAATCTTCACTATAATCCTGGTCAAAGATGATCACTCACAGAATTATATTCGCTCCTTTCACTTGCTAGTAAATGTCCTTGTAAGTTCCTTGTAGAGCACATTCAGCAAACAGCTGTTGTTTGCCAATCAATCTCCACAGTCACAAAAGCACAAAGACTGAACTCACCCCAGCCAGACAAATGTCCTCCAAATGAGACCTCCACTCTGATGTAATTATTCCTAAGTCTAATCTCTGGGCCCAAACCATGTTCCTTTTATAGACTAACTCAAAGTTCTACAAGGCTCCAGAGCATGTTCAGTCATAGACCTCCAACCAATAAAGCATGACTCACCCACTTTCAGAATATTCATAGAAATAGGTCAACAACTTAACCCTTTCAGTACCAAATCTCTAGAATGCTCCAAAGCACATGATCAAAACACTGTAATACATAAATAGGACAACTGTCCCCAATAACAACAAATTACACAATCAACTACCACTTGGGCATAATTAACACACCTTTAATTAAGCCAGGATGTTGTTTGCAATAACATGTGTACTAGAAATCCACACATCTGTCTTTCGGCTCCACCCTGGGACATGAATATATCACGAGATAAGTAAAGAATATCTCGACCTCTCCCAGAATCTCACCTTACATAAATCATATTCTTAGTTGGGGTGTTATTGTACGTAGACCAAGGAATCAGTCAATCATTTCATGAAAGTCTCACTTAAAGTGTAACTCCACCTTCAAAATTAAAAAAGATATGTTTTAGAGCTCAGTGTCACCTTTCTCAGGACACCTTGATTACAATTGTACTCCGCAAATTGACTGAGATATTTAAGTTTGTATCTGAAAAAATACAGCAAATTTACTGCCTCAGCTGGTCCATGGGGGCACCATCTTGGAGCTTATCAGAAACAGGAAGTGACATCATACTGCTACATCCAGGCTGCTCAGGGCCATTCAGAATTGAACACCCTAACACATTCTTTCATTAGTAAATGACTTGCAAAGAGGATAGTGGTGTATCAGACTCAGCAATCAGAGGCACTGTGTCTCAGTGTATACCTATATGGTGCAATTTTATTTTCTAGAGGTATACCAGGTTATGTGTGGCAAAAGCAATGAGGGGAAAGAGACCTGCAGTAAAGGGGTTATGGATGAGCTTTAGGGCTCTAGAGATTCTACCAGTTTACAAATTAGCCCGGTATTTAGTACTCTTACAATGTCCTGACACTGTTATCTTGTGATGAAAGGAAGTTTACAATTAGTAAGCTGTGTGTATATTGTCATGTAGAGTGTGTCGGCTGCTCAGGAATTGACTGCAATACACATTAATCTCAAAGGAATTGCGTCTGCTCTATAGTCTCATGCTTTACCCAGGAGGTTAACGGCAATAAACATCCTCTGGGCACAATTATTTCCAATTGCAGTCAGACTAGTTACTGTTAGGAAAACACAAGTATTTGAAGTACAATTGTGAAACCAGACAGCCTATAAACCATCTTCCAATTATATTGTGATGATGTTTAGTTCATATTAGCTATATATTTCTTCTAAACTAATCCTACAATTTAAACAGAAATACGGCAAATATAACATATTCTTAATTTTGTTATTGTATGACAGAAAACTATTATTATTATTAGTGTATTCTTCCAATAGTTGGAGGGGGAAGTCAGTGAACATCCTTTTCTGGCATTCAGAACTTCCCCCACTTAATCTAAATGTTCCTTGCCTTTAAATGTGGGGCTATCACAGACCATATATTGATCATATTTTTGGCGGTTCAGACCGTATATTGATCATGTTTTCACTGGTACATGCGCTTATTTCGAAAATCTTTGTTGCATCCAAACTGGAAGCTTGACAATTCACCATCTTTGTGCTCAGTTTTTGAGCTGTCCACGGTCACAGTCTTAGGGTTCAACTTTCCTAGGGGCATATGCCCCTAGATTTTGCTGTGGACTCCAAGATTTTTCAAACTAGGGGCCCAAAATGGTATGTATCATAACCAGAAATCCAATTATTGGCCAATATTTTTTGTCAAAAGACCTTTTCGGGCCTCTGGCCTCAAATCTAAGTGTCAGACCCTGGCCACTAGAGCTAGCCCCTAAGCTCCCTCACTCTCTCCAGGAAGTCACAGCATGTCATCACACGCATCCAATTAACATCACTAATTAGGTTCCCTCTGAGCAAACATGGCAGCCCCCATAAAGTTACCTTTAAATGGTATTATCTCAGTTTATCTGCTGAGTACAATTGTAATCAACGTGTCCTATGAAAGGTGAGATTGAGCTCTACAACATATCTTTCTTAATTTTGAAGGTGGAGTTACACTTTAAAGAAAGAAGGTCCTGAGCTGCCATGACACAGATGTTACACGAACACTAATTTTAATATAGGGATTAAGTTAGTGGTGGAGAGCCGGATGGCGAATAAGTTAAGCTGAGGACCTGCTGACAACCCGGGTTGTCAGCAGGTCTGAAGCTTAAGTCGCCACATGGCTCTCCATCGCTAACTTAATCACTATTATAGCATGATGAAAGAAGAAACTATAAACTTGAAACACTAAACTTACTCCACTGCTCTGATACTCGCTTCAGCAACCCTGGAGTCTCTGAGTGCAGGCAGGAATCAATATCCTGTGTTGTATAGAATTTATTAGGCCATCTATGTATTTGGTTATTTTATTTAACTAAATACACATTTTTTAATGACATTAACTTGATTAAATCACTAAAATCACTGTCTAATTCTTTAAAAATGGTTTTAAAACTCAAGATTCCATAATCTCAACCCGGTTCTAGGACCAGGTTCGCAACCCGGATCAGTCCGCAGCATTGCAGTCAATAATGAGCAGCTTTTTCTATGCCAGAATGCTATAATAGGGGACATTGTCACAAACACCTCACATAAAGGTCTCTTGTGTAGAGGGACCGCTTGTCAACAAAGGCCAATGTGAAATTCCCCTCCCCCACCTCCGATGGAGCCCCCAGTATTCTCTTATAGTCTACATTTGTCAGGAACCATTTTTATCAAATTTCAACTGTGTAGCAAGTCAATAGAAGTACAAATTGAGTTCATAATAGAGGGAGGGCGGGCAGTTATTCAGGGGGAAGGGGGTCCTGGGTATTCAGAATAGGGAGGTGGGGGGGGGGGGGGTAATTTCTTCTGGTCTCCCATTTCTTCTTAAAATGGATCCCAACAATCTCTTCAGCTATCCAATATTACTTACGTTGGGAATGTGCACGGAAAGTGCTATGACTTGTTTATTTCTCTTGCACCAAGACCCCAATCAATAAAGGGGTTTGCTCTGAAAGCGTTGGCACGAACTGTCGCAAAGAATGTAAGAAAGATTCTAGCCACTTATGGCTTATTTAGTTTGCTACTACGGTGTCGCCAATCCTTAAAGTCTCATTAGTTGCAATGATGTAGGTAATATATTGTGGACCTGGCAAAAATGCCGAGGATTACCTAGATATCACTCCCCAATCGATTTAGGACTTCCATCTTAAAAGCTTCCTGCTGCTCAAGTTGCTCAAGGAAGAGTGCCATGGCAATTACCTTCACCTGGTTGGTCGAAAATAAACATCTCTATTGATTACATCGTGTTCAGGGTCCTAGAGTTAAGTCAAGCGAGCCTTACTCTCTCTAAATGAGTCTAATGGCTGTACTGATGAATTGCTTGCATACCCTCTACACTGTGAACATCTGTATACATACATACATACATACATGAATAGAGACATACGTACGTACATTTACATACATGCATACATAGATGTATATATACATACACAGTAAGAGAGTAGATAAAGATCTTAAAACAGCTATGAGATCAATAACAACCTGCAGTCAGAGGTTCTGGTAGAACCGGAGAAATAGTACTAAACACTTTACAGTTATTTTCTTAAATAGTGAGAGAGAGGGGAGGGGGGGGGGGGGGGGGGGGTAGTGGAAGAGAGAAAGAGAGAGAGTACTTACAGTAGAATTGACATTTACTGCCGTGGTATCCAGGTCCACAGGAACTTCCATCCGGGCTGTAGTATGGTGTCGGAGTGTTCCTTCCAACCTAATGGTAAACACAACAGGAAAGGGCAACTGTTTAACTTAGCTGAGGAAGGCATAAAATAATAACTAAAACATCCTTGTTACGACAATCACTGATGCGTGACCACTGTATACAAGGTTTGGATCTTGCCTGTTTTAATCAGTCCCTTGCTGATCAAGCCCATCAATGGAATTTGAGAACATTGACATATACAGTGCCCACACTTCTTTTTTGCACATAATTAAGCCCTGTATTGCTTGTTGCCCAACACCCTTTTGAGGACTTGCCTGGGCATTTCACCAGTGTGGCTGGGTTAATTTGTTTGGCACATTCACGAAGAATAAGTTGTTTATTTGGAGAATGATTCACCTGCCACATACACCAAATAATGAAATGCGACCAATGACTAAAACCCACTTCAAGCATGGCGTTACATTACAAGACATGATACCACCTACTGATCTGTTTATCCCAGCCTCCTTATTGACACAGAACAGGCTGTTAACATATATAGCTAGGCCATCATCGAGGTTAGCACTGATGTTACATCTTTAGACTCAATGTTTCTATTGCAATATCAATACTTTCCAAACGTCACAGATATTATACAGTATATGTAGCAACATGCTTTTCTGCCTGTTTGGCCGACCAATTGAGGGTGTCAATGACCAAAGATTAACAAGCCGTATTGCATTACAGGCAATAGCATTTATAGGATGAACTATAAAACACTCCAGAATGGGAGCGGTATTGTATAGAACATCAGGAAGTCTTGGCTAGCTAATCTGTAACAGACTTTATCTCCATTAGCAGACTATGAGTTTTGATTACCCTCTTTCTTGATAACCCCCTTGATTTTTTAAGTTAGTTACTCAAGTGTTGTCTTGTTTGTTCTTCAAATATGTCCTTGTTGTGCGGTCCTTGATATATTATTTATTTGTTTTGCTCTTTCTTTTATCTGTTGATTTATTACCTAGATGAAAATGTATTCTAGCGACAGAATTTGTGGTCATTAAATGTACTACCACTATATGGTCACGTGAGTCCTAATTTATGCAAAGGTTGGAACAGCCTCTTTTATCTAAGTTTACTAAAACGTTAATAATAGACATTTCTATATACTATACTATAGTTCGAGAATTTAGGCTAAACATGGCAGATAAAAGACGATATTAGAAATTTCGAGGTTGCTGGAGTTCTACTTACCGCTTTCATGTACCTTGATCCCTGCTCTGCCGCGACTTTCTGGCAGGACTTAGCTCGTCCGCTGGAGAGACGGCACATCTTGCTGTATTTGTTGAAGGTGTAGGAGTGGCACCTGGGCTCGTTGGAGCACTTGGCAGCACACTGTATAGCAGACGACACACGCTGACCAGGCCCTAGCGCTTCCTCTCCAAATGTCATGTCCTTGCCACAAGGGGCTTCAAACTTCAGTTGCCTCCCTCCTGCAAATCCAAAGCAACAAAACACTGCCCATGCGACAAAGGCAATTCGAAGTCCGTTTAGACACCGACGGCTGATTGAATTAAAACTGTTTTTTGAATGTTTTGATTGTCTAGCGGCCATGACTTATAGCACTTATAGTCGTTTTCTAAGCACTAGATAACTAGCTTTGCTTTTGCCAATATGGATGAGCCGAACGAAGTTGATAGGTTTTTCAGGTGCAAGCTTGGATATATCTATGGGGCGAGCCTCCCCTGACGTCATGCTTATGCTTCGCTGGTTTAAGACACATACTTATTCAGTGTCCTAATACATTCAGGATGCGACTAGGAAAAGCTATACATACTGCTAATGGCTTCTTAGATTAAACGATCCTGATCATAACATGAGTTAAGGATCAACATTTACATTGAAAGAACGCAAACGATTGATATATGAGGGAATCTTATTTTCTTACACATGTCTTTCACAGCAAGAAGAAAGTTCAGTTGTTTGTGGATTACGTATACAATGACTGCCCTATACTTAACCAAAATCCAAATCACATATAACTTTTGAAAGTCAGTAAATACAACTTTCGATCCTCAAGAGCATGCTAAAACTCCTATATACAGCTGCGAAATAGTGTATTATATAGTTCCTAACCCAAATATGCCACCTTTTTGTAGTCAGTCCCAATACAACTGCTTTTATACTCAATTTACCTCTACGAGTGGAAATCAATTGAGGCTCTTCTTTCTTCTGAAGCACCCCCTCAGGACTGCTTTTAAGTATTCGACACATTTGGATAACCACCATGTGTCCGGGTGCTAAGTGATACGTATTCATAGAAACTATACGGTGCTGCTGCGGGGAGCTACTAAATTCACATAACAGCCAGCAACAGATTGATACCGTTCCTTCAACCCAAGGAGTGTAGTTGAAGGAATAGTTTTATATATGTGAAAGGCCTCTCCAAGCTGTTGCATTGTAAAACATTTCGATCGATAAACGTATACCCTCTTAGAAGCACCAGATATATATGTTGACGACACGTAGGTAAGACACTGATTGCGACCTATATATTAGATAATATATTGTACATTGTATATGATAACTATCTATCTATGCTTGTATTTGGTCCATTATAAGCCTTTGCCGCTGGCCGGATTTTTAACACTTGCATATTGTATGTAATGAATGTCATTAGTATATGGACAATAAACTATTTATCACCAACAAGAGGAACTATCAGTTGCTTCCACCTGAAATGCAATAGATAACCCGTGCCCGGCAGGTAACGATGATTGGAATTACATCCATCAAAGTGCCATGCTGTAACAACTGGTCAGTGAGTTTCCCTTTGTAACGTTCATATAAATCGGAAATACCGTAAAACTTAGCAGTTAAGACTTGATGAATAAGGCTGCAGATTTCTTATCGCTCTCTCAATAGCTATAGGAACCTATGTACATGATAGTACATGCATGTAATTGTTTAGTTTATATTTAGTCTAATTGAGAACTCTAACCCTGGCGGGAAAAATGTTGACTGATCTAATGCCCCCTTTGGGTAGTAGGCAGTAATGTTACTTTGCGACAGGAGATTCAATTGCGCGGCAAGCACTTTGACCTTGGGTAGCCGTGTGCCAGTTTCCTGGCATGATCCTAATAGAGATAGCTATGTGGAATGAATGAATTTCACAGAAGGAACAAACTAAATCCAATTACTCATACACCTTGTAACGTTAAGTTAACAATTAAGTCGCACATATCAACTTGCTTCTGTCTCTTCCATGCACCAATATTTTCATAATTAAAGAAATGCAAATCACTTTCTCCAATTTCTCATAATGTGATAAACCTCCAATATGGAGGAAATACATATTTAAAGGGAAAATGCATCACATCGGTTTAATGTTCTATAATATTACTCTTTTTGACAGAAATGTGATACCTTAGTTAGATTAAGATCTTTTTGAACTCAAATAGCAAATGGACCATATTTCCGAATACATTTAAATTTATAGTCATTTCATGTAGTCTATGTATCATGTTATGCATTAAGCGTACTTTCCTGTTATGTAATTATTGTAATGACATTAATTGAGATTATGTGTAAGATTAAGTGTAAGCTTATGTGCAGTGTATGTACTAGACACTAGTTAGTCATTTTTGGTTGCTCCTTATTCTAGGTAGAACCGTGTGCGTCATTTCAACCCCCTGTCCATCACTACGTCACTTGTCATGGTGTCAACAGGACATCGTTTAATCAGTCGTCGGACCCCCCCCCCCCCAAAAAAAAAATGAAAAAAACAGGCCTTGAAGATTCATGGCATTGTTATCTGGTCATTATACCTGTCACCCGCCACATAGCTTGCAAAAACTATGGGATAGTGAGGTTACTCTAGACAAAGAACTCCTAAGTGAGGGGCCTGCTCTGATGGCCGAGTGGTCTAAGTCGCCGATGTCTCTCACCACTGCCTGGGTTCGAATCCCGGCCTAGGCATGTGAGAAAGTTGCCAATGATTTGGGATTAGGCGGTGGTTTTCGCCGGATACTTGGTTTTCCTCCACTACTTACGATTGGCTAGTCACCAATTAGCCACACTATGGCATAAATGTGACGAAAAACGAAATTCCAAACTAGACAAAGATGTTATTTTAAATGATTCCCTCTGGTATAACAACAAACTGTGATTACCACTTAAAAGAGAACGGGCGGAAAAGATATTCTATGAATAATAGAATTGTTATGTCCACGTATAATTATCAACATCGTACATACAAGATAAAGCGTAACTTCATTGAGTACACTAGTATTAGCCAAAAAAAATCAAGACATTACTGGAATGGAAAGGGAAACCTGTGTATAATGAGCCTATGCCTAGAAATAATTTCATTAATTTCTAATTAAACATTGACAAAAATGGATCTTCCAATGTATACAAGAAACTAAAAATTTTAAAAACTCCTCATAAGAGATTTTATACAAATAAAAAACTTGTTAAGATGGAGATTAACAATTCCAGCATATGTTTTATGTGTGAACAAAAGGAAGATATTGTGGAACATTTGCTACTTTTGTGAAATGAAGCAAGACAGCTATGGTCTGATGTTGAAAATTGGATAACACAAATTGGTTTTGGTGTCTACAAGATAAATGATACGAAGATATTAGTAGGTGAGTTAGAAGGAATATTGGGTATTGATAGCATCTTTACAATTCAATGAAAAAAGGGAAAACGCATTACGTTGGTTAAAAATGAAATGAAGAACTTTTATCTTAAGGAAAATACAGGTTTTGCATGAAGCGGAGAAAGAATCAGTTTGAGAATAATCCTCTCTAAAGAGTACTTAGGAACAACAGTTTTCTACATGATTATAACACATATACAGATCTCTAACATAGGTTATCTATTTCAACATATGTCATTATAAAATGTGACATACTCATGCTATACTGTCGACTGCGTCACATACTCAATTAATATGTGTACCCTGTACGTGTTGTTATGTTGCAGAACAAATAAAAAACGTTTTAAAGATAAAAAACAAAGATTTATATTAGATGACACATGTGTGTCAAAATTGTTTAACCCATAAACCAGAGATCTTTTTCGGTAATCCAAGTGAAATACCACAGTAATTCTAGAAACCCATTCACAGGGTTATGTAGCCCAATTTCTTTGTTGTACTGGACTAGATCGGGGTACTAACATTGCATTTCACTTATTGTCAATATTAGTACCCCAATAATATCCGCCTCGTTTAGAACCCTAAAATAACATTTCGAACGTAACTACATTTTCCCTCTACAGGGAAGCAAATGATGATGGCAGGAAGTAATCAAGATTGATTAATGTTTGTAATCAAAGTGAGAAATCCTTGCCGTTCGCTCTGCTTCGGGCAAGACTGACAAGGTTTTCTTGAATGTGTGCAGAAGGAACCTATAGCTTGCTGTGCTTATCATAATTCAAAACTTATGTCGGGTAGGGGCTAGCTGATGATTAATTTGTTACTCTCTTTGTTAAAGGGGGATGCGGCCTGATGTCTGCGTTCAGCCAGCCATATTGGAGGAGGCTGGCTTTGCTCAGACACCAGGCCATACCCCCTTTTTACACAAAAAGGACAACTAATAGTGTCTGACGTACAAGGTAGTCCTACGAGTCTGGACTATTAAAATTGTGAGAAGGGGCCGGTAGGGCTAACGAATTACCAGCCTAGTCTGCATTTACCAGTCGTGGTAAGATTGCTTATTTGACAAGATGAAATTTTGATTGGTGCATATAGAAAGATGTCAATTAGTAGCATATTATCTTGCATATTTCCATAATAAAAGGGGTTGGCAGTTTCAAAAGTTATTTGGATTTTCCGGTAGGGCCAGTACAAGTTGGAATAGGGGTAAAAAATTCCAGCTGCTACTATCCCTACAAGAATCATAGATTATAGATTTTCTGGTTTTTGTCTAACCATGAGCATTTACATTTATAGTTACACTACTGGTGAATTGACTTCCTTTATATCAGTCCATGTATATCACCTCGGGGATGAGAGATCTATATTAAATGTAAAAAAGAGAACCATTACATTTCACAGCCAAAATGGGGAAAAAAGCTTTTACTCTTACTCAACATAGTGAACTTCTCATTGAAAGAGACCTTTGCTCATGTAACACAGGGAAAAGGTAATGATCTCTTATGGCCATCATGTCATTGCTATGTCTTACAATCTAATCAATGAGCTTTTACGATCATTGTATGACTGGCTTGTAGTAAATGTTGTTCTACTAGCTCATGGAAAATGCTCGTGTGGGTTTGGCTTGAAAATGCCTTGTCACTGCATACAATTGGTCCTACGTCAACCGTACAGTATCTTATTGTTTTCATGTGCATGAATACCAATACAATTTATTTGTGAATTGGGAAAATATCAATATTTCTTATAGCAACTATCATTACTGTATAAATGGCTAGGAAGTTGACAATCTGCAGTTAAGGTACTGTAACAACACATATTGGCTTAAAACAGGATATATCAGTCTACTCCTGATATGACCCTTGACTGAGATCAGCCTGCATAAAGATATAATGACTTCCTGGATATAAATGTATACAGATGATGATTGATATAATTATAGAACATGCACACATGAGACACAACAGTTGTACTTTGGATCGTTATATACAGAGGGTTTAAGCAACTGGTTGGATGTTAAGTTGGACACTCAATAACCCAACATAAACCTAGTACTTGCTAATGTAAGAATCTTATTCTTAATTGACTAAGCAAAAAAAGTGTTTTTTTGGAATAAAATAAAACTGAGATATACAATTACATAATTCAATACACAAACACTTTTCGTGCATTAATGTATATTGTCCTTCATATTTTCTGAAGTAGCTTAACTTATATCTCAATCAGTGAATACCATCAAATTAAAAAAGCAATACTTTATTTATACCTATTATATCATGTATTATATCTCTTTTTGTCTGACCATCATTTATTTCTTAAAACATATAGCTGATATAGATCACATAATTTCAAGTACCTGTAATGATATTTCGTTTTTGGAGACTTTTCCAATTAAATACACAATAAAAAAAGTAAATTATATTAATAACTGAAATGTTTTTCTATACATGATGTCATCTAATATTCATTTTCAATTGTCTCACCCAATATTTCAGTGCAAGAAAGCTATTTGAAAAATAACCCCTTCCACCCCTCCTTCAATCTATCAAAGCAATCATTGGACCATCATAAACTTATGATATATGTGATTTTCAAATTTCATTATTGTTCTTATTCTCATCATTCTATAACTTATAATCCTTCCCATTATTAATATCAATATCTAATATCATTATTACTTTTATTATTATTATTATTATTATTATTATTATTATTATGATCATTATTATCATTATCATAATTATTATTATTATTATTATTATTATTATTATTATCATTATCATTATTATTATTAGCATTATCATTATTATTATTATTATTATTATTAGTAGTAGTAGTAGTAGTAGTAGTATTTTTATCATTATTATTATTTTTATCATTATTATTATTACTATTGTTATTATTATTATCACCGTCATTATCATCATCATCATCATCATCATTGTTATCATTATTATTATTATTATTATTATTATTATTATTATTATTATTATTATTATTATATTCAGCAAACTATTGAAATGAATGAATACTTTAATTTTTTTAGTAGCTTCATTGGGATGACAGTAGTCGAATATGATAGCCAACTCTAACATGGCGTTTGAGGTCAGGACGGTGGTAACACATTAGCCTTACTGTTGAGGTCTTCAGAAAGTAAATTGGAACCATGCTCATTTGAACACCTTTCACTTATCAATACAGACATCTTCTGGTACAGTTTGTGTAAATGCACATTATTGGATAGATGTGTATTACACCTAACATTTAGACACCAGTTCAAGTAACATGTTATCAATCTTTGTACCACTTACAGCGGTGTTAACATCTGTGTAATCACTTTACCTGAAGTAGACATTGTTCCTTAGTCCCCAAATGATACGTTTGCTCCTCATCTACAGCCGTTATTGCCACAAAAGTCAGCAGCATATCATGGCCTGCCAGTAATCTTAGACCAATCATTGATATATCTTTTTAGAATAGGCTTAACCAGACGATACGCAGACCTTAGATTTTGACTTCATAATGACCTGCATCTCGTTTTAACTCCCGATCCAGCAGATTCAAAGATTGTACCCAATTATGTCAATTTATGGGTTTGATTTGTGTATACATGTATAGGTTTATTTTGAGATGTCCCAATATGTTATAGCCTCCACCCTTTTCCTCTTACTCAGAACAACTGTGACTGTCTAGGCCACCACTGAGCATAGTTATGAGACTACAACAGAAGCTCCCATAGGCGTTTACACAAGCAGGAATGATTTTGAGCCGTTTTCTCTATGTACAATTTTGACAAAGACACAATTGGTCCAATTATGAGGAAAAGGGTACAGGCTTTAAAAATGTTAAAACCTCCAAATGACCCTATGTTTACAATTTTAGGCCATAAGCCACCTTAGAAGCACACATGTATATCTGTGATATTATGCAAGTACATGTATTGAAACTGACGCCAAATGTTCTTGTGGTATTAGTTGGGAGGATGAAACAAATTACCTCATGTATGCATTATGCTGCTCAAGTGCAGAAATGTTTGACCAGCTTGATTCACACATTACTGACGTAAATAGGTATCTAGTGAAGAAATATGCTCACTGCTAGCATCTACTACCTTCGTTCTACAAATTTAAAAGAAGATACGAACTCCCTAATATTTGTAGCAGCACGGAAATCCATCATTTCTAATTAACATTACAGGATTCCAGGCAAACACAAAATTACACACATATTTTCACCTTGTTTTTTTGTTATATGTCAAGATTCTTTCATTAGCTATCTTCTCCACTACTTTCTTTATCTCATTGAAAAACTCCCACAATCCCTTTCAATTCGACGTATCTAGTATTGCAGTTGTGTATAACCATACTTAATAGCTTTTTGTGGTTTTTACTCCGATTGACCTCATGACATTTTGTAATGCCCCATTAAAGAAATGTACATACTCATCCTTTCATGTTTATTTCATATCACTTTAAAATTCATTTTCTACTTTAGGATTTTTTTCGCAAAGGAATTTATATTGTTGTGAACATTGCTCATCGTTGAGTAAGAAGTTTGCATTTGACTCAATATACACACAATGCTCGTTGTTATTACTGTTGTTGGGTTCACCAGTTCTGAAGAAGTCAGCTGCGTTGTTTGGTGCTTGGCTTCCTCCCGGACATGTGTACGTCCCCTCATTACCTAGGTCATTCAATCCCAGCCAAACACTGCTCTGCTCACCTAAACACGAAAATGAAAAATATCACCTGAAATACTACCATAATCTTTGGAGAGTAACAATGAAGGGGATAGAAAAATAGAATCATAAGCTTTCTCAGTTGGAGTGACATATTTAGCGTGGTTCAAAGTGTATTGGAAATTTCAGATTTCTACAGATGGCCCAATAAACAACATCAATTGGTAGAGATACACACTACAACATTTAACTTCCTGAGTTGGTGAATCTTATGCAATACAAACAGTATACTAGCCGTCTCACCCACTGCTGCAGTTGCAAGGTTTGATCTTTGTCTTGTGGAAATGTCCCAATTGACTTCAGGATATTCAATTGATTTTTTGGGGGGTACTTCAGTTTCCTCCATAGATATCAGGCTATTATTGTTGACTAGACAATATCAACTCTCTTCAGTATGGCAAAGAGAGTGATGAGAAATGAAAATCCAAATATTTCTCTGCCTTACAAAAGTGATATGAAATACAAAAATTAATCATTGATGTATTCGTGACACATTAGTTGTTCAAAGAAAAGCAAAAATTGTTTGGTTCTTTGATATTCCAGTTTGGTACTCTGATTGATAGACTTTTGGCTTTAAAAGGTAAGATATGCATGGAGAGGCATATCTCACGACATTCTTGCAAGTATGCTAAGAGATGTTGTGAGCGTGTTGCAAAATGTGAGAATGTTGTGAGAGGTTGTGAGCATGATGCGAGTATGTTGGCGTATTTTGGGAGCACTACTACTAAAAGACTTTTAATTTTGGACCTTAATATTTAATGTTTATGTGTTTTATGAATATCATCGCTGTATTACCTCTTTACCATAACAGGAACATACATCAATTGCATTCCTGCTACGGACTTTTGGAATTTAGTATTTTGTTTCACGTCACTATTTCTTGGCAAAATTGCCATCTATATAATGAAGTCACCGGCAACCTTCTCACATCAACCTGTCGGTATTTGAATTAGGCAGTGGTGAGAGACAGTGAGATGTCAGTGGCAAAGCCTTCAACTACTTGGCTATCAGGGCGGGCCCTATTTTGATGGCTTACTTGCTCTCAAGAAGTCTTGCATGGCGCTGAACTCAGCTTGCGTCTCTGGACAAGCCAGCTGCCCTCCGTCCTGTTGACACTCAGACCTGGCTGTGGTCCACTGTAGGGCGTTATTCTTTAAGCTGTAGCAGGAATGTGTGCCAGGGAGCATGGTATAGCCGGGGCCACCTAAAAGAAACAAGTATTTCAAGATGCATGAGCAAAATGGTTATACACAGACATTGATGTATTGCGGTAAGACATGCATTTTGTTATGACATAGGGTCACTGAATATCACTTGTCAAGATAAGTGTTAGTGTTATGGAATGAGGGTCCGTCTGTTACACTGACAGGAGCCTTTATAACTTTGTTAGTGTTCGTGTTACTGTCGTGTTACTGTCTGTGTTAGTGTTCGTGTTACTGTCTGTGCTAGTGTTCGTGTTACTGTTTGTGTCTACCCACTAATATTGGGTTGTACTATGGGGCATATACAGGATTTCTGTATTCGGGGTTCTCTTGGTATGAGGATAAGTTTTTTACAGAGGTACTGAGACAAAAACTAAGAAAAGTTACATTTAATAGCAAGAAATTCAACGTTATTTTGGAAGGGCGTTCCTCAACATGGCTACAATGAACAATGGCGATTGCTGGGAGGCAATGTCTGACGTGAATAGAATTATCCTTATAAAAAATAGTTTAATAAGAAAAGTCTGATTGAAAGGTGTTGTACTTCTTGGTCAAAGCAATCTCTTCAGCTATTGAACATCATTTATGTTAAGAGGTTGTGCGGAAAGTGCTATGACCTGTTTTATGTAGTTTCGCTTGCACCAATACCCTAATCAAGAAAAGGGGCCAGCTCTGAAAGTGTTGGCACTACCTGATCGCTGTCTCTCACCACTGCTCTGTTTCAATCCCACTCGAGGGATGTAAGAAAGGTTCAAGTGACTTATAGTAAGGTGGAGTTTTTCGTTGGGTACTACGATGTCCTCAGTCATTAAGTGGCTAGTTGCAATAATGTAGGTAAGATAGACAAAACATGCCGAGGATAAACGAGATATCAGAGTACAATCGATTTAGGATTTCCATCTTAACAGCTTTCTGCTGCCCAAGTTTCCTGTTCCCCATGCATGTTGCCACTAAAAAGCAAGAGTGTCCTGGTAATTACTACCATCTGGTTGGTAAGACATCTCTATTGATTACTTTGTGTTCAGGGTCCTAGACTTTTACTCTTCTGAGTCTAATGGCTACAGGTGAATCGCTTGTATACCCTCTAGAAAGTGCACATCTGCACATACACACATACATACATACATACATACATGCATATATGCATATATAAATGCATACCTACCTACATACCTACATACATGCATGCATATATACATACACAGTATAAGATAGTAGGCAAAGATCCTAAACGAGATATAAAAGTACCCATAGTCAGAGGTTTCAGTAGAACCGACGAGAGCTAGCACTTACACTTTAATATATTTCTGTCTTGTTTTGATAAAGAGAGAGAGAGAGAGAGAGAGAGAGAGAGAGAGAGAGAGAGGAGAGAGAGAGAGAGAGAGAGAGAGAGAGAGAGAGAGAGAGAGAGTACTTACAGTAGAATTGACAGTTACTGCCATAATAACCAGGTCCACAGGAACGTCCATCTAGGCTGTAGTATGGGGTTGGAGTGTTCCTCCTAACCTATTGAAACACAAATAGGAAAAGGCAACAGATTAACTTTAGTGACGAGGACATTTGAATAATAACTAAATCATCACATTAACAACAATCATTGACAAGTGGCAATTGTGTTTGCTTCAAATCCTGCCTGTGTGCTTTTCACACCTACCGATGTGATTTCAGAACAAATTAATAAATGGTGCTGCCACTTCTTTCCTGCTCCTCAGCCTAATATTGCTTGCTGCCCATAACCTGGTCGACTGATTTTGGGGTACTGCGGCAGTGTGGTTTGGATAATTAGCTTGGCATTTTCATGAAGAAGAAATAGTTCAATTGGAGAGTGGTTTACTTGCAATATTCCAAAGTAATGAACCAGGTAAGGTAATAATAATGCATTGTCAGACTAACAAATAAGACTGAATTACGTTTATCTCTTAGTAGGCTGTTTCTCTTGCCCGACGACAGAACTACGCTTGGACGCACGCTTATATTGAACATCGGGTCTGCTGCACGTTTGTTGCAGAATTTGTGTTGGCATTGTACACAGTATTCGACTAAGGAGGAAATCTAGGAGGGTGTGAGTGGGGGGGGGGGGGGGGCAATTTTGTCTGTCCTCGGATGGCCCTTAAGTATGGATATCAGATCAAAAGATTACACAGCACCATTGATCTTTTATTGATCATGTCAATCAGCCTTTGGCTACACAACCAATTATAACCAATTAAACGAATTTCGTAATGAATAAGGAACGTGTCACAATTCATCGAAAGTTTATGGAGTGAAAGCTATTAAAAATTTGTATCACATCCCCACATAAATCCCTAGAGCTGATGGGTCACGTGGATCTTCCTTATAACATGGTCCCAGAAGACCTGGCAAACTCCCTCGGGTCAGACCATTTTGACCAGAATTATAATCTCTTTTTAGCTTAACGTGTAAAACGATACAGTATTCAAAGCCAATCTTTTAGAATATCCCATATATGAACGCCCTCTAGGCCGAAGGTCATATCACAGGTACCTTGAATTCTGGCAGGATCTGAAAATCAGCATTTACTATGTAAATCATATACTGTAAGTAATTTCGAGACTTATGGGAACATTCCATAATGTGCTTTTTAAAAATACTCATCGTGCAGATCCCCTGTGGAGATAGGACTTGGATATACGAGTGATCAAATGGTAGAGTCTGATTTTCATGTAAAGGGTGAGTCTTGACACTTTGCCAAAACACAAACGCAGCCAGATAGGTTCTTTAAGGGTGCCACATCAATTCAAAATAGCAAGTTACATATGAGCTTACCAATATTTGGTAACGATGAGATGTAAGCTATACAATAGCAATGGTGCCGTTGTTTTCTTTTAACTCAATTTCCAGATATTGAAGTTTTAAAAATAACCCAGGTATGAGTTTGGTTCTACCTTAACATGTATTAGCTACAGGAGAAGTTTAATGAAATAAGTAGTTTAAGAGAAGCATAGAGCTGTATTGTAGTTATCGAGGAGAATGCAGACAATGCAGTACTTGCCCTAAAGCCCTCATAGACATACATACATTCACCATCTGGCCTTTCTGATCACTATGATACATTGTAGTGAATCCAGCTCGGTTTAGCTCTACAGTCCTCGCCCAGACCACTGCCCACGCATTTAGTGCAGGAATTAAATATCGGCACTGTAACTCGGGATAAGAAGTGAGAAATACGCTGTTCTAAATCCGGAAAAGCGTGCACCATTTTCACTTCAGTATGGCATCGTTGCGTGGAATACTAGTGGGCGATAACAGAGACATGAGCAATGAAAACACTGCAGGATTAAATGACAGAAATCGGGGAGTTTATTTTGGATTTAAAATTTCGTGTAACGTCGTCTTTCTGCCACATCAGAGCTAGCCAATAAAGTTTTACATTATGGAGGATGACGCCAAGCAATTAGTGGGAGCGCTTTAGACACCAGGCCCTAGACTACATGATGAATCGATATCGCAAACACCCATCTTAAAAGCAAGAAGCTGACACGCATAGGTAGAGTTTCCTGATTCCCTCGAACGTTAAGTAGCTATATGTACCTTCCACTGTTTAGAGAGCAAACACTATGGGGGCACCTATTGATTGGCAGAGCTGCATAATGAACAACCCAGCAACAGACGTGGAATTTGGAAGCAGTGCTCAGTGTCCGCCAGGGCTCATTGACCCAGGGGTCACTTAACCTCCTGGACACTGATCACTAGTTGTGGGTGTCCTTCAAAGTTGCAAGTGATCCCATACATTTCTCTACCTACATTTTTAATGGTTAATATACTACATACGCCAATATGCTATCTTCCAACTTTTGTCCATCAGAACTGTTGCACAAGCAACAGTGGCAGGTGACCCCCATTTTTTTCCTTTACGATTTCAGGGCAGCTTAAACCTGGTGGCCACATTCTTAGAGCACTTGCGCTCAACAGTTATTGTACGACACAGTTATTTTGTGTCTTTGCGTGTATGTTCGAATCACATTGCTATCCTGCAACCTGCTATCTATTACCATCAGTGCTTGTTACTGACGGTCAGAATATCTATATTAAACTTCATTTGTAGCTTGAATTACCATGATATATAAGGGGTGGAAACGCATTGCGCATTGCGTCAATTTTGCATTTCTTATGTTTTGTGTATTTTTCTCCATTTTAACATATTTGTATTGTTTTGTGTTATATTATGCGCATCATGAATTATACCACTGCCCAATTATGTAGAAAGAGTACAATTGTATATACGCAATTGCCTATTGCAGAAATACATTCTTTCATATTTCAATGAAAGAAATATAAATTGCTACTATGTGCTGGAGTGTTCTGCAAACTGACTCAACATGTTTTCATTTAATTGTCACCTGGGAGGATTTCCCATTACAAATCCTTCAAATTACAATCTAAACCATCTAGCCATAAACATTGGTTATTGTAATACAACAATACGAGTCTGTGAGGAGTGTATCTAATACCCAATGATTATTTCTTTAATATGTCACTGAGAATGTAGTTCAATATCAGAAAACATGTGTGCCCACTATAGCACTCAAGTGGTCAGCAAACAGACTTAGCATATGTTAGCTCCTCATCAGAGAGTGGTTTTTATCACCAACCTTAATAAACATTATAATTATTATCATCTAGCCCTTGTTTTCAATGCTAGAAAGTTAAATAGCCAAATATTGTTTGAATATATAACCACCACGCGTCCGGATGCTAAGCGATGATTATTCATAGTAATAACCTGGCCGTTATGAGGAGCAATTAGATTCACACAACAGCCAGCAACAGCAACCGTCCCTTCAACCCAGGAAGTGTGGTTGATGGAATGGTTTGAAATCCCGTGGGGGGGGGGGGGGGACTCAGGTACAGAGGTGGCCGCACCTGCGTTACGTATTTCGCGGAAGAAGGGGTCTCTTTTAAGACCTCCGCATGTCCACGATTTTGTAAAAGAAGGGTACTTTTTTGTACCCGGGTACGAAGTATGGGGGGGTGAAAATCCCCTTACAATCCACGAACTATACGCAGCTCTGACGCCGAGTGACTCCGAAGTGACTGGGCTTCCGAGTTTGCTGCCGCCACTTGCTACCGCTAAACAGGCAGAGGATTATAAAATCTGAAGCTAAAATACGTGTTCCCGTTCATCCAATGTCAGTGATAAAAGAAGGTGTGTTTATTTACTGGAAAAAGTCAGCATTTTTATCAAGAGAAGGGTGCTTTTTCTGGCCAGAAATCAGTGCTTTAGGGGTATTTTCAAATTTTGATAACGAGCGTATGCGCCCCCTCTCTGTACCTGAGAGCCCTCCCCCCCACGGGTTTGAAATGTGTCAAAGGCCTGTCCAAGCTGTCGCAATGGCACACTTTTTTGCGCCAAATATAAGTAATACATATTGCGAGGCATAAACATTATGTCAAAGTGTACGACAAGCAATTTCCAAAGAGCCTACAGTTTCAAGGAATGATCCTACTAGGTACAAGTATAGCTCTGTCCTAAAAGGAACGATTTAAATCCAAATACTAACAGAACGGGAACCTACAATGTAAGGTGACTTCCCATTGACAAGTTCACTACTAAAAAGAATAGCAGATACACATATAATTCAGGCCACCTTCGTAATTACTTTGTCAATCAGTAAAATAGCTATTTCAGCTTTTGATAATGACACTTTCATAGATATTATTCGCTATACTATATATTCAGAACTTAAATACTTCAAGATACCGTGCATACTTTCTTTACTCAAAAGCGTGCCATGGAAACAACAGTTTACTGAGAACAGATTTCCCAATTCTTTTTCAGAGATACATTAACGAACTTGTATCATTTAATGATAAAGTTGGTAAAGATTGAATAGTGTACAAGTCTGTGTAAATGATACCGGTTTGAGGATGTAACTCGGGATAGGAAGTGAGAAATCCGCTGTTCTGTTCTGTTCTGTTCTGTTCTGTTCTAGTAATTCCCTCCTTTCGTATCAGGAGCGCCTCCTATAGGAGTAATAAAGTTCCAGTTCCAGTCTCTCGTTTAGCCTTTGCGTTTACCTACTGACCAATGGTCAATATCTCACACTGAAACCAGGCATCAAAATATATAACACGCGAATGGTACTATGTAAGGGGCGGGGGGTACTTAACTGAGCAGCCACTATAACAAACTCTCTCCGGCGTTTTCTATAACTAAGAAGTTTATCTGACACCATGATAGAGATTGGAGTGGATACTGAATGAAACAGCCACTACAACAAACTCTGTTTGCATCTACAAAGTGTCTGAAACCATGCTGAAGGTGGGGGGAGGGGGGTGATACTGAAAAGAACAGCCACTCTTCCATGACAAACTCTGTAGTTACTAGAATATACAAATGTGCGCTGTTCTAAACCCAGAAAAGCGTGCACCATTTTCACTACAGTACGGCATCGTGGCGTGGAATAGTCGATCAGAGAGTAACAGAGAGCAGAGTAATGAAAAGTCTGCAGGATTAAAGGCCAGGAATCTGGGAATGGAGTTTGGATTTCGTGTATAGTCGTTTTCTGACACATCACAGCTAGTCTATAAAGTTTTGCATTGTGGAGGAAACTAAAGTACATGGCTCAAAGTGATTCTAAGGGACTTGAGGTTGGCTCTAAGTTGTTACATGCACCTTCCATAAAAAGCGCTCTGAGCCCGGGGCCATTAGAAGTAGTGAAAGACGGCAAGCAATTATTTGGCGCGCATTAGACACCACGTTACATGATGAATCGATATCGCAAACAACCATCTCAGGAGCAAGAAGCCAACACGCATGGGTAGAGTTTCCTGATTACCTGGAACGTTGAGTAGGTATGTATCTTCCACTGTTTAGAGAGCAAACACTGTGGGAGCTCCTCAATTAATATTGATTAGCAATGCTGTATGATGAACAACCCAGCAAAAGATGTGGAACCTTGGTAGCAGGGCTCAGTGTCCGCCATTGGTCACTGGTCCCCGGGTGACTAAGCATTAGTTGTGGGTGTCCTTCCTAGTTGATAGTGAACCCCGCCGCCCCCCCCCCCCCCTTATTCCTCTACCTAAACATGTGTTTCTTCTAAGGTGGTCATTTCTAATGGTTATCATATCATACACACAATCTATCGACATTGGTCCCTCAGAACTGTTGCACAAACAACAGTGGCAGGTGACCCCCAGTTGTAAAGTGGCTAAATGTTCCATTACAATTACAAAAGGTGTGGTAGAAGGCAGCTCAAATCGGGAGGCCGCATTGTTAGAGCACTTACGTTCAACATTTATTGTACGTCAAAAGTATCTTGTGACTTTGTTTGTAGATTCCAACCCCATCGCCATCCCGCCACTGCTTACCATCAGTGCGTGTTACTGACAGTCATAATACCTTTAATCTTACGTGTACCTTGAATTATCGTGATCGATGAAGGGGTGAAATCGCAATTCGTCAAATTTGCATGTTTTATGTTTTGTGCATGTTTTCTCCTTTTTGTATTATTTTACGTTTTACTATGCATATTATGAATTGCACCACTGCCCAAGTGTGTGAAAAGAGTACATTGTATATACGCCACTGCCTATCGCAGGACTATACCATTGATTCCTTTATATTTCAATAAAAGAAAGTTATCTATGCAAATATCAATCACTGCTATGTGCTGGAGTGTTCTGCAAACTTACTCAATATATGTTCATTTAACTGTCACCTGAGACGATTTCCCATCACTAATCTTTCAAATTACAATCTCAACCATCTAGCCAAAGACATTGGCCATGATTATTTCTTTAATATGTCACTGACAACGTGTCCACTACTGCACTGACCGTGGTCAGCAAACAGACTTAGCATATGTTTGCCTCTCAGCAGTTACAATTCTTATCATCTAGCCCTTGTTTTCAATGCAAGAAAGTTAAGAAACCGAATATATTTTGGATAGAAATCCACCATGCACTGGTCCTGACAATTTCTTCAACAAATTCTTTAAACTTTTTAAAGATGGCAAATGCAATTAAGATGGAGTTAGGTTGGTGTGTCGCATATTCAAATGAGAAATTCTTACCGTTAGCTCTGCGTCAGGTCTTGCGAAAATCTGTGTGGTTGCTATGGTCTGTCTGACTCGAATTTGGCAGTCGCTTTTTTTATTTGTTTGTGACAAAACGTTCAAGTTTGCCATCCAAACTAGGCCAACCTCTAGGGAGCTGATGTTAAATTCGCTACCCTCATTGTAAAAAAATGGATGCAGCATTGTGTGTGCGTTCAGCCAGCCTTATCGCACTTGGTCTTCTTCCTTGTGTGATATGGCTGGCTTCTCGCAGACAAAGAGGATAACTAAGAGAATAAATAAAAGTATCCTTAAACAAGGCATGCTTAGAAATGATCTAAAAGACTGGAGGCCTCTACCAATTTTTGATTCATATATATATATATATATATATATATATATATATATATATATATATATATATATATATATATATATATATATATATATATATATATATATATATATATATATATATATTTCTATGATAGCTTATAAAATAAAAAAAACCTCCCCTCTATAACGAATAACGATTAGACCAGTTTTATTTCTTGGCACTTTAAAAAATCATAAAAATGATAGACTTATGTCAAAAAACCATTAATCAGACCAAACCACACTGTCTAGCAGTTGTAGACAGGGTGATCTGCTTTTACCTTACGTTTTTGTACTTTGTGCTGAAATCTTTTCTCATATTCTGTGGATGTGTGGAGAAGTGAAGGGGCTGATTTTGCATGGTACTGAATTCAAGGTTTCTTAATATGCTGATAGTACTACCTTGATAATTTATGAAGACTAAAACAGTGTCTTCGAGATATTGACAGTTCTAAAATGGTTTAAAAGTGTGTCAGGACTGGATATTAACAAAGAGAAACCCAATTTGGTAGAGATTAGGGCTCCAAACTGCAGGAGCATGTTTTGGCAGGGCAAATGTTCATTTGGATGGGCAACAACTTCTTGAGTTGAAATCAAATGATTAACACAAATACGGCATTCAAAAAATGTAACACCTCATGGTTAAGTGACACTAATAAAATCATTGCTATTATTTAAATTTACCCATATGCTTAGGTCTCATCCTAGTCTCAATTTTCCGTGTGTTAAAGAAGTTGATAACACATTCTCAAACTTATCATGGAGTGACAATGCTCCAAAGTGGACAAAAGATACTTGAAGGCAAAATTTACCAATGGGTAAACACTCTGCACAACATTCTACTTTTCGACAAAAATCTAAAACTAAGTTGATTAAAACTATTTCTTTGCTCTCAAAGTAAATGGACTATCTTTCCTAAGGACTTTGAATTGGAATATTCTGTCGTACATGAACCAGACTTCATGAAAAAAATTAATATGGAAAGATTTAATTACAAGTCTCAATATATATGGGTAAGTGAAGCAGCACTATATGAGGATATCTTGAATATTTCCCTGCTGTAGAACCCCAAAACTGTGCATTTCCCCCAAAAGAAATTGGCTGGAGAAGGAATTTCAAAAATAGTAACTAGCATAACCAAATAGGAATCATGCTCCTCTTGAAGACATACAATTAGTTTATGACATTAAAACCAATATCATCAAATATTATAGCATCAGTCAAGAGATTTTGTGGAATGAAGCAAGACAGCTATGGTCTGATGTTGAAAATTGGCTAACACAACTTGGTTTTGCTGACGGCATAATAACTGATACGAACATACTAGTAGGTGATTCAGAAAAAAATTAAAGCGTTAATGACTGTTCACAAGGGCAGTATGTGTATTTAAGGTGCACCCGAAGGCATCCTGGCCAGACCAATGGCTTTCGGCCAGCGGTCTGGTCAGGATACCTGAAGGCGCACATTTAATACATACATACTGCCCTCGTGAACATTTATTAAGGTCTTTATTATTGCCTGCCAGCATAAGACGTTTCTTGTGGTCTACTTAATAGCATCTTGTAATATGTAGTGTGCAGACCAACAGAAAGCATTATTCATGGGGCATCATTAATGACCGGTTACGTGGTGCAAATCATGATTGCTGATTGGCCAATCCAAAGCAAGCAATAGTAATGGGTATTGATACTTTTATACTGCTTACTTAAAAACCTCTAAACAATTGAAGGAAATAGGGGAAAACCATAAGTACTCATCCAATTAAAAATGAGATGAAGAACTTTTGTTTCAAGAAATGTGACATACACATGCTATATTGTCGGCTGCGCCACATCGCAATTATTATTTGTACTCTGTACTTGTTGACAAGTTGATAAATGAATGAAAATGATTTAAGAACAAGTACTCTTTTTATATTAAATGACATATGTGTGTCAACAATGTGTAACCCATAAACCACAGACCAACTTGATTCACAAATTTCAAATTACATATCTAGTGAAGAAATATGCTAACTGCTAGTATCTACCATCTACCTACTTCATTATATGTTATGATTCCTTCATTAACTATTCCCTGGGGGGGGGGGGGGGCGCACCCGTGTTACATATTTTTGCGGATAAAGGGGTCATTTTTGGGACCTCCGCATGTCCGCGATTTGGTAAAAGAAGGGTACTTTTTTGTACCCAGGTACGATGTATGGTGGTGGAAATACCCTTAAAATCCATGAAATATACGCGGCTCTGACGCTGACTGACGCCCCAAGTGACTGGGCTTCCGAGTTTGCTGCCGCCACTTACTGCCGCTAAACAGGCAGAGGATTATAAAATCTAAAGTTAAAATATGTGTTACCGTTCATCCAATGTAAGTGTCCTTCTTTACTTCAGGGGTATTTTTAAAATTTGATAACGAGCGTATGCGCCCCCTCTGTACCTGAGTGCCCCCCCCCCCCAGGTAACTATTCTCTTCACTCCTTTCTGTAGTTTACTAAGACAAGTCTGATTGAAAGGTGTTGTACTTGTTGATCAAAGCAATCTCTTCAGCTATTGAACATCATTTACGTTAAGAGGCTGTGCGGAAACTGCTTTGACTTGTTTTCATGTAGTTTCGTTAGCACTAATACCCTAATCAAGAAAAGGGGCAAGCTCTGAAAGCCTTGGCACTAACTGATCGCTGTCTTTCACCACTGCTCCGTTTCACTCACACTCGAGGGATGTAAGAAAGGTTCATGTGACTTATAGTAAGGCAGAGTTTAGCATTGGTTACTCAGTTATTTAAGTTTAGCTAGTATTAGTTGCAATTATGTAGGTGAGATAGACAAAAAATGCCGATGATAAACGAGATATCAGAGTACAATCGATTTAGGACTTCCATCTTAAAAGGTTTCTGCTGCTCAAGTTTCCTTTTCTTAACGCATGTTGACACTAAAGAGCAAGAGTGCCCTAGTAATTACTTCCATCTGGTTGGTAAACATCTCTATTGATTACACTGTGTTCAGGGTCCCAGAGCTGAATCTTCTGAGTCTAATGGCTACGTGTGAATTGTTGAATACCCTCTAGAAAGTGCACATCTGCACATACATACATACATACATGAATCTATGCATATATGCATGCATACCTACCTACATGCCTACATACATGCATGCACATATACATACACAGTAATATAGTAGACAAACATCCTAAACGCTATGAGGTATAAAAGTACCGATAGTCATTCCCGTTCATCCAATGTAAGTGTCCTTCTTTACTTCAGGGGTATTTTTAAAATTTGATAACGAGCATATGCGCCCCCCTCTGTACCTGAGTGCCCCCCCCCCCCCCAGGTAACTATTCTCTTCACTCCTTTCTGTATTTTAGTGAAAAACTCCCATAATCACTAGTACTTGCAAGTCAATGTTTTTAGTTTTGCAATTGTGTTAAACCCTACTTAATTGCTTTATGTGGTACTTAACCTGATTGACCTCTAGAAATTTTGAAATTTATGTATTCATGTGTACTTATTGACTATTCGAATGCATGAAAGATACAATACATTAATGTATATGTGTAAGCAAATATAGAATACTTATATAATCAAAACTAGACAAATGTTAGATTATGTTTAACAGTAATTAAAGTGAAATACCTGACAAACACACGGTTACAAAGTAAGCAGACTAGACAAACAATAGGTTAGTTGTAACGATGCCCATTAATAATGTGCAGTTATATAATATATGAAATGCTGATTATCTAAAGTCCAAATTCAAAGCTCAGGTCAGTACCTTAAAGGGGTCCATAAATGGGGTCATAGACCATACGACACCCTCTTTAACATTTGCATGGTACATCGTCGAAATACGAACAGCTGCAATGGTACGAATCGTTACCATATGTTCCCAGGATGTGCACTTAATTCCTTTCCCGATCAATACATGTAGTAAATTACCAGAGCAATCAAATAAAGTCTGATCACACCTATTACAATGTATTAGCCTGCGATCTAGGACACTAAGAATAAATGCCTCACATTGTTCATAGCAGCGAGGTCACATCGTTCACTAAAACATTCGGCAATAGGTAGCCCTTCCAGGAGAACGAATTGTGACACAATGAAAGAATGTATATTCCATTTCTCTCATATTTATTTCAAATATTTTGATAAACATTTTCTACTTCCGGATCTTTTTCGCAAAGGAATATATATTGTTTGGAACAAAGATTATCGTTGAGTAAGAAGTCTGCACTTGACTGAAAATGCACACAATGCTCAGACCACCAACTGTTGCTGGCTTGGCCAACAGTGAAGAAGGTATTTGCGTTGTTTGGTGGCTGGCTTCCTCCTGGACACGTGAACGTCCCCTCAATACCTTAGTCATTCAATCCCAGCCAAACACTGCTCTGCGTACCTTAACATAAAAAAAAATAACACCTGAAATACTAACATAATCTTTGGAAATAAACAATGTAGGGGATAGAAAAAAATCATAAGTTTTCTCAGTTCAAGTGACATAGTTAGCATGATTCAAAGCGTTTTGGAAATTATCCCCAGATGGCACAATAAACAACAGTAATACAACCATTAACTTAGTTGGTGGAGATATACAATACAACCATTATAACTTTCTGAGTTGGTGGATCTTACTCAATCCTAACAGTCTAGTAGATGTCTTACACCACTGCTGCAGTTGCAACTTTAAACTTTGCCATGTGAAAATGTTGCCATTGACTTCAGGTTGTTCAATTGATATTTTTCAGAGGACTTCAGTTTCCTCCATCAACAAAATATCAGGCTATTATTGTTAACTAAACAATATAAACTCTCTTCAATATTGTAAAGAAAGTGATGAGAAATACTACTCCAAATATTTCTCTGCCTTATAAAAACGATAGGCAAAATGAAAATGTATTATTGGTGTATTTGTGATACGTTAATTGGCCAAAAAAGAGCCAAAATTGTTCTGGTTCTTTGATATACTTTCTTTTGTTCTTTGATTGATAGACTTCTGGCTTACAAGGTAAGCGATGCAAGGAGAAGTATGCCTCAAGAGATTGTTGCGAGAGGGGTAATAGAGGTTGTAAGTACGTTGGCAGATGGTAGCATGCTGCAAGAGGTTGTGTGCATGTTGCAAGATATGAGCATGCTGCGAGATGTGATCATATTGCAAGATGCGAGAATGCTGCAATAGGTTGCGAACATGCTGCAAGTATGTTGGCGCATGTTGGGAGCAATACTTCTAAAACACTTTTAATTATGGACCTTGATACTTAATGTTTTAGTGTTTTATTAATTTTACAGTTGTATTACCACTTTTCGGTAATAGGAACATACATTGCATTCATGTTAATGACTTTTGGAAGTTGGTAGGAGGAATACATATGGCATTCATGCTAATGACTTTTGGAATTTAGCATATTGTTTCAAGTTACTATTTTTCGGTCAACGGAATGGAAACTTTCTCACATCATCCTGCCGGTATTTGAAACTAGGCAGTGGTGAGAGACTGCGAGATGTCATTGGCAACGCCTTCAACCATTTGGCTATCAGAGTGGCTATGATGTTAAGATAGCTGTTTCTTGGAAGAGGAGTTTTAGAATGTTGAAAATCCTTATATCTCAAAAATTTTTGGATCTGCTTACAAAAACCACCATATTCCAAAAAGTTGGTAGTTAAGTGGAATTTTTCTTGAAACTCAGCTAAATCTAGTGGCTTGCCATAGGTGTTGACTATGTCATTTAAGGTTCGGATTCCCTTGTCAAACCACTTCTTTTTAAAGTTTAGTCTCAAATTGGGGTTATACCAAATCGGTAGCTCATGGATTGTATCCATTTGTAAAATTGTGTCTGTTTTGAATACAGCATTGAAGCTTCTAATAAAATCGTGCCAAAATGGGTTATATATGACCTCTTTGGTCGCCTCAAGCTTATCCGGTCCAAAGGTAAAAGCATCATTTATACCCCAAAAGTTAGGGAATATGGTCCACTTAGATTCGCTTCTAAGTAACCTTTTGGCCCAACCAAATTTCAATGCTAAATCGAATTTTTCTAAGTTGTGTAATTTTAGCCCACCGTCAATTATTTCAGCCTCTATTATTTCTTTGCGGAATTTTGGGGGTTTGTTATTCCAAAGAAATTTTTTGAATATTGAATTGATTTCTCCAAAGATACTTTTTTGGGGACTAGGAATGGACAGGAGCAGGTGGGTGATTTTGGATAGGAAAAGTGATTTAATGACCTTAACTTTGCCGTAAGGGCTTAATTTCCGGGCTTGCCAGAGTCTGATGAGTTTTTTTTATGTCAATAATCTTCTTTTCGATATTTGTTGTAGTAATTTCACCCATGTCATTTACATCGTAATCGATACCAAGAAATGTGAACTTATTTGTCCACTCCATTCCATACCTGCCTTCCCAATACAAGCTCCTGTCCCTTGTCGCCCCTAGTTTGACGGCTTTAGTTTTGTCAACATTTATACCCAACCTTGATACATTTTTAAACCACTTAAGGATACTCATAAGCCTTTTGATTGCTTTGAGTGTACCTTCTAAAAACAGAGTAGTATCGTCCGCATATTGTGAAATAAATATTTCAGTGCCATTTACCTCAATTCCCTTGATGTCCCCACATTCCCTGATACAATGTGATAAGATTTCCGCACATAGTACGAAGATATACGGGGATATCGGATCCCCCTGACGACATCCCCTGGAGAGTGGAATATTGTTTGAATAGTTTCCATTGTTTTCTACAACGGATGTTGATTCATTATGCAATAGTTTTATCATTGTGATAAATTTATCACCATATCCAAACATTTCCATGCAGGAGTATATGTAGGACCATTCTATAGTATCAAAAGCCTTTGCGAAGTCTAACACTATAATAAGTCCTTCTTTATTTTCCATTTCGCAATGGTTAATGGTATCGTATAAGAGTTGGGTGTTGTCACCAATAAACCTGTTTGCAATAAATCAGGTCTGGTCAGGGTTTACTACGGTCTCCAAAGTCTACTTAAGTCTGTTTGCAAGTATTGCTGAAAAAAAATTGTAAGTACTGTTTAGCATTGTCAGTGGTCTCCAGTATTTCAGTAAGTTTCTGTCTTTACCTTGTTTTGGAATACATGTTATTGTACCTCGCTTAACGTTTCTAGACAGCAAGTTTGTTTTTATTGCATGTTGGTAGGAGCGAAATATCCATTGGATCAGTTCAGTGCAAAAAGTCTTGAAAAATTCATTAGAGTATCCGTCTGGTCCTGGTGCTTTGTTTAATTCTGAATGTGTTATTACAAATTCTAGTTCCTCAATGGTTATGTCTGAGTCTAATAGTTCTTGTTGTTGTTCCGGTAATTTTGGTAAACTGTCAGTCAAATAGTCATATTTTGATTCCAGTATCGGTATGGTCGGTTTTGCTGTGAACAATTCATTATAGAAAGAATACTGCATCTCCATGATTTTATTCATTAGTCTACTAGCCAGCCCTATATGCCAAGTATGTGAACCTTGCAATGTTGATTCCTGCATGGTTTTATGATGGAAATGCAATGTACATACCCTAAGAACAACGAAACTGCCGGATGCTAATTTCAAAGTGTTGGGCAATTTTTTTTATCAACCTAGATACTATTTGGTGCAAATGACCTCTCAGGATTGCAAAAAATGGTCACAATTATGGGGGTAGGGGTAACATTTTTTATCATAACTTCTGTTATATTGGTTTATTTTCAACAAATGAGGCATCACCATGTATAACTTTTAATTTCGCAGGAATTAAAACCAGCCACTTTCTGATTGGTCACTTGTGAAGGGTCATTTGGGGTAGACAAAGGTCAAAAAGGTCACGAGGCTGAAAACCTGCAGTATTATGATCCTGAAATAGAGGGTGTTTGGTAACATTTTCGATCATATTTCACGTTATGCATAACCAACTTCCATAAATGAAATATCCAAATGTGTAAAAAGTTTACCTGCACTTTTTAAAAATGCACATGTTCTGATTCATCAATGCTAAAAGGTCATTTAAGGGTCAACTAAGGTCAAAAAGGTCATGAAAATGTTGTGCAAATGGGTAGAAATTGGCTGTATTGGTATAGTACAGTAGCCAGCCACCCATTTTTGGGATTCAGGTTAACCAGAGAGTTAGAAAATTTCCTTTGGTATCATGTTTTAGGCCGACACTTGGGGCATACCGCAAGGGTGGATGTAGACTTCAGAAGTGGTGCACATCTTTTTTATGGGGTCATTTCTTAAATACCCCTATATATGTAAAAAGGCCCCACGATGGTCAAAATAATATGTATAGGGATAGTGAAGGCACTTTAAAACACTCATAACTCTTAAACCAAACTTAAACTTAAGCTTAAACTAAACATAAGGATGAGTGTTTGGTATCAAAATGTTAGTATGAAAGAGAAGTATCTTTTGAAATACTAAACACATGACTAATTCTATCCCATGATGTAATAAAGGTCATTCAAGGTCAAAATGGCTGCCAAATCAAGAATCTGGAATTTTCCCATATTCTATAGTTTCCATTTATAAACATCTCAGTTTTTTTTGGAGAGATGTATTTCATTTCTGTAGCCACTTTTTCAGAAGGAATGCTCTTTATTAGTTGTTGAACATTTTAGAAAGTTCATTGACTAGAGTTGTAAGTACAATTTTGAGCTTTAAGGTACAAAGTAGGGTACCAAGTCCACCTAGAGACCCCAAAAAGTGCCTAAAATGATACAAATTTGAAAACCAAAATGACTGTATCTTAAGTTTTACAAGTCGGAAGGAAGCAGATGAGGCACCAAAATGTAAGGTTTAATTTTCCCCTCAATCTGGAAGATGATGATAAAATAATACTAAAATTAAGGGGTCGTTGAAGGTCAAATAAAGGTCAAAATGCCATTTTTTCTCTAAAAAAATATAATTTTGATGAAGTGATTGCGATGAAGTAGTTATGTTTTGCCATTATATAATTTCCAAACCAGGTTACCATAATAATTGACAGATAAATAATCTCAAATATGGTCCGACAATACATTTTTTACCACTTACCAGTGAAAATGAAATAGTTTTAAGTTAATATGGAGGAGTAGAATGTGGCATTTGGCTATTCCATGCTTAAATAAAGTGTTTGAGGACAGGTTGTGAGAAAGTGCTCTTTACGGGACCACTGTTTAGGTCATAAAAGTTGTGAGCACCAAACACTATAGGCAGTGTTTGGTATCAAAATGTTTGTTGTAAGACAATCTTTCCATTTCATGCAACGAACCTAGGGTAGGGTATTCTGTTATGAAAATGGAGGTCATTCAAGGTCAATTAACCCCAATTTCAAGATTTAAGGCATTTTGTCTTTGATTTTTCCATTTAGCAGCTTATGAAATGCTCCTGGGATACATACTTTATCCTGGAAATATTTTTAGGTGAGAAATATCTTTTGAAAGGATTCTGAGACATTTTTAAGTCATTTCAAGACCCAGTCAGGACCAATCTGCAACATTCTGGGACCAAAATGCCCAAAATGTCTGATTATGGGTGCACCCAAATATATAAGTGAAGCAGCAGAAAGTTGAAATAACAAATCTTGTCATATCTTATGGTATGTCAGCTTTTATTTTCAATGAGGAGAATAAGCCTTTAAACTTGCCTATTGTGTTTGTCATGTAAGATTATAAAGACAGTGTAAAATATCTTTGAGATTAAAGGAAAAATGAAGGTCAAATATAGGTCGTAACGTCATTTTTTCTCTAGAAAATCCAAATTCTGATGAAGAAATATTGATGAAGTAGTTCTGTTTTGTCATTACAATTAATTTCCTAACCACGTCACCATAATAATTGACAGACAGAATACCTTAAATATGTTTTACCAATACATTTCCACCCTTTACCTGTGAAAATGAAGTAGTTTTAAGTTAATATGCGGATGTTGAATGTGCTATTGGACAATTCATGCCTATATTAAGTGTTTAAGATCGAGTTGTGAGAAAATTTTATGGGAGTATGGGACCACTGTTTAGGTCATAAATGTTGTGAGCATTAAACAGTATGGGCATTGTTTGGTATCAAAATGCTTGTTGTAAGACAATCTTTCCATTTCATGCAACTAACCTAGGGTAAGGTATTCTGTTGTGATATTAGAGGCCATTCAAGGTCAAAGTAACCACAATTTCATGATTAAAGACATTTTGTCATTGAAATTTCCATTAAGCAGCTTATGAAATTCTCCTTGAATGCATATTTTTTCCTGCAAATATTTTAGGTGAGGTACTTCAAGACAAAGTCCGGGTCAATCTTGAATATTTAGGGGCCAAAATGACAAAACACCTGATTACGGGTGCATCCAAATATAAGTGAATCTGCAGAAAGTTGACATAACAGATTCATAACTTATGGCATACCAGCTTTCATTTTCAATGGGTGAAATATACATTTTTACTTGCCTATCATGTTTTTCCCATACAGGTAAAGGAAGTGTAACATATAACTGAGATTTAAGGAAATAATGCAGGTCAAACCAAGGTCAAAAGGTCAAATAGAGTGTTCATAACTTTGTAGCAAATATCTGTAATACTGCACTTGCATCTTGTTCAAATGAGTAATCTTTATTCACCTAAAAGGAATATTTGACAATCGTGAACTAAAGTAGCAGATAGTTTACAACTCAAGGATATTTTCTAGAAGCAACTTCAGAATTGTTCTAAAAAACAAGGTCAATATTGACTTTCAGTGTCATTCATGTCCCATACACCAAACTTTATGCACAATGTTTAAAATGCTTGTTGCATTTAAAGTTTAAAGTCAGTGCAAAATATAGAAAGTGTAAAAGTTTAAGGTCAAACTAAGGTCGAAAAGAGTAGTTGTGACTTTGAAGCAAATATCTCAATGCTATAGTTAAACTTCGGTAAAAAAAAAGCCAGGGTCTTTCTTCACCTTAAAGGTATATTTTGCAATCATGAAGTGCAGGAACTAAGGTAGTTTAAAACTACATTAACATTACAAAATGAAATAAGTTGCTTTTGAGTGTATTTCGAGTTCAAGGAATAGAACGTTTTATTTTTAGCCACGAGTAACACCTATTGATCTTTTCTTGCGAAATGAAATATGCAGAAAAAAATAAGATAGGCGGTACTTGTATATAATCCTCAAAATCAAATATACTGCCCAATCTAGATCATAACATGGCAGATTGGGAGACCAAGTAGAAGAAAATCTGATTTAGTATTGAATTTCCCCCAAAACATCATATCAAATGCCAAAAGATTCCTTTAAAATTTCGCAGAGTTTTACAGAGGGAAATGTACCTCAAATTTTCAGATTTTGACTGCCAACTAATTTGATACTTCATGTATACCTCATGTCTGTATGTGTGTTTCCATTCTCATCTATCAATTCAGGAATGGATTTGTTGAGAAAGTTTTTCTTCTCCAAATTTAAGAAAAAAAGTTCAGGGTTTTTCCCATTGGGAATTTAATATTGCTCTGGAACGAACCATAGCACCACTCATTTTATCTTCCCTCCATTTCTCCAATTCTTCTTTCTTGCTGTCCAGATAATCTGATAGAGTTTGTTTGTTTGTCAGATTATCATTTGAGTCAATTGACTTTTCAATTGCTTCCATGCTTTTTATAAGTTTGTCTTCATATTGTCTATTCTCCCTGGCTATTTTTTTGGAGAATTTGATGGTCTCTACCCGTATCTGGCATAGGAGGGTATCTAAGAATAAAGAGTCATCTATGTTAAGCTCTACGTCTTTACCATCATTATTTTCTACATATTCTGCACTGTAAATGGGTAATGCATATGGGCTCGATCAAGCACATGTTAGCATCTAAGCCAAAATATTTTTTTAATCTTACCACATCATGCTTTATATTGCTAGAAAGCTGGTTATATCTAGTTTCAGAATAACTTGTTTTGTTTGTTTGTGTCCACAAATAAAAAAGTTATGGATGTTTGAGTTAATGCTGTCCACGTTTTATCAAAATGAGACATTGACACTCATTGTAGCTAGCTGATTCACTAACACCATACTTTCCTATAAATGATAAAATCAACTCAAATTTAGGTTTAAACTAGGTTTTTGAAGGTCTTCCTCTAATCACTTTACGAAAAATTGTATTTTGAAACTTGAAAAGTGTTTTTTCTGGAAGTTGAATTTTGGGATACTTGTGACTCCGTCACATGTGACTCCGTCACAGAAAAAACATGTTTTTAAAATTTTTCTCATATTGGGAATTGTACTAAAATGCTCAAAACTCAACAAAAACAGGTAAATTGGATGTGAATACTGATGAAATAGCTATTTTGAAAAAATTTCATTATCATGGTAGTTTTTGATCTAGATAAAAATGAGTGACGTGACGGAGTCACAGCTAATGTCATGCAGAATATTAGGAAGAATAAATGAAGGAAACATCTACCACTGCATTTAAAAGGCTTTTAATATTTTGATGATAACAATTTTAAGTTACTAAGATTTTATTAACTGGTATAGAGATCATTTCTTTAGATCAAAAATGGTCTTCTCATTGGGAACAAGTGGTTCTAGGTACTGATGTGCTCTTGATGTATGCATCACTTCACACCTGAGATATAGCTGTCATGCAGATGTGATCTGAGTGAAGTAGTCACTTTTTCATAGCTTAACCCTTTGTAAGCAAGTAAGATGAGATATGGCATCAATTTATATCCTAATATGCATCTCTTTTCTGTGTCAGTAGCTCTGGAAATGTCCTTTTTCTGAGGTCTGTACCATACCATAGCATTCAAATGACAGTTCCAATAGACAGGAGTCTGGCCCTTGCATTTTCAAGATGATAGTGCTCAGTAAATAAGCATATTTCTCAATTTTATATACATATAGAGTACCATAGCTTCAATAGGATTATCCTTGAAAAGTGTTGTCTGGAACTACAAAATTTTCGAAAATCACTGAAAGAAAGCTGTCGGTTTTGTATTGATGGCTATAACATTTTTTCTACTTGATTTTTTTCCAAAATATGTTTCCTTTAAAAGTACATGTAAATATCATAAGTTGGCAGATCATTTTAGTTGTCATGGGTATGAATAGGGCGAGAAAAGATGCTAATCCAAAACTCTTGATAATTATGTGTTTCCTTGCATTGCCTTAGCAAGTAGATTTCTGTAGTTAATTCTGTTCCTCAGTTTTTCACCTCTTCATAAGTTACAACAGGATGGTTTCCAAATCCATACCCCCATCTCCTTTAATACATTGTCATAACCTACAGCTGTAAATTATCATATTTTTGAGTTCTTTACAGTACCATAGTTTTGTTCTCCCAAAATACACAATGTTTTCCTAACTTGTGGCATTGGCTTAATATAGCAGAGATCTTTTAGTCAATCTATTCCATGGTTACACAGGTCCATAGCTTCAGACAGGATGCAGTGACAAAACATGATATTTTCCTGTCTAATTGTTTTGTCTTAATCTACTGCTGTGGATTGCCTTTACTGGCAGAGCCACACCTTTCAGGGGCAGTACAGGATATACCAGTCTGATTGCAATTCCCTGGTCTGGGCCATCTGGCTTCTGACCAGTAAGAACATCCCTGTCTGGAGCATGAGCTATTAGTACAGGATATCAACCCAATAAACACATGCCACACTGCTTACACAGCTTTTGTTTCTAATTCATGTTTTAAGGAAGTAGGAAGATGTAAAGGGTCTTTGAGTAAATATCAAACCTCTCACCCTCTGTCAATGTTACTCACTCAAGACTGAAAGAATTTCTCTGGCAAAAGACCTAAACTGTTCTAAGAATATACTATCTGTATTGTTGTGTTTTTTAAAATGTGTTTCATCTTTGTTGAGTATTAATGTTTATTTAAATTGAATTTTAATGAGACACATAAATTTCCAATATTTTTGATAATTAATGGCAAATTAGAAGAAAACCAATGTAATGCACTATCAGTGTGACTCCGTCACAGTAGGCAGATGTGACTCCGTCACAGGACCTTGTCTGACATTTTGCTCAATAAAGTCATTATTGGAGATCATTTTCACTCAATATTTAGTTTTGTCATAGAAAACAATATTTCAAACCAAATCATCTAAGAAAACTTTGAAAATTCTGAAAAGAACAGCATGTTATGGGGTTTTGAATTAAAGGGCTAAAATCAGGTGCTAATTTCGCGTGACTCCGTCACAGGCATCAAATTTCAACTTTTTGGCATAAAAAACTTTTAAAGTAAAATTATCTCTTCTACAATATGAAAGTACAAGTAGAGACCTTCATAATGATGTATAGTATGGTAGGCTAGCTATATGGCTTAATTGGTAAAATTCCTGACAACTGCAATTTTGTGACTCCGTCACAGCTTGATCGAGCCCATATGTAGCCTTGGCTAACTGAATCTCACGTTTAACCATATTCAAGTATTCTTGCTGTTCAAGAAGTTTATTGTTAAACTTCCATTGGCCTCTGCCTCTGGGGTGTTTAGAAATGTTGAGTGATATTTCAATTGGTGAATGATCACTTCTATAGGCTGCCTTTATTTCTGGCATGGGACATAGTCCCTTCATATTCTGTGATATAAGGCAGTAGTCAAGCCGTGAGTGTTTGAATGGTTTCTTGGTTCCCCACGTGAATCTCAATTTATCAGGGTTTTGTTCTCTCTAGATGTCAATTAGATATCTGGATGCAATGAGTTTCTTTATCTGCTGATTGATATTTTTTTGACGGATAAACTGATAATTGTATGTGTCAATTATTTCGAGTGGTGTATTCCAGTCGCCCATCCATACTTGATTTTCAAGTATATCAGCATCAAGTTTTTTCTGAAGAGATTCTAGCCAAGTAGCATCATCGATATTTGGACCATACACATTTATCAAGGAGAAACAGCATAAGTCAGGTAGTTCAATATTTATCAATAAGTATCTGCCGTCTTTGTCAGTTACTGTCTTTTGACTGTATGTTCAAATGTATTGTTAACAATAATACTAACACCTTTGGAGTTAGTTGATACACCTGCACAGTAGAAAGTAACGTTCCATTCCTTACTCAACTGGGGGATGTCGTGGGGGGTCCAATGTGTTTCTTGGACAAGGAGTATGTCTAGTCTTTGCTGTTTAAAAGAATTGAACAAGTCAAATCTTTTACTTTCCTCTCTAAGACCCGAGCATTAACAGATTGTATAATCAATCGATTATGGGGATATCTGTCTACCAGGGAAAAGAGGACAGGGTGAGGGGCCGGCACACATTAAACAATGTTTTTTATAAATCCCAAAAACTCACATTTAATGACAAACATAGCATTACCTAAACTGCAGGATAACGCCATAAACATAATACACAAAGTAGAAAGAGAGTATATAATAGGTAGATTAAGTCTACACTGTTTATTTACTCAATATAACTGTAAAAATTAGAAGAAGAAGAAAAGACAACTACAGCTAGGTTAAGCCTAAACTGTTTTAAAATGAAATGAAATAGTTACCTAAAATGATTTACTTAATTTTTGAACAGAAAAGAAAACTGAAACAAGAAAAAATGAGAAGGGTAAACAAGTAATCAAAATTTAGATCACAATAGTAATTGTGTCTATAGCGGTGTAATGTTAAAGTGATTAGAAGGCTTTTTACCTAAGATGTCTTAGGTAATTTGAAAGAATAAGAGGAAAAAAACAAGGAAAAAAAAAGAAAGATTGGGGGACTCAATAGTCCGTCTAATGTAGCATGAAATTAAAAATTATATATTGCAAATATTTGCTGCATCTTTATAGATTAAGCACTGCTTTACATCTATGAGTATTTATATATGTAAACTGTGTTGACACATTGACACAAATACAGTGATAAAAGTGTGTTGGAGAAACAAAGTTGAGAGGTACCATCTGCCAATAACCAATATGTTAGAATTCTTCATTTTGCATTGTTCTGGTTATTTGAAAGATGGAATCAGTCAACATATTTCTGTTACAAAATACATACACAATATATAATGCAGGTTATCTGTATCAAAAGCATAGGTATGTAATAATTCGAATGTCACCCCTCATCGGATTAGCTTAAGGGAAAAAGTACACTTTAAGCAATATATGTGAGTAAATCACAGATGTAGGTTTGATATACAGGGAGCACTGTATCTAAATTTGCATTGAATAAATTAAATGTCAGTGTTTGACAGGCCGAAATTTAGAAAACAACCCCTTATACCAACTCATCAGATTAGCTTAAGTGAATCAATGATGTATGTTTGATAAACAGGGTGCACTCGAATTATATTTACATAGAGTACAGTTATAAGTAGTGTTTGACAAGTAACAAATAAAGGAAGAATTAGAACAAATTTTTAAAGAAATAATTATCAAGATTACCCATGAATAACCATATACTATCCTTTATACAGTTGTTGGTAACTTAAAAGAAACAATTATTGCATTAAATAAATGTTTTAATGTTTGTGTTTAATAAGGAGAAATATACCATGAAGATATTAAACACATAGAGTAACTTTTGTAAAGGAATGCTTAATGAGATTACCCATAAATAACCATATATTAACCTTTATACAGTTATAAAACAGAAGTTGCATCAAGTGATACTTTTTAATGCTTATGATTAATAGGTAGAATTAATCCTTTTTTGGACATAATAACCATAGTGGCATTAAGTGATGCTTTTTAATGCTTATGATACATAGGTAGAATTATACCTTTTTGAACATAATAACCACATAGAATAGATATAAGCCATTTACCCATAAGTAACCATATATTGACCTTTATACAGTTGTAAAACAAAAGTTGCATTAAGTGATACTTTTTACTGCTTATGATTAATATGTAGGATTATACATTTTTTGACATAATAACCATAATGACATTAAGTGATGCATTTTAATGCTTGTGATTAATAGGTGGAATTATCTTTTTGAACATAATAGCCACATAGAATAGATATACGCCATTTAGCCATGAATAACCATATTATGACCTTTATACAGTTGTCAATAACTTAGAAAACAGTGGGGTTTTTTTGGATTCTAAAATAGGTCAGTGGACATAGTATTATGCACAAGTACTGTGCAAATTTGTTATGTATTTTATGTGAGTGATGGATTGGTTGTTAAAAGTGCATAGAACAGTTCTGTTAGGTAAAGCTGATCCATGGGTTACAGAGTTATCCTAGATTTGGTAGACTAGATGAATGTTTTTTCGAGGAGTTTTGGGTAGAGATGGGCAATTCATTCTTTGATGTTGGCAATGGATAGGATCACTTGTCTTAGATTTTGTAGATTCTATGAATGTTCATTCGGAGGGTTTTGGTTAACGATAGACGATCCATTTCTTTGATGTTGGCAATGGATGAGATCACCTCCGAAACTTCTGGTGGTGTTGAGATATCAGCGTATTCCAAGGGGTGATAGGTTGCATTTGACTCGGGCAACATTCTTGTTGTGTCTACCTTCAGGATGATTTCTACCATATCTGGTGTGGGTTTGAGTAGTTTCCTTCCAATCCCTAGATATCCATTTGGAAACCGAAGTAGATATTCTAGGGCTTCATTGTAGGACCCTTGAAAGTTCAGGTAGTGAATCAGATGGCCTTTTGGGATGCCTGTTTTCATCTCCTTCAGTAGCTAAGCATGACACCCCACTGTATACACTCTGAGTGGCATCCCTGTTTCTTCTGCTGCCTTCATGTAGGTTCGAAGAATTTTGACTTGGTTTGTCATAGTGTTGTAGCCCGCTGATATGTCTAGACCAACTCCACCATACGCCACTATTCCAGGCGAGTGTTTGAATCTGTGTTGACCCACTTGTATTGTCAGAATCCCATTTGAATCGGCTGTTGGTCTAGCTCCAAGTGTGATAAGTACCCTGGGGTCACTCATCATAGTACTGAACAGTGCAGAGTTCATCATTGCAGGGTCTATTACATCAGTAATGGCTAGGTTGAAGTTTGTTAATCTGCCCGACACTTGCATTCTTGGATGTTGTTCCAAGTTCCCTTGGAACTGTGTGAGGTGGTAGAATTCTGCAACATCTGCCCTGGTATCAATGACGGCTATGTTTTGTGGAGGGTATGGCTGGACCAGTGATGGTGCCGTTGAGGCTTGCATACTTGATGATGTTGGCAAGTGTCTTCCAGTGGGTGAGATCTTTTAGACGGGTCGGGTTTTGGGGATCTCCGTTTAGTGTGGACTCTGTTCCCATCATGTTGTCTATCAGGTTCAGAAAGTTCATTTCCTCCATTGTGAAAGGCGAGGTGCTCCATGCACATAAAACCTCTTTTATGGCAAGTGAAATAAGTTGTTGTGGAGTCGAGCATCCCAAATCCTCCATCAGAAATCTGTAAAAGGCTTGGTGTCGTTGGAGTAACAGATGACTGTGTTGAGATTGATTGAAGGCGCCATTGCACCTTCCAATGCTTTCCTTGTTCTGGTACAGCCTGCACTTCCAGCATGAAATGTCTGCGATTACTCCCCACCAAGCATTTCCTAAGTGAGAGGTAGCTACATGTTTCTTCATGTTTGTCTGGATTTTGTTGCACACAAGGCATCTCCTATCTGGGCGAACTGTACTTGTTTGTCTCTGTGTGTTTGTGTTAAGGAGACTTACTTTCCTTATAAATTGAGACTGATTGTTGTTCACTACTGGTCTGTTTGGAAGGGTCTCGCACGATGAGATCTGCAGATTGTCCTGATTATAAGAGACTGTCGATGTTGGGAGCCTTTTTGTGGTATGAAGAGAGTCCCTGTAGGTTTGTGAAGCATATGATGATATGTGTAGGTTGTCCTGTCTGAAAGTGCTGGTTAGCGAGCTTCCTACCCAGTTTGATGTAGAGGTATGTTCTGGAGAGTAGGTCTCATGTCCATGGTTATAACCATAGCTATATTTGTTTCGGCCTGCACCAGTTCTTATGGATGTGTTGGACATACTCAAATAATCTTGCTTATATGAGTCGGCTTTGGCTATGCTAAGGAAATCGTCAATGTTATCTTCCAAGCTATAAGCTTCACTTGTAGGAAATGTTAAAGGTGAGATTGCTCCCTCTAGTGGGACAGGAGTCGAAGGTCTTTCTGAAAACCCGGATGTTCTGTATATTGAAAAAACACCATATAGTCTAAGGTGCCCATTGTTCGGTGTCTGATGTTTGTAATCTATTTCAGCTAATTTATAGATACCGTAGCTGGTTACAATTCCCCTAGGTGTCTTGCCTTTTGCTGATTTCTTTGGGATGTCTGACTTGAGGTTGTTTTTCTTTCCTTTTGTCAGATGTATTTAGAAGCTTCTTGCTCGATGTGTGGGGCACAGTGTCACAAGAGGCCCTGACATTTGGGGGTGAAGACTTGTCCTTTCTTAGGTGAGTCGTTCAAGTTTTTTTCTTGGCAGTCTTTAGCCATTTCTCGCTTCACCTTCTCCAAGATCTTTCTCTTTGTCGCTGCATCAATTTCCTCCTAGAAATCACCATCTTCAAGGATCCGCTTACTGAGCAGTTTCTTGGCCATCTAGTGTTAAAGGGAGAAAAGGAAGTGTTAGGTGTGCTTGTTATAGGAATAGTCATAGATATGTTAGCATTTAAAAACATAGGTTGTTTCTCAATTTCGGTTTGTACGAAATAGTGCAGAAGGAATCAGACAAGAATCTCAGATACCATTGCATTTTAATATTAGCATATTGATTTATAAAATGGAAAGGTACTTCTACACTTTGCAAGTCTTAAAAGATGAGCAATAAGTGAGGGAGATTGGGTTGTGCATGAGGATAAATAGAATTCGTAAAGTGGCATTTTTAATTTAGTGTAGCACTAGGTGGATGAAATGGATATTATTTTAAATGCACAGAATGTAAAAAAAGAAAAATGCTTGTTGGTTTGACAAAATAGAATGGTCTAAGTAAGGTGTAATTTTAAGAAATATTAATAACTCTAAGTATATGTAGTGGTAGAAAGACATTATGAAAACATTAGTGGGTAGAATAACCACATATTCTTTTGGCAGAGCAAATGTATTTGTATTTATGCAGTGGTATTAAAACCTTGTCATTAATGGGCAATAGCCAGGTAGTGCTAAGCCATTATGATTTTAAATGTGTAAAGTGATAAAAAAAACTGTTAAAAATATTTTTTTGAGGAATTACTACATAGTAATTTTGTGACAGTGGGTAGAGTACACACATAATAAAATTGTGACAAAGCAATTGCCAATGCAATTATACAGTGATGTTGGAACCTTGCGAGGAATGGGCATTTGCCTGGTAGTGCTAATGCCCTTATGACTTTAACTGTGTAAAGTGGTAAAGAAACCTTGTTTCAAAAAAAAGTAATTTTTGGGGAGAATTATTCACAAAGTATTTTTTTTACTGTGAATTAATTTGCAAGTATGAGGTGGAATAGAAACCTTGTGGTAGAGCAATTGCCAATGCAATTATACAGTGAAGTTGAAACCTTGTGAAGTAATGGGCAATTGCTAGGTAGTGCTAATGCCCTTATGACTTTAACTGTATAACGTGATAGAGAAGCATTGTTGACAACTTTTCGCAGAGAAAATTTATGACAGTGCAGTTATCCAATGGATTAGTTTGCAAATATAAGATGGAATAAAAAACTTGTGGTGACTGAATAATTGCTATTGTAGAAATATATTTTGAGAACATTAGTGTGTAAAATACCCATATAGTAGGTTTATAGTAGACCAATTGCAAATGCAATTATACAGTGGTATTGAAACCTTCTGCTAGCGCAGAGATACATTTTGGGAACATTGGTGTGTAGAATACCCATATAGTAGGTTTATAGTAGACCAATTGCAAATGCAATTATACAGTGGTATTGAAAACTTGTGGATAACATTGTAGTAACTGAGCAATTGCTAAAGCAGTTATACAAAAATAAAAATAAAAACATTGTGATACCATTTTTTAGATGGATCACCCACACAGTAAATTAGTAGCAGAACAATTGCACAATTGTTATTGCAATTATAACCAGAAGTGTGTACATTGGTTGAGAGACCTTGTGAAGATGCATATAAGCAGCAGGATGATATGTTACAGGCAAAGGTGTAACCTAGGAGGTTTATAAACTAGTTAAGAGACCTTTTGAAAATACAAAGATATAACTGGATGATAGCTTAGAGGTCAAAGTGTAGCTTATGAGAGGGGAATCAGATCTATCAAAAAGCTTGGTATGTGTTCATATTCTGCTGTCAATTTTAGTGTTATTGGATTCCCAGGTTAGGTATCCCATATGGATTTGTGTTGACCATATGCATGTATTTCTCAGGGGGTTTCTCATGTTTCTCCCATCTGACATTAGCATCTGGTCTCATCTCCAGCCACACTTTGCCTTTACCGTCATCACAAGCCCTAGCCAGACCCTCTTTGTTTTCTCTAATCTTTGTAGAAATTGCCTGATAGGACTTTCTCTTCTCCCTTGCCACAGGGGCTAAGTCTCTTTTGACTGCAAATCTAGTTTCATGTTTGAGGTTATACTGAGCTACTTTGAAAGATGCTCTTAGGACCACCTGTCTCTCTGTCCATTTAAGGAAAGCAATTATTGTGGGTCTGATACCCTTGGTTTCTGCATATAACAGACGCTCCTAATGTCTTGGCAGGTGCTCGATTAGTCAGGCCTAATGCAAATGTCGGAAATTTAAAATGGCGGAAATTGCCGCTTCAGAACTTCTTTCTAAGATTATTATACACTTCAACCATTGTCACCTGCCGACTTAGGGCAAATACACTAGACAAACATGTACATAATTCATTGGTATAAGTCTGGCCGTGACACTCGCCTTATCACGTGAGAAATCCACTCCGGTGAATTCACCAGACTGATGGCAGATTTTTACAATGCACTGGTACCGTGTCTCTGAAGGCCATATAGATGTAGGTATTAAGAACAGCTGGCCTGGATAGAGACACAAACCGGGTCTAAGCTTCCATATACTCGTTCTGTTTTTTGAGAATCTCTTTCAATTTATCAAAGCTACCTTTGTCAGATTGACTCGGTTTTACAGACATTTTGAGATTTTTCGAGGATCTAAGCGAGTTTCTTCTGTCACTATCGGCTTGCAGTTCTAACTTGTTGGGTTTTAATCTGGATTTTTGCCCTCTACTTGACATTACTGAACACAAAAACAAGGCATGCATACAATGATTTATTGATGTTACCTTTCATTTGGTGCAATGATTTTGTATGTTGACTGCTCCTATTTCCTGAGTCCTCAGCGAACTCCCACCGTTAAGTATGTCCGTGAAAGTCTTTTCACTAAGCGGCGTCAACCGGCGCTTGTACTTCTTGGAGATAGTGATCCGGATCCGCTAATATCGCCCACCATAAAGTTTTTGTTCACAGAAGTCTTCTCACAAAGCGGCGTTCACCAGCGCTATATACCATTTGGAGAGAGCTGTCATCTATGTCGATTTTCCGGATGGTTTCGTACTGTCATCCACGTCGCCCTTAGCAATATTTCGTACTGTCATCAAGACGCCCTTATTTGGATAGTACTGTCATCCTCGTAGCCCCAAGTAGCATCTGGGGGAGAACTGTCATCCACGGTGAGTGGTCTATTTTGACTATAGCCCACGTTGTATCTTGGTTTTTCTTTCCTGTCGCATCCGTGTGCGCTTTGTGTTGTACTACTCAACCACAACGTTAGTCAGTAGTTTTTTAATTCGCCATATCTCCAGATTCGATGGTCTGCTGATGTCGCACGTTGTGCAATGTTTTCAAGATGGCGGCTCTGAGTTTTATAGTCTTGACACCATACGTACTTTTGAGCATTTGTTCGCAAAATCGTCTATTTCTTGCTCATATCATTGGTCTGCAATGAATTTTCATTCGGGTTGTGTAGGTACCGGATTTGTTGTCCTCGTCGTTCTTTACCTGTGCCAACGGGTTAGAGGGTACCAGTCTCGGCTTCTTTGATCTCAGTCATAAATCCTGCATTTTTTACGTCCAAATCCGAAGTTTTAGCATTTCAATTTCCACAACGACACATTCTATGCCGTGTGTGTTAGTTGATTTTGCCAAAGGATGATTTGGATTGCATACGTATTTGCAGATTTTGAGAGATTTTTGATGTCCAAGAGACGGAGCTAAAGAGATAGCGTGTTAACCTGTTAAGGTCATGACGTCGATATTTTCCTTGTATTCCATCAAATTTGAAGGGATGGCATCTATGAGTCTATCATAATCAATAAGATCCATATTGATACCATAATCATCAAGACATTCCTGTATTATTTCAATGTGAAAATGATAATTTATGCGGTTTCAAACATGCTTAGTTCCCCTATAACCCCATTTTTGCACATAATTAATATTCATTTGAGAGTGTACCATAATGATTGATTGAAAATTGGAGTAGGGGGGTTAATACTGTTGAAAGCCTCCATGTAACATTTGGTGGTCTTTATTAATGATACCCAGAAAAGGTTTTGAGTTGTATCGGCTAGTAGCAAAAGATAATTAGTACCAAAAATGGGATTTTATCGATCACAATATAGCATGATATTATTGTCCGCCCTTTACTATGTTTTGAAAGCATTTTAAAACATTCTAACTTAAGGATAGAATCAAAGTGTTGCAAACTAACCGTTTTAAGGCCCTCATCAGTAATATCATTTTCAATTTTTTTTTTGCAATCTTAGGACGTTTTTATGTCAATAGGAGAGACGTATCACATACGATACAAGATGACAAAGAATTCCTTAGAGAAACCAATTAAGAATTCTAAAAAAACGAATTTGCGAATTTGATTTGTACATTTTCAACCTATTCTCGCTCAAGTTGCAGATGGTCAATCGTGAACTGTTTGGCCACTGCAATGTACTAATTTGGACCCTCTGTTCCTGGCCATCATATATGATCAGTTTGTCACCCAGAAATCCCTCCATTAAAGATTGGTCCCTTCCCTCTGTTACCTATCTACTCATGTAAAGTACGTTT
>OZ012700.1:9983257-10053257 GCA_963942565.1 Maea johnstoni | reverse complement strand
TTCAGTGACATACTAATAGTTAGTGTGATTCAAAGTGTTTTGGAGATTTCAGTTCTCCCCAGATGGCCCGATAAACAACAAAACAACCATTAAATTTCTGAGTTGGTGCAGAGAAGGCATTTTAGACAATTTAACCTTTTCTGGACGTCCACGATAAACCGATAATATTCAATCTTTTTTCATTATGGTGGGCTTCATTCGCATATTATGCAAATTGCCAAGGGTTCCCAGAATATAGAAACTGTAAAAACACTTTTAGGTTCGCAATTGCATACCATCTCCTGGTTTGGCCCTCTTGTCCCCTGTCTAATACGTTTGATGTAATCCCTGTGGTCTTGGTGTTTGGACTTCGAGTTTTCTTGGACTTGAGCTGACCTAGATAGAACCGCAATTTCTATTTTGCAATGTTTTACCTCAAATGACATTTTCTTGATCAATAAAATTAAAATAACACACTAGTACTAGGCTTAGGAAAATTTGGAGTTCCTGCAATATAGTGCCCTACAGTACACGACCTATGTGGGAATTTTACTTAAGAAAGTAGGCCAATATCAGATATGGGTGTTTTGCTGTCTCTAACTGGTGATCTACTTTTTAGGTCAAATTTCTACCAAGAATTGTGTGCTGTAGGGTATTATCTTGCAGCAACTCCAAATTTTCCATCAAGTTGCCCTAGCCTAGTACATGTAGCAAAACAGACCTGCATTGTATTTACAAATCAAATTACCCTTTATTGATCAAGAAAAGGTCATTTGAGGTAAAACATTGCAAAATAGAAACTGTTGTTCTACTCAGGTCAGCTCAAGCAGTTAAGTTAAAGTAACATATACTAGTAATTGTAACGCCAAGACCGCAAGGATTGGATAAAAATTGTTAGAAAGGGCATAAGCGTGCTCAAATAAGAGATGGTTTATTTTGAGTGTGTCACCAGCATCACAGCCTTAAACGACATATGCTTACCTCACGACATTGTTGCGAGAATGATGCAAGATGTTGTGGGCATTTTGCACGATGTTCTGAGCATATTGCAAGATGTTCAGAGCATGCTACGAGATGTTCTGAGCATGTTACAAGATGTTGTGAGCATGCTTCGAGCTGTTACGAGTATGTTGCGAGATGTTGTAAGTTGTAAGATTCTAGAGCATGCTAGGAGATGTTAAGAGCATGTTGCTAGATATTGTGAGCATGTTGCGATATCTTCGGAGCATGCTACGAGATGTTAAGAGCATGTTGCGAGATGTAGTGAATATGTTGCAAGATTTTTGGGAACATGTTGTGAGCATATTGCTGCAATATGTTGCGTGCGTTTGCTCTATGTTGTGAGCATGTTGCGAGATCTTGTGAGCAAATTAGCATGTTGCAATATTTGGTGTGCATGTTGATGCATCTTGCAATTGGTAGCAATATGATTTAGAAACAACCTTTCTGGACTTAAATACTTATATTTCTTTTCTTACGAATATAAAATTGATATTGCCATTTCCGGTAATCTGAACAAACCTAGCATAGATGTGAATGACTTTTGAAACTTGGTTATTTTGTTTCTTGTCACTTTTTTACCATATTGTGGCTCTGTGGCTGGTGGAGGAATTCACCTGCAATCTTTTCATATTATCCTGCTAGGATTTGAACCCAGGCAGTGGTGATAGACAGGGAGAAGTCAGAGGCAACGCTCTCAGGGCGGGACCTATGTTGATGACTTACTTGCTCTCAAGAAATCTCGAATGGCATTGAACTCAGCTTCCGTCTCTGGACAAGCCAGCTGTCCACCGTCCTGTTGACACTCAGACCTGGCTTTCGTCCACCATTGGGCGTTATTCTTTAAGCTGTAGCAGGAATCTGTACCAGGGAGCATGGTATAGCCCGGGCCACCTAAAAGAAACAAGTATTTCAAGATGCATGAGCAAAAATGGTTATACACAGACATTGATGTATTGTGGAAAGACATACATTCTGTAAGTTATGACATAGGGTCACTGTATGTCACTTGTTACGATTAGTGTTAGTTTTACCAAACGGTGTAAATGAGGGTTCGTCTGTTACACTGACAGGAGCCTTTTTTTAGTGTTCATGTTACTGTCTGTGCTAGTGCTCGTGTTAGTGTTTGTATCTACCCACTAATATTGGGTTGTTCTCTTTGGATGAGGATAAGATTTTGACAGAGGTACTGAGACAAAACAAAGAAAAGTTACATTTCATAGCAGAAATTCAACATAATTTGGGAAGGGGGTTCTTCAACATGGCAACAATGAACAATGGTGATTGACGCTCTAAACTGAGTGCTATGAGGCAATGTCTGACGTGTGTAGAGTTATCCTTATAAGAAAATAGTTTACTAAGACAAGTCTGATTGAAAGGTGTTGTACTTGTTGATCAAAGCAATCTCTTCAGCTATTGAACATCATTTACATTAAATGGTTGTGCGGAAACTGCTATGACTTGTTTATATGTAGTTTCGTTAGCACTAATACCCTTATCAAGAAAAGGGGCCAGCTCTGAAAGCATTGGAACTAACTGATCGCTGTCTCTCACCACTGCTCCGTTTCACTCACACTCGAGGGATGTAAGAAAGGTTCATATGACTTATGGTAAGGCGGAGTTTTGCATTGGGTACTCAGTTATTCAAGTTTAGCTAGTACTAGTTACAATTATGTAGGTGAGATAGACAAAAATATGCCAATGATAAACGTGATATCAGAGTACAATCGATTTAGGACTTCTTTCTTAAAAGGCCTCTGCTGCTCAAGTTTCCTTTTCTCATCGCATGTTGTCACTAAAGAGCAAGAGTGCCCTAGTAATTACTTCCATCTGGTTGGTAAACATCTCTATTGATTACATTGTGTTCAGGGTCCCAGAGCTGAATCTTCTGAGTCTAATGGCTACAGGTGAATTGTTGAATACCCTCTAGAAAGTGCACATCTGCACATACATACATACATACATACATGAATCCATGCCTACAAACATGCATGCACATATACATACACAGTAAGATAGTAGACAAACATCCTAAACGCTATGAGGTATAAAAGTACCTATAGTCATAGGTTTCAGTAGAACCGGCGAGAGAACTTACAGTAGAATTGACAGTTACTGCCATAATAACCAGGTCCACAGGAACTTCCATCTGGGCTGTAGTTTGGTGTTGGAGTGTTCCTCCCAACCTATTGAGACACAAATAGGAAAAGGCAACAGATTATCTTTAATGACGAAGACATCTGAATAATAACAAAATCATCACAGTAATAACAATCATTGACACCTGACAATTCTGTTTGATTCAAATCTTGCCTTTTAAAATCAGACCCTTGCTTTTCACACCTATCGAAGCAATTTCAGAACCAATTAATAAAAAGTGCTGCCACTTCTTTCCTGCTCATCAGCCTAATATTGCTTGCTGCCCATAACCTGGTCGACCGATATATTCGGTATTGCAGCTGTGTGGGTTGGATGATAAGCTTATCATTTTCATGAAGTAGAAATTGTTCATTTGGAGAGTGCTTTACTTGCAACATTCCCAAGAAATAAACCATGTAAGCTAATATGCATCGTCAGACTCACAAATAAGACTGAATTACGTTTATCTCTTAGTCAACTGTTTATCTTCCTAGACGACAGGACTACGCTTGAAAGCACGCTAATATTGAACATCTGGTCGGCTGCACGTTTGTTGGAGAATTTGTGTTGGCATTGTACACAGTATTCGATTAAGGAGGAAATCTAGGAGGGTGGGGGGGGGGGGCAATTTTGTCTGTCCTCGGATGGCCCTTGAGTATGGATATCAGATCAAAAGATTACACAGAACCATTGATCTTTTATTGATCGTGTCAATCAGCCTTTGGCTACACAACCAATTAAAACCAATTAAACGAATTTCGTAATGAATAAGGAACGTGTCACAATTCATCGAAAGTTTATGGAGTGAAAGCTATTAAACATTTGTATCACATCCCCACATAAATCCCTAGAGCCGATGGGTCACTTGGGTCTTCCTTATACCATGGTTCCAGAAGACCTGGCAGACTCCCTCGGGTCAGACCATTTTGACCAGAATTATCATCTCTTTTTAGCTTAAAGTGTATAACGATACAGTATTCAAAGCCAATCTTTTAGAATATCCCATATATGAACGTCCTCTAGGCCGAAGATCATGTCACAGGTACCTTGAATTCTGGCAGGACCTGAAAATCAGCATTTACTATGTAAATCATATACTGTAAGTAATTTCGAGACTTATGGGAACATTCCATAATGTGCTTTTTAAAAATACTCATTGTGCAGATCCCCTGTGGAGATAGGACTTGGATATACGAGTGATCAAATGGTAGAGTCTGATTTTCATGTAAAGGGTGAGTCTTGACACTTTGCCAAAAAACTAACGCAGCCAGATATGTTCTTTAAGGGTGCCACATCAATTCAAAATAGCAAGTTACAGATGGGCTTACCATTATATGGTAACGATAAGATGTAAGCTATACAATAGCAATGGTGCCGTTGCTTTCTTTTAACTCAATTTCCAGATATTGAAGTTTTAAAAATAACCCAGGTATGAGTTTGGTTCTACCTTAACATGTATTAGCTACAGGAGAAGTTTAATGAAATAAGTAGTTGAGAGAAGCATAGAGCTGCCAGCACGAATACAGATCATCGGACACACGACCAGCAGAGCTCGGTCAGCAACCTCGGCACAACTCCTAGCCTAGGTTTTTCTCTAGAACCACTCGAGGTTTGTTCTGCCCATGCGCGTGAGTAAATTCCTCTATAATGTAAACAAATACGAGAGCCCTCATTCGTGTGTTTCATATTGACGTTTAACAAATCGAGATTAGGTGTGCCTAGGGCTTTACAATGGGCCCAACGGTAATTGGTCTGTCGACCAATCCATGTTCCATTCATCAAAGCTAACAGTAACTCTATCTGTCTCGTAGTTATCGAGGAGAATGCAGACAATGCAGTACTTGCCTTAATGCCCTCATAGACATACATTTACCATTTGGCCTTTCTGAGCACTATGATACATTGTAGTGAATCCAGCTCGGTTTGGCCCTACAGTCCTCGTCCAGACCACCCCCCACGCATTTAGTGCAGGAATTAAATATCGGCACTGTATTCTAACTGGCCCTTTGTTCGGGATTCCACTGTCTTTGTTCCCTTACAAGTTACTGATGAACTTTACCTTCCCACTGATATTGTCATTCCTCGCATTTAATGTCACTCATTGGAAAACCAATTCCATACCATGGCGTACAGTAATACATTGTAATGATTATGCATGTTCATCTTGAAAAATTCTTCCTCTCAAACAAAGTTGAATATGTTCATGTCAGCACATGGATGACCATTTGCAAAATGTGTGGCTATGACTCTACACTGGCTGCCTTCAAGTACGGTGTTACATTTAACACACATGGTAACACTAATATATTTGTTTATCAACTCCTCTTAACAATGGACAGCTTGTTATCATCCAGACCAACACATGGTAGCACATCATTTGAAGATGTGTGTTCTGTCCGAGCAAGCAATGATTGTCAGAGCAAAGAACGGCAACATGATGCGAATGTTGGATTTAACAATTAATCTCTTTCAATTTACGAATGAATTTAAATCATATGAAATATCCCATTCTGTCTGAATGTCACACACTTGAGATAAACATCACCATTATTCTATTTACTATTGTTTAACGTATTATTACTATCTTTATTATTATTATTATTATTACTATTGTTAGTAATATTATTATTATTATTATTATTATTATTATTATTATTATTATTATTATTATTATCAATATTTCATTTGTATCATTACGATGATCTTTACTAATCTTTTATGGTGGATGAATTACTTTAATAGCCTTTTTACTAGCTGCAACAGCATTCAACCATGAAACCCATTCTTAAACACCTTTCACTGATCAACACTAGCATTTTCTATGGAATAGCCTTTGCACATTATTCCGAGATATGCAAGGTAGAACCAAAACCCCAGGTTACCAAGTTGGTGAGAAAGAGAGCAACAAAGTGGGTGATTGAGAGACAAGATGCTGGAAAGAGAGGCAAGATTGCGAAAACAGATCAAAGAGGCCGATAATGATATGCAAAGTAAATAATTATAAAACCAGGTATGTTACACAGATGACATCTTAACAAATCAGATAGCTGTGTGTGCGTGACTTGTGCCTTGACCTAAGACATCGTGCCTGATTGTAAAGCTAACAAAGGCATTTTTGTGCAATAGTTAAGTACAAGATAAACAACAATGTATATACAAAGATTATGACCAACCAGTAACCTTGTTGATCTTTTGAGGGTTTGTTTCTTCAAATTTCGATACTACAATCTGATATTGTTAGCGCAATTATGTTTTTCATGGGATATACTTTTCTTGGATATTGGAATCTCCTTTTAGTTTTAGCTAACTTATTAGTATATGACTGCACAGGCCTGGCAGCCAACTGCAGGGAGCTCTGGAGTTGAGAGGATACGTTGTTAAGCAGAGACACGATGTCAAAGTTCAAGGCACAGGTCACGCACAAGCTAAGTTCTGATTTGTGATGACGTCAAGCTTGTGACCTATATGGACTCCTTAATGTCTAACTCACATATCATTATCTGCACACAATCAATACATGTTCCCACCTTGGTTCCCTTTTCGAAATATTGCCTCTCTTTCTGACATCATACCTCTTAATTCTTCAATCTTGGTTCCCTTTCTCGCCATCTTGGTACTCCCCTGCCGTTCTTTCTCACTCGCATTTCTCGAATAAATGTGCAAAGAACATTCTATAATTTTCTGTGAGAGTTTGTGTTAACACACATATTATGGGATAAATGCGTTTTACACGTAACATATGGACATCACTTCAATTAGCGTGCTACCACCCAAGGCAACACTAACAGAGCGTTCGCATCTGTCAGTTAACACAGTACCTAAAGTCAGCCAAGTCCTTTTCATTGACTACTAGGGCCTGCCTTGCTAGCCAATCGATCTAATGCATTGCAACTAACCGGTCGCTATCTCTTGCCTCTGCCGGGCTCCAAAACAGCTAACGTCGTTATGTGCAAAAGTTAGTGATTTCTGATGGGGAGTCTAGTTACTAAACACCAATTAGGCTTAACAATGTGATATCGGAAAATTTTAAATCCACAAGTTGGCTGTAGTTCTACTTACCGCTTTCATGTACCTTGATCCCTGCTCTGCCGCGACTTTCTTGCAGGACTTCGCTCGTCCGCTGGAGAGCTGGCACATCCTGCTGTATTTGTTGAAGGTGTAGGAGTGGCACCTGGGCTCGTTGGAGCAACTGGCGGCACACTGTATAGCAGACGACACGCGCTGTCCAGGCCCTAGCGCTTCCTCTCCAAATGCCATGTCCTTGCCACAGTGGGCTTCGAACTTCAGTTGCCTCCCTCCTGCAAATCCAAAGCAACAAAACACTGTCCATGCGACAAGGACAATTCGAAGTCCTTTTAGACACAGACGTCTGGTTGAATTAAAACAGTGTTTTGATTGTTTTGATAATCTAGCAGCCATGACGTATATTACTGAAAGTCAGTTTCTAGGCACTAGAACACTAGCTTTGCTAATAAGTTGCGATGGATGAGCAGAACGTAGTAGATGGATTTTCAAGTTGCTAGCATAGATATATGTGTGATGCAAGCTCACCCTGACGTCACTTTCATGCTTGGCGGGTTTGAGACACATACATAATCAGTGTCCTATCACAATCAGGATGCGACTAGCAAAAGCTACCTATACTGCAAATGGCTTTGTATAGATTACACGATCATGATCATAGCACGAGTAAGGATCACCGTTTACTTTAGAAGAACGCAAAAGATAGGAGAAATCTAACTTTCTTATACATCCTTTTCGAAGCAAGACGAGAAGCTCAATTCTTTTTTGTTACAATAAGTGCCCTCTACTTCACTGAAAGCTAGATCATGACAGGAAATCGCCACATATTAGTAGAACTTTTGAAAATCACTTAATACAACTTCCAAATCTCAACAGCGCGCTATCACTCCTATGTTAAGCTGTTGACTAGTGTATCATATGTTACTCTACCTAAATATCATATGCACTCTTTTGTAGTCAATTCCAATAAAACTGCTTTTGTGCTCACTTATATTCTACGAGTGGAACTCTGGTGAGACTGTACCTTTTTCTGGAGCACCCCCCCCCCCCCCCAGGCCGTTGTGGGGAGCTTATAGATTCACACAACAGTCAGCAACAGATTGCCACCGTCCCTTCGATAAGGTATAAACATTGCGACGCATAAACATTACGCGAAGGTGTGCGACAAGCAAATTTCCAAAGAGCCTACAGTTTCCTGGCATGGTCCTAATAGGTATAGCTCTGTCCTAAAAGGAATGATATTAATCCAAATACTGACAGGGTTGGAACCTACATTGACAAGTGCACTACTAAATAAAACAGCAGATACACATATCTTTCAAGCCGCCTTCGTGTTGATTTTGTCTATCAATAAAATACATATTTCAGCTTTTGATAATGACACTTTTATAGATATTATTCGCTATACTATATTCAGAGCTTAATTACTTCAATGTACTGTGCACACTTTCTTTACTCAGAAGCGTGCTATGGAAACAACAGTTTACTAAGGACAGATTTCTCAAAACTTATTCTGAGATACATTACCGAACTTGTATCATGTAATGATATAATTTGTAAAGATTAGATATTGTACAAGTCTGTGTAAATGATACCAGTTTGAGCATGTAACTCGGGATAAGAAGTGAGAAATACGCTGTTCTAAGTCCGGAAAAGCGTGCACCATTTTCACTTCAGTACGGCATCGTTGGCGATAACAGAGACATGAGCAATGAAAACACTGCAGGATTAAATGACAGAAATCGGGGAGTTTATTTTGGATTTAAAATTTCGTGTAGTATCGTCGTCTTTCTGCCACATCAGAGCTAGTCAATAAAGTTTTACATTATGGAGGAAGCTAAAGTATTTGGCTTGAAGAGACTCTAAGTTGACTCTAAGTTGTTACTTACACCTTCCTTAAAAAGCGCTTTGATCCATGGAGCATTAGCAATATAGTGGAACACGGCAAGCAATTAGTGGGAGCGCCTTAGACACCAGGCCCTAGACTACATGATGAATCGATATCGCAAACACCCATCTTAAAAGCAAGAAGCTGACACGCATAGGTAGAGTTTCCTGATTCCCTCGAACGTTAAGTAGCTATATGTACCTTCCACTGTTTAGAGAGCAAACACTATGGGGGCACCTATTGATTGGCAGTGCTGCTTAATGAACAACCCAGCAAAAGACGTGGAATTTGGTAGCAGGGCTCATTGAACCAGGGGTCACTTAACCTCTTGGACACTGATCACTAGTTGTGGGTGTCCTTCACAGTTGCAAATGACCCCATACATTTCTCTACCTATATTTTTAATGGTTAATATACTACATACACCAATCTGCTATCTTCCAACTTTTGTCCATCAGAACTGTTGCACAAGCAACAGTGGCAGGTGACCCCCATTTTTTTCCTTTACGATTTCAGGGCCACATTCTTAGAGCACTGGCGCTCAACAGTTATTGTACGACAAAGTTATGTTGTGTCTTTGCGTGTATGCTCGAATCACATTGCTATCCTGCAACATTTTACCTATTACCATCAGTGCTTGTTACTGACAGGGGTGGAAACGCATTGCGTATTGCGTCAATTCTGCATTTCTTATGTTTTGTGCATTTTTTTCCATTTTAACACATTTGTATTGTTTTGTGTTATATTATGCGCATCATGAATTATACCACTGCCCAATTGTGTAGAAAGAGTACAATTGTATATACGCAATTGCCTATTGCAGAAATACATTCTTTCATATTTCAATGAAAGAAATATAAATTGCTACTATGTGCTGGAGTGTTCTGCAAACTGACTCAACATGTTTTCATTTAATTGTCACCTGGGAGGATTTCCCATTACAAATCCTTCAAATTACAATCCAAACCATCTAGCCATAGACATTGGTCATTGTAATACAACAATACGAGTCTGTGAGGAGTGTATCTAATATCCAATGATTATTTCTTGTTGTAGTTCAATATCAGAAAACATATGTGCCCACTATAGCACTCAAGTGGTCAGCAAACAGACTTAGCATATGTTAGCTCCTCATCAGAGAGTGGTTTTTATCAGCAACCTTAATAAACATTACAATTCTTATCATCTAGCCCTTGTTTTCAATGCCAGAAAGTTAAATAGCCAAATATTGTTTGGATATATAACCACCAGGCGTCCGGATGCTTTAGCGATAATCATTCCTAGTAATTAGCAGGCCGTTGTGGGGAGCTACTGTAAAACCCTTTATAACCACGCCCCTTTTAATTCACGCAACTGCCGTCTGAATCTGATCGCGGCCATTTAATTACACGCATCAACTGTATCACCGCTAGATGGGGCATTGTTATGCTATTCTGAACGTATATCAGCGCCAGTAATATAAGCGTTATCATCACCTAGGGCGAACTGCGTGAAATTAAAAGGAGCGCGATAATAATGGGTTTTACAGTATTAGATTCACACAACAGCCAGCAACAGATTGCAACCGTCCCTTCAACCCAGGAAGTGCGATTGATGGAATGGTTTGAAATGTGTCAAAGGCCTGTCCAAGCTGTCACATTGTCACACTTATTTGCGCCATATATAAGTTATAAAAATTGCGACGCATAAACATTATGCCAAAGTGTAAGACAAGCGATTTCCAAAGAGCCTACAGTTCCAAGGCATGATCCTAATAGGTACATGTATAGCTCTGTCCTAAAAGGAACGATGTACATCCAAATACTAACAGAACGGGAACCTACATATGCAAGGTGACTTCCCATTGACAAGTTCACTACTAAAAAGAATAGCAGATCACACCTAATTTAGGCCACCTTCGTAATTACTTTGTCAATCAATAAAATAGCTATTTCAGCTTTTGATAATGGCACGTTTATCAATAGTATTCGCTATACTTAAATTTTTATTCAGAGAAATTTAATTATCTCAAGGTACAGTGCATGATATCTTTACTCAAAGGCGTGCCATGGAACCTGTTTACTAAGAACTTGCAGAGACCTGTATACAAGTCCCTTAAGAAGTGTGTGAATCAATCTAGTGGTGTTGTAGAAGCAATCTACTTGATAAGTCGCCATTTTGGTAGTACACGTTTAGTCCAGTCGCCTTAGGGCATGACCCAAAACAATTTGCAACAAAAAGTGTCTCATCTGCATTCATTACACTTAAGTCCCAGAAGTAACATAGTCTCGGTCTCCTTCCAATACCAACAGACCAACTGCCATCACTTGACTATTTTACAAAAGTGATGTGCTGCACTTGTAAAACAGGATTCAATACCCTCAGATGTAATTGCAGGAAGCATGGCATGGACTGTTCATCTATATGTGGAGATTGCAAAGGTATCAGCTGTGCCAATTCCATTCCACTTGAGATTGAGAGTCGTTTGGACTAGAAGTGCAAGTGTAGGCATAACAAAAAAGGGATCGTTAACTGGATCAGAGAAATATCATGTGTTGCATATACTTGACGGAGATCAAATGTGTAATTGTGTTGACATTGGGATAATCTATGAGGTTTATGACTATGCTTATCTGTTTCCTTGACCTTGAGAACCCAGGTTTATATTGCTTTATTCATTTAAATGAAATCAATACTTTAAAAGTTATAGTGAGAAATGGGTTTAAGCATAATGGCGGCAGCTCATTTGCATATCTTGTATGTTTGTTTGTTTTGGATCCGTAACCGTATTTGTCCCATGGGCCGTATTTGTCCCATGGGGTCAACTCCCAAGGGAGGACCTAGGGAGAGTTCCCACACCAGCCAGGCCACTCGTCACCCCCTCGCCTCGTCCCTCTTCATGTTCCCTCTTTCCCCGTACTTTTGTCATGCGTACTGTATCAGGTCCGTACACACCCCTGTCCTGTACATATATCCTACCAAATATCTGGTCCGTCCCTTACTTGTCTTCCCGTCTTACACATATATTTTAAACCCCACACAATACGAACCCCTCAACAATCATCAAACCCCACAAAATAAACTGTGTTACTTTATTATTTCCAACAAACAAAAATCCAACAGCAGTGAAGCTCCACCACATCTCCCCTCATGAATCCTCCAGTGGCCCCCTCTCCCATTACAGCTTAGAATGAACCAACATCAACTGTGTAATACAGGTGTAATAACATATAAGCACACCCCTACGCCTCCTCTCCCCATTCCCCTTATCATCCACCGCTCTAGCTAGTACCTCCGCTGGATCCAAAACCAGACCAACTATCTCATTGAGCTGCTCCCCTTCTTCTTTCCCCATCCAAACCCCCAATCTCTCTTCCGCCCATACTCGCCTTATCTTCCCTAACATACGTTCCTTCATAATTTCGCCACCTAATTAGCATAAATTATCATATTTTGTCCCTTTCCACCAAGACCTTCAATATGTTATTTCTGGGCCTTAAGTGTAGTGGACTTTGGACTTTTAAACACTTTCCTACATTGCTTATGGACCCTCTGGCCCTTTTGGGTCCTGATTGCACTGCCACGCTTCTCACTTGTTTGATTTACACGACTGCTCCCCATTTTTACAAACAGCTACTGTAGATTGAACATCAGACAAGTCTTTATCACAAAAAGTACTCCATTTTGTCTATTGAGATCATTCCTACAAAAAACGTGAAGAAATTAAATTAGAATTTGAAAAAATTGCTACATTTATATTCAAGAATTTTTTTCGTCTTAACTAGACAGAATATGTAGCTGTCCAGTAGTCCCCCTCTGGCTGCCTAAAATCCGAATAAAAGATAGTTTTATAACATAAACAAATATTTGAATTAGAAAAAAAACATACAGCATTACAAAAGTTGAACGGAAAGGGATGCTTATATGGAAAATCCAAAGGTACAATTGGTAGCTCCATTTGCAGAATAGACATTTGGTGTCCATGTACCAAACATTAGTAAAGTATTGACTTTTTGCAATTGGTTTTAATCTAATCACATTCCTTGAGCATGAGAACCTATATTTCCAATCAACATATGTTGCATTTGTATAATGGCTTAAAAAGCTAGGAAGAAAAACGTGATTTCCAGTAATGATGGATGCTAATTTGCATATTTCGTATCACTTAAAGCCAAATGATAGTGATGATAGGTTTGTTGTGCACTTTAGCCATTAAAACATGTATATAGATGTAATCATTTCATTTATATATTCACTAATTACTACAAACTAAAAATGACTTGACTAGTATGTCCCCTTCTTGGTAGGTCCCCCTCTTGGTAGGTCATCATCTTGTCCTGCACTCGTAACAGAGACATCAGTAACATGAGAAGTACATGTAGATCTGATTAGAAGACACAAGCCAGGTTGAGATGTAGACCTGGATTGTGTCGTCTATCTAGGCCAACTTTTCATTTTACCCTGCCTGTTTAACAAGGCTTTTATAGTTATTATTTTCCTTTTCTAGCTGCGAAGAGACCACCCCCTCTGGGTGTTGTCTATTGTCTGACAATCACCTGCTCTGCGAAGTGTCTGTTACATTCTCCCCCCTCTGATGTTACATTATCGCCCCTCTGGTGTTGAACCGTAAACAAACTGATAACAGAGAAAATCTGTATTACCTCAAATGCTTTTAAATAGAAAACGTGTCAGTGAAATAATCGGATAATTCATGTGCTATTTTCAAATTCGGAATGTTACGACAGTGGTCGTTGGCTCAGCCTGGAGCAATTGGCTGTTCCAGTCCACCCCCTCCAGAATTTGTCAGCAGCAGTTCAATATGTAATTTTGGTATGATTTATTCCATTTGTATACACATTTGTTTTTGTTTTTTGGCAAGTGATAAAATGGAAATTGTTCACGAGTGGTAGGTTATTGTTGCCATACAGTGCCCTCCCAGTCAGCAGCCAAAACCTTGCCCTACGGGCTCGGTTTTGGCAGCTGACTGGGTCGGGCATTGTATGGCAACAATCACCTACCACCTGTGATCAGTTCATACAGTAATCGGGGAGTGGAGTTTAGAAATTCATCTACCGCTGTTTTTCTGCCACATCACAAGTCTATAAAGTGTTACATTGTGGAGGAAGCTAAAGTACATGGCTCGAAAGGGACTTGTTGACTCTAGGTTGTTACTTACACCTTTCATAAAAAACTGCTTCGAGCCCCGAGCAATTAGCAATATAGTGAAAGACGGCAAGCAATTAGTGGGAGCGCATTAGACACCAGGTTACAAAATGAATCGATATCGCAAACACCCATCTTAAAGCAAGAAGCTGCCATGCATGGGTAGAGTCTCCTGATTACCTGGAACGTTGAGTAGGTATGTATCTTCCACTGTTTAGAGAGCAAACACTGTGGATGCTTCTCGGTTAGTATTGAATAGCAATGCTGTATAATGAACGACCCAGAAAAAGACGTGGAACTTTGGTAGCAGATCTCTTTCTCCACCATTGCTCAGTGACCCAGGGTTCACTGGTCCCCGGGTGACTGAGCATTAGTTGTGGGTGTCCTTCCTAGTTGATAGTTACCCCCCCCCCCCCCCCTTATTTCTCTACCTAAACGTGTTTCTTCTAAGGTGGTCATTTCTAATGGTTATCATATCATACACACATTCTATCGACCTTGGTCCGTCAGAACTGTTGCACAAACAACAGTGGCAGGTGACCCCCAGTTGTAAAGTGGCTAAATGTTCCATTACAATTACAAAAGGTGTGGTAGAAGGCAGCTCAAATCGGGTGGCCGCATTGGTAGAGCACTTACGTTCAACATTTATTGTACGTCAAAAGTATCTTGTGACTTTGTTTGTAGATCCGAACCCCATCGCTATCCCGCCACTGCTTACCATCGGTGCGTGTTACTGACGGTCATAATACCTTTAATCTTACGTGTACCTTGAATTATCAAGATCGAGGAAGGGGTGAAATCGCAATGCGTCAAATTTGCATGTTTTATGTTTTGTGCATGTTTTATCCTTTTTGTATTATTTTACGTTTTACTATGCATATTATGAATTGCACCACTGCCCAAGTGTGTGAAAAGAGTACATTTGTATATACGCCACTGCCTATTGCAGGACTATACCATTGATTCCTTTATATTTCAATAAAAGAAAGTTATCTATGCAAATATCAATCACTGCTATGTGCTGGAGTGTTCTGCAAACTTACTCAATATATGTTCATTTAACTGTCACCTGAGACGATTTCCCATCACTAATCTTTCAAATTACAATCTCAACCATCTAGCCAACGACATTGGCCATGATTATTTCTTTAATATGTCACTGACAACGTGTCCACTACTGCACTGACCGTGGTCAGCAAACAGACTTAGCATATGTTTGCCTCTCAGCAGTTACAATTCTTCTCATCTAGCCCTTGTTTTCAATGCAAGAAAGTTAAGTAACCGAATATATTTTGGATAGAAATCCACCCTGCACTGGTCCTGACAATTTCTTCAACAAATTCTTTAAACTTTTTAAAGATGGCAAAAAGCAATTAAGATGGAGTTAGGTTGGTGTGTCGCATATTCAAATGAGAAATTCTTACCGTTAGCTCTGCGTCAGGTCTTGCGAAAATCTGTGTGGTTGCTATGGTCTGTCTGACTCGAATTTGGCAGTTTTTCAGGTTTGCCATCCAAACTAGACCAACCTCTAGGGAGCTGATGTTAAATTCGCTACCCTCATTGTAAAAAAATGGATGCAGCATTGTGTGTGCGTTCAGCCAGCCTTATCACACTTGGTCTTCTTCCTTGTGTGATATGGCTGGCTTCTCGCAGACAAAGAGGATAACTAAGAGAATAACTAAAAGTATCCTTAAACAAGGCATGCTTAGAAATGATCTAAAAGACTGGAGGCCTCTAGCACTTTTTAATTCATATATATTTATATATATATATTTCTATGATAGCTTATAAAATAAAATAAAAACCTCCCCTCTATAATGAATAACAATTAGACCAGTTTTATTTCTTGGCACTTTAAAAAATCATAAAAATGATTGACTTATGTCAAAAAGCCATTGATCAGACCAAACCACACTGTCTAGCGGTTGTAGACAGGGTGATCTGCTTTTACCTTACGTTTTTGTACTTTGTGCTGAAATCTTTTCTCATATTCTGTGGATGTGTGGAGAAGTGAAGGGGCTGATTTTGCATGGTACTGAATTCAAGGTTTCTGAATATGCTGATAGTACTACCTTGATAATTTATGAAGACTAAAACAGTGTCTTCGAGATATTGACAGTTCTAAAATGGTTTAAAAGTGTGTCAGGACTGGATATTAACAAGGAGAAACCCAATTTGGTAGAGATTAGGGCTCCAAATAGCAGAAGCTTGTTTTGGAAGGGCAAATGTTCATGTGGATGGGCAACAACTTCTTGAGTATTATGTACCATTTATGATATCTATAAAATGGGAGAATTAACTCAGCTAAAGTTACTCAGAGATGGTTGAAATCAAATGATTAACACAAATACGGCATTCAAAAAATGTAACACCTCATGGTTAAGTGACACTAATAAAATCATTGCTATTATTTAAATTTACCCATATGCTTAGGTCTCATCCTAGTCTCAATTTTCCGTGTGTTAAAGAAGTTGATAACACATTCTCAAACTTATCATGGAGTGACAATGCTCCAAAGCGGACAAAAGATACTTGAAGGCAAAATTTACCAATGGGCAAACATTCTGCACAACATTCTACTTTTCGACAAAAATCTAAAACTAAGTTGATTAAAACTATTTCTTTGCTCTCAAAGTAAATGGACTATCTTTCCTAAGGAGTTTGAATTGGAATATTCTGTCGTACATGAACAAGACTTCATGAAAAAAATTAATTTGGAAAGATTTAATTACAAGTCTCAATATATATGGGTAGGTGAAGCAGCACTATATGAGGATATCTTGAATATTTCCCTACTGTAGAATCCCAAAAATGTGCATTTCCCCCAAAAGAAATTGGCTGGAGAAGGAATTTCAAAAATAGTAACTAGCATAACCAAATAGGAATCATGCTTCCTCTTGAAGACATACAATTAGTTTATGACATTAAAACCAATATCATCAAATATTATAGCATCAGTCAAGAGATTTTGTGGAATAAAGCAAGACAGCTATGGTCTGATGTTGAAAATTGGTTTTGCTGACGGCACAATAACTGATACGAACATACTAGTAGGTGATTCAGAAAAAAAATTAAAGCCTTAATGACTGTTCACAAGGGCAGTATGTGTATTTAAGGTGCACCCGAAGGCATCCTGGCCAGACCAATGGACCGGGGGGGTCACTTGGGTATTTAGGGGGGTGCAAACGTTCGTTATCAAAATTAAAAAATACCCCTAAAGCACTGATTTCTGGTCAAAAAAGCACCCTTATTTTAATAAAACGCTGATTTTTTCCACTAAATAAACACCCCTTCTTTTGTCAAAACGCTGACATTAAATGAACGGGAACACGTATTTTAACTTAAGATTTTATAATCCTCTGCTTGTTTAGCGGCAGCAAACTCGGAAGCCCAGTCACTTCACTTCTCCTATATTTCGTGGATTGTAAGGGGATTTTGACCCCCATACTTCGTACCTGAGTACAAAAAAGTACCCTTCTTTTACAAAATCGCGGACATGCGGAGGTCTTAAAAAAAGACCCCTTCTTCCGCGAAATACGTAACGCAGGTGCGACCCCCCTCTGTACCTGAGTGCCCCCGCCGGGACCAATGGCTTTCGGCCCGGGGTCTGGTCAGGATGCCTGAAGGCGCACATTTAATACATATATACTGCCCTGGTGAACAGTTATTAAGGTTTTTATTATTGCCTGCCGGCATAAGACGTTTCTTGGGGTCTAGTTAATAGCATCTTGTAATATGTAGTGTGCAGACCAACAGAAAGCATTATTCATGGGGCATCATTAATGACCGGTCACATGGTGCAAATCATGATTGCTGATTGGACAATCCAAAGCAAGCAATAGTAATGGGTATTGATACTTTTATACTGCTTACTTAAAAACCTCTAAACAATTTAAGGAAATAGGGGAAAACCATAAGTACTCATCCAATTAAAAATGAGATGAAGAACTTTTATTTCAAGAAAAGTACAGGTTTTGCATGAAGGGAGAACGAATCAATTTGAGAAGAAATAATCCTTTCTAAGGAGTTCTTTTGAGCGATAGGTTTCTACATGATTATAACACATATACAAATCTGTAATATAGCTTTATCATTTCAGCCATTCCACCTTATGGGTCCACATTGGGGCTGGAAGTTGGTCACGAGGGTTTGTGTCACAGATCTTTCTGAGACTAATTTTTTCTGAAACTAGTATATCTCAAGGGCAAAAGCCCAAAAAATCTGCCTACAAAGTCTTCAAACAAAAATTTTACAGCAGTTTGAAGTTAAGGCTATCCAAATTTCAGAGGACCACTCAAAACATGACCTTTATTTGATTTCAGGCTTGTACTAATGTATTGAAAAGGCTAATACCCCATTATATGCTATTTTTATGAAGTAAACTGTATGATGGTTCAAATAAATACAGCTTTTGCATATATTTCACTTGTTTGTTCATCATTTTGCCACTGTTTTGTGAGGTATAGTTTCAAAACTGCAATGAAGTCCTGAAAGTATTGTCTAACTTTAGCTGTAAAAGTGAGAGATCTTTCTGAAAAATAGTCCAACCTATCTCAGGGAAAGGACAAATTAGTGCTCTGGGACTGGCCCAAAAGATGTAGAGCATAGGTGAAAGCATCGCTGGTTAATAGCGCATTGAAAAACGTTTCGTAAGTTGCGATATTTCATGTAGAAATATGAAATTTTTCAAAATTAATATTAATGTTCAGAAATCATCTTAATAGGCCTAAAGACACCTAATTAACTTAATTTGTTAATTTGGACTTCATAGCAGTTGGCGATTAGGCTAGTATTTTTTTCGTTTGTAGGTTGCAGAAAATGGTAAAATGGAAAATACATGAATACAGTCTAAAAATCAAAAGGTTTATTGAAGAAACCTGTCAAATACGAAATTAAAATATACATAGATATCACAAGCACCTATCCCAACAATCGTTGGCAAGGCTGAGCCACTTTGGTATGTTAAATTTCACCCAGAAGGCACTTCAAAGTATAAAAGTATAAAATTAATTAAAATGAGGTGTATCTTCTCGCTTGGCAACACCTTTCAAAGGCTATAATGGTGAATTATATTGTACTACTCATAGTTATTTGACCTTTTCATAATGATGAAAACAATTTCTAACTGCATGAAGCTAGTTTGGACAACAACTCTTCACACTGACCTGCATTGAAGTATTGACTAAAATAGTTTGTAGGTTTCAGGTCTGCTACCTTAAGTTGTATCTCAATGTGAAGGTTTGAAACTAGGTAGGTAAGCATCTAATGTCCATTATTACCATATATATAGGAAAGTTATACATTGTGCTATTGAAATCACATCAAAATTATTGCTTTGGCACAGCATCAGTACAAAATATGTTTTTTCATGACACAGATATGGAATTATCACTTTTATGATCACATAACTGCACAATGGCACCCTTAAATACTTAAAAGTCCACTCATAAAAATAGAATGACACAAACAAAATGAATAATGCAAGTTTCCCACCACTTTTACACTACTACCGAACTTCAAAATGGAGTGTTTGAGTAAGTTATGTAAGTTGCGCAGATCTTCTCCAAAATGATTAGACCTTTGAACATCATTAAAGGAAGTAAGTAATGACTAGATTGGAGTAATACTTGCAAACTAAAATCGAACACAACTGTGACATTGAATAAATCACATACATGGAATGTTATTGGGGATAAAACATCTTCACAATGTCATTTGTGACTCATTTTTTACTAGAGTTATGACACAAGTTATGCATGACTCTGATGCACATTGATCCTAGCTACTGGCTTATACCATGTAAGCCAGTATTCATGCAGTATTTTTCCCTAGGGGGTCGAGGGTCATGCAAATCTTGTTCTGTGGACCGATAAGGTGGAATGGCTGATTTAGATATATTCTATTACAAAATGTGACATACACATGCTATATTGTCGGCTGCGCCACATCGCAATTTTTATTTGTACTCTGTACTTGTTGACATGTTGATAAATGAATGAAAATTATTTAAGAACAAGTATTTTTTTTATATTCAATGACATATGTGTGTCAACAATGTGTAACCCATAAACCACAGACCAATTTGATTCACAACTTTCAAATTACATATCTAGTGAGGAAATATGCTAACTGCTAGTATCTACCATCTACCTACTTCATTATATGTTATGATTCTTTCATTAACTATTCCCTGGGGGGGGGGGGCGCACCCGTGTTACATATTTTTGCGGATAAAGGGGTCATTTTTGGGACCTCCGCATGTCCGCGATTTGGTAAAAGAAGGGTACTTTTTTGTACCCAGGTACGATGTATGGTGGTGAAAATCCCCTTAAAATCCATGAAATATACGCGGCTCTGACGCTGACTGACGCCCAAAGTGACTGGGCTTCCGAGTTTGCTGCCGCCACTGGCTGCCGCTAAACAGGCAGAGGATTATAAAATCTAAAGTTAAAATACGTGTTCCCGTTCATCCAATGTAAGTGTTCTTCTTTACTTCAGGGGTATTTGAAAAATTTGATAACGAGCGTATGCCCCCCCCCCCCCCCCCTTCTGTACCTGAGTGCCCCCCCCCCCCCCCCCCCCCAGGTAACTATTCTCTTCACTCCTTTCTGTAGTTTACTAAGACAAGTCTGATTAAAAGGTGTTGTACTTGTTGATCAAAGCAATCTCTTCAGCTATTGAACATCATTTACGTTAAGAGGCTGTGCGGAAACTGCTATGACTTGTTTTCATGTAGTTTCGTTAGCACTGATACCCTAATCAAGAAAAGGGGCCAGCTCTGAAAGCATTGGAACTAACTGATTGCTGTCTCTCACCACTGCTCCGTTTCACTCACACTCGAGGGATGTAAGAAAGGTTCATGTGACTTATAGTAAGGCGGAGTTTTGCATTGGGTACTCAGTTATTCAAGTTTAGCTAGTACTAGTTGCAATTATGTAGGTGAGATAGACAAAAAATGCCGATGATAAACGAGATATCAGAGTACAACCGATTTAGGACTTCTTTCTTAAAAGGTTTCTGCTGCTTAAGTTTCCTTTTCTCAAGGCATGTTGTCAATAAAGAGCAAGAGTGCCCTAGTAATTACTTCCATCTGGTTGGTAAACATCTCTATTGATTACATTGTGTTCAGTGTCCCAGAGCTGAATCTCCTGAGTCTAATGGCTACAGGTGAATTGTTGAGAGAACTTACAGTAGAATTGACAGTTACTGCCATAATAACCAGGTCCACAGGAACTTCCATCTTGGCTGTAGTTTGGTGTTGGAGTGTTCCTCCCAACCTATTGAGACACAAATAGGAAAAGGCAACAGATTATCTTTAGTGACGAAGACATCTGAATAATAAGAAAATCATCACAGTAATAACAATCATTGACACCTGACAATTCTGTTTGATTCAAATCTTGCCTTTTTAAATCAGACCCTTGCTTTTCACACCTATCGAAGTAATTTCAGAACCAATTAATAAAAAGTGCTGCCACTTCTTTCCTTCTCATCAGTCTAATATTGCTTGCTGCCCATAACCTCGTCGACCGATATATTGGGTATTGCAGCAGTGTTGGTTGAATGATAAGCTTATCATTTTCATGAAGTAGAAATTGTTCATTTGGAGAGTGCTTAACTTGCAACATTTCCAAGTAATAAACTATGTAAGCTGATATGCATCGTCAGACTCACAAATAAGACTGAATTACGTTTATCTCTTAGTCAACTGTTTATCTTCCTAGACGACAGGACTACGCTTGGAAGCACGCTTATATTGAACATCTGGTCTGCTGCACGTTTGTTGGAGAATTTGTGTTGGCATTGTACAAAATATTCAATTTAAGGAGGAAATCTAGGAGGGGGGGGGGGGAACTTTCGGCTGTCCTCGGATGGCCCTCGAGTATGGATATCAGAACAAATGATTACATATGAGTAGAGCTCACTGTCCCTAAAGCTCGACCAAACGACTTTCTATCGACGTGCAATCTAGAAAACAAAAGGCAGGGCGGCCTCTTGATGATACTTATATCTGGACCAACAGCGTGAAACTTATACGCCCTTTCTGAAAGGAGTTGAACTGTCAGAACCATTGATATTTTATTGACTGGCCCTATTTTCGAGATTTCAACGCCTTTGTACGATGGACCAAGTGTGAAAAAGAAAATATTTAAATATTTTTTTGAATGGTATTTCGGAAGGAAGAGTACCGCAGTTTCTCCAATTTAGACTTCTTTTGAAGGTTGCCGACACCCATAATTGTGGGTGTACGTAGGAGCTGCGTTTCTCAAAAAATCCTATACTATCCTCCTGTGAGGCCACAATGTATTCATTATCAGAAGACCTTTCATGCAATGGTTACTTTGTATCGGATAAATTGTCAACATGTTATAACTTGTTTCACCTATCTCGGTTCCCAGTGTCATTTCGCTATATAGATATAACGATAACTCCCCATACCATTAGGAAAATGAGCCAGGCAACCAGCCATTGCTTGAAATATATTTTCCCTTTTTCTATAGTGGTCGGGGAAAAATATATTTAAATATATTTTCTCCCCCAAAATACGGTGGTGAAAATATATTTAAATATATTTTCTCCCCCAAAAATACGGTGAAGAAAAAATATATAAATATATTTTCTCCCCCAAAAATTCGGTGGTGAAAATATAATTAAATTTATTTTCTCCCAACAAAATACGGTGGTGAAAATATATTTAAATATATTTTCTCCCACAAAAATACGGTGGTGAAAATATATTTAAATATATTTTCTCCCACAAAAATACGGTGGTGAAAATATATTTAAATATATTTTCTCCCAACAAAATACGGTGGTGAAAATATATTTAAATATATTTTCTCCCCCCAAAATATGGTGGTGAAAAAATATATTTAAATATTTTCTCTTTCACACTTGGTCCATCGTACCTTTGGCCCCTTGTATATTACTGCTGAACGTTACCTTCCCACTGATACTGTCATCCCTCGTGTTTAATGTCACAGATTCGATAACCAATTACATACCATGCGTACTGCAATATTGTGTAATGATTATGCATATTCATCTTGAAAACACATCTATCTCTCAAACAAAGTTGAATATGTTCATGTCAGGACATGGATGAATACTTGAAATTGTGTGGCTATGAGTCTACAATGTCTGGCCTCAGGTACGGTGTTACAATTAACACACATGGTAACACTAATAGGTTTGTTTTTCAACTCCTCTTAACAATGGACAGCATGTTATCATCTAGACCAACACATGGTAGCACATCATTTGAAGATGTGTGTTCTGTCCGATCAAACAATGACTGTCAGATCAAAGAATGGCAACATGATGCGAATGTTGGATTTAACAATTAATCTCTTTCAATTTACGAATGAATTTAAATCATATGAAATATCCCATTCTGCTGATTGTCACACACTTGAGATAAACATCATCATTATTATGTTGACTATTGTTTAACGTATTATTACTATCTTTATTATTAGTATAATCATCATTGTTAGTATCATTAAAATTTCGATAATGGGTCCAAGATGTCGATAACGATTTGTAAAGTAAATATTTATGAGTCCATGTATGTTAGGCATATGGCACCATCACAAACCAGGTACATGTAGTCGCTAGTCGCGTGTATGTGCGACCTGTGCCATGTCCTTAGACATCGTGTCTGATTGAAACTGTGATTGTAAAGCTAGTAAAGGCATTCATACGCAATAGTTATGTGCAAGACGAACAACCATACATGTATATGTAAAAGGATTATGACCGATTAGAAACCTTGTTGATCCTGTGCCGTTACATTCTTTGGGTTTTAAAACTACAATCTGATGTTGTTGGCACAAAGCTTATTTTCAATGGGATATACTCTTCTTGGATCTTGGAATTCATTTGTACTTTTAGCTAAATTATTATGACTGCATATGTCTGACAACCAGCAGCAGGGGGCTTGGACGTTTAGAGGATAAGCAGAGACACGACGTCTAAGGTCAAGGCAAAGGCCACGAACACAAGCAAAGTTTTGATTTGTGATGACGTCAAGCGTGTAAGGGCCGTTCCATTTAAAAGTGTGGAGGGGGGGGGGGAGGAACGGAAGATGATTAAAAATTCGACATCCCCCCCCCTCCTGCCAGAAATTATATATACTCTAATGGTATAAACTAATTAAAAATTCGGCCCCTCCCCCCCCTTCAAAAAACCTTCCGTTCCTCCTCCCCCCCCCCCCCCCCACACACTTTTAAATGGAAAAGCCCTAACCTATATGGACTCCTGAATGTCTAACTCACATATCAATATCTGCACAAAAGTAATACATGTTCCAATCTTGGTTCCCTTTTCAAAATATGGCATCTCTCTCTGACATTTTCTTTCTTAATGTTTCAATCTTGGTTCTCGTTATCTTGGTACTCCCCTGCCTTTTTTGGTCTCCCTTGCATCTATTGAATGAATGTGCAAAAATCATTCCATAATGTTCTGTTACATTTTGAATCATTACACACTTTACAGGATAGATATGTGTGTTACACCTAACAATTGCACATTACACCCCACACAAGACTAACAGCGATATTGACATCTGTGTTAAAACCGTACTTGAAGGCACCTTATGGCAATAGTAAAGCACATCCTTTCATTTGACTACTGGGCACCAAGACGGTTCACAATGTGCGAAAGTTACTATTGAATTGGGGTAATTTGGTGATTTCCAATGGGTAGTTTTCTCAACATTCATTACAGTCACAGTTTAGGCTAAATATTTCAGAAACAAATGCAATATCAGAAATTTCGAATTTCACAAGTTGGCTAGAGCTCTACTTACCACTTTCATATACCTTGATCCCTGCTCTGCTGCGACTTTCGAAGCAAGACGAAAAACTCAATTATTTTTTGATTAGAATAAGTGCCCTATACTTCACTGAAAGCTAAATCATGACAGGAAATGGCCACATATTAGTAGAACTTTTGAAAGTCACTAAATACAACTTCCAAATCTTAATAGCACGCTAAAACTCCTATGTTAAGCTGTTGACTAGTGTATCATATACTACTCTACATAAATATCCTATGCACTCTTGTGTAGTCAGTCCCAATAAAACTGCTTACTTACTTATATTTAACGAGTGGAAATCTGGTGAGACTGTACCCTCTTCTTATTTTGCATTTAGAAGTTTGTGTATCGTCGTTTTATTGCCACATCTCAGCTAGTCTATAAAGTTTTACATTATGGAAGAAGCTAAAGTACATGGCTCGAAGAGACTCTAAGTTGACTCTAAGTTGTTACTTACACCTTCCGTAAAAAGCGCTTTGATTCATGGAGCATAAGCAATATAGTGGAAAACGGCATGCAATTAGTGGGAGCGCCTTAGACACCAGGTTACAAGATGAATCGATATCGCAAACAACCCTCTTAGAACAAGAAGCTGACACGCATGGGTAGAGTTTCCTGATTCCCACGAACGTTAAGTAGTTTTGTATCTTCCACTGTTTAGAGAGCAAAATGTATGGGAGCACCTATTGATTGGCAGTGCTGCATGATGACCATACATTTTTGTTTTGGCAGCAGAAATAATGGCAGCGGCGATAAGAGAGAATACAGAGATTAAGGGTACATGTATAAAGATTTTTGAAAAAGAGCAAAAAAATTCATTGTATGCAGATGACACCATATTGTACTTAGCAGCTCAAGAAAGAAGCCTAAGTTTGGCCCTCAACACTGCAGGAGGGAATTATCTGTGTCAACGATCTACTCTGTAACGGTGATTTAATCTCACTAGAAAACTTGCGCCAAAGTAAAAATGTAAATTGTAATTTTCTAGAGTATGAGACTATCAAACACAAAATACAAAGTATTCATACATATCACATTAAGGAAAGAGCTGCAGGCCCAATTTTGTCAATTATGCTGGACGAAATAAACTTGTCAGGTAAAGGGTGTATTCAAATATACAGAATTATTCAAATGAATTCAGAACAGGTCATTGATGAGGCTAGAGAAAAATGGGAAAATATTTTAAATGAAGATATCAGCATTGAAGATGTATAGTTTGCCTTCAGAATTTCACAAAAATTACCAAAATGTGTTTTTAATAGATATACTCAATTTAGAATTTTACATAATAGACCGAACATCAAACAATTACTTCAAAATGAAGATATTCGATTCAGCAGAATGCCCATTTTGTTTTAACATACCAGATAGAACACCTCATGCCTTAATTAACTGCCCAATATCAGCTCAATTGGGGAGACGTGTTGAATTATGGCTGCAAGTGAATGGGAACAAAAGCATTAAAATATCAGATAAAGAAAAGATTTTAGGCTATATAGATTACATAAGAGACAGATTTATTATAAATATGTCTATACTTAACACGAAAATCAATATTTATAAAATGAGGCAGGATTGTAACCAGATGAACCTAATAGAGGTTCTCCGACTCCTTTACAAAGAGATGAAAGCTGATTACTATGAAAGTGTATAACGAAAAATGGGAAAAAATGTAGGGAGTTACTATGTTCCATATTTGAGAAATAGATGATATAAAATTATCTCCGTCTCCTACCAATGCTTATAGGATGAATATAACATACAAGCTCGTGTCTTTTACAATGACAACAAATTTGTATCTGTGTGTGCAATGTGTGTATTGTTTATATATATATATAAATATTATATATATATATATATATATATATATATATATATATATATATATATATATATATATATATATATATATATTCCATTTATGTCTTTTATGTTGTTTAAAAAAATGAAATAAAAATCGATTTACAACTTTTTGTAATTTCAGAATTAAAAAAACCCAGCAAAAGACATGGAATTTGGTAGCAGTGCTCGGTGTTCGCCAGGGCTCAGTGACCCGGGGCCACTTGACCCATGGGACACTGATCACTAGTTGTGGGTGTCCTTCCCAGTTGCAAGTGACCCCATACATTTCTCTACCTACATTTTTAATGGTTAATATACTATTAATTATTGAATTACCATGACATATAAAGGGGTTAGCATGCATTGCGCATTGCGTCAATTCTGCATTTCTTATGTTTGTGCATTTTCCCCCATTTTAACACATTTGTATTGTTTTGTGTTATATTATGCGTATCATGAATTATACCACTACCCAATTGTGTAGAACGAGTACATTTGTATATACGCCACTGCCTATTGCAGGCATATATTGTTGATTCTTCCATATTTCAATAAACAAAAGAAATATCAATTGCAACTATGTGCTGGAGTGTTTTGCAAACTGACTCAACATGTTTACATTTAATTGTCACCTGGGAGGATTACAAATCCTTCAAATTACAATCCAAACCATCTTGCCATAGACATTGGTCATTGTAATACAAAAACACCAGTCTGTGAGGAGTGCATCTAGTATCCAATGATTATTTATTAGATATGTCACTGACAATTTCATAGTTCAATATCAGAAAACATGAATATTGCGAAGCATAAACATTTATATGACAAAGTGTAAGACAAGAGCCTACAGTTTCCAGGCATGATCCTAATAGGAACAGCTCTGTCCTAAAAAGAAACGATGTAAATCCAAATACTAACAGAACGGTAACCTACATATGGAAGGTGACTTGCAATTGACGAGTGCACTTCTAAATCATAGCAGATACACATAGAATCCAAGCCGCCTTCGTAATTACTTGGTCAATAAAATAGCTATTTCAGCTTTTGATAATGACACGTTTATCAATAGTATTCGCTATACTTAAATATTTATTCAGAAGATACTGTGCATGATTCCATTACTCAATAGCATGCCATGAAAATAACAGTCTACTAAGAACAGGCAGATAACTGTATACAACCCCCGTGATAATTGTGTGAATCAACCCGGCGGTTTCATAGGAGCAATCTACTTGGTAAGGCGCCATTTTGGTGTTCGATGTAGCTTAGATAAATAAAAAACAAGTGGGTATGAAACCAGCCGGTCAACCTGAACAGGCTGGCTGCATCGTTTACTGCCACATCACAGCTAGTATATAGTCTTACATTAAGGAGGAATTTGGAATTTCGTTTTTTGTCACATTTTCGCCAATTGTGGCTAATTTGTGACTAGCCAGTTGTAATTAATGGAGGAAATCGGAGTACCCGGCGAGAACCACCGCCGTACCCATCGTTACTAGCTGCTTTCGCACATGCCCAGGCCGGGAGTCGTGCCCAGGCAGTGGTGAGAGACAGCATGCAGTCAGTGGCGGGGCCTTAGACCACACGGCAGAGCAGAGCAGGCCTTACATTGAGGAGGAAGCTAAAGTACATGGCTCGAAGAGACATTAAGTAAACTCTAATTTGTTACTTACACCTTCCAGAAAAGGCGCTCTGAGCCGGGGACCATTAGCAGTAGTGAAAGACGGCAAGCAATTAGACACCACGTTACATGATGAATCGATATTGCAAACAACCATCTTAAAAGCAAGAAGCCAACACGCATGAGTAGAGTTTCCTTATTACCTGGAACGTTGAGTAGATATGTATCTTACACTGTTTATAGAGCAAACACTGTGGGAGCACCTCGATACAGATTAGCAATACTGCATGGATGTCATATTTGTTTTATTATACCGAACAACATACAAAACACAAAAGGGGAAAAATGACAAACTCAAGAAATTTTGGATAAATACTCTTTTGTAAAAAGTTTACAAATTACAATAACAGGGATGTCCAACTGTTGCATTGACGCATCAGAGTGCAACAGAAGCCCCAAAACGTACAACAGGAGAAAACTTTCAGTTTGACTCAGAAAATTTTCTGAAAACATAAACAAATGAGTCTAATCGATGTTTCACTTCCTTTTTTTTAAATAAAATTTGTATCAGAAAACGTTTAAATTCCATTTATTGATACCACCGCTTAATTAATCTAGGTGCTTATTTATTAGCAAGACACTGATCCTTATTTGTTTGTTTGTACTTTTACTGTCTTTATTAATTTGAGCAACTCTAACTGTGGTACCAGCTGTTGTTTTGTATATGCTGTCTATTGGTCTCATCACAGTAAGACTCTAACTTAGAGATTCGAGCATTTATTAAATAGCATCTGCGCCAAGAAAGCTTGGCGCTCATATCTATAACTTGAAACACCCCCCAAAACCAGTCACGTTCGTACCATACCTTATTTGTTTGTATAATTATATCTTTATTTGATAAAAATCCGTTGCCTGGTGCCTGTTAGGCACGATTTTAAAGTTGAGGCGGTCAGCCTTGTGGATTTCACATCAGCGATGGCTGACGTTTAATATGCACGCATGCGCATCGAGCTCATTGACCTAGTTTCACCGGTAGCAGTGATTATTCCATTAATTCACGGCTGTTGCCGTGAATTATTCAATTAATTCATGAGCTGTTAAGGACAATAGCCTGTCACCAAGTAGTGAGGAAATCATGACGATTAATCCATGGCCCTTGACTAATCAGAATCAAGAATCTTCGCGTGAGGTATAAAATATATATATATATATATATATATATATATATATATATATATATATATATATATATATATATATATATATATATATATATATATATATATATATATATGCATATATATATATATATTTATATATATATATATATATATATATATATATATATATATATATATATATATATATATATATATATATATATATATATATATATATTCAGTTTTCTTGGGCTATTGACCTAATCATTGCTCTTATTTGACCTTGATATTTTAAACAAGGTCACAATGTCAGCAAAAACTTACTATCAAAGAAAAGTCTGATTCATTGCGATTCTAATAAGGGGTCATCCATATAGGCTGGTTTCACAACAGGTTATGAAAAATTATTTTTTGCTCACCATCCTTTTACTTGAATCTTCAGTTTCATTAAAACCACTATACAGTACTGTTTATGTCTCTCATAGATAACCATGCTAGATTCTTCTTCAATATATTCAGGAAAACAAAAATTAGAGAAACACATCTAAATTTGCAAAACAATAAATGTTGCTAGTCTATACACTGAACCGTTATATAGGAATCAAAATACACAAATTATTTTAGATAAATCAATTCGAGTTTTAAATGCCAAAAATGTGAAAAAAGTCTAATCAGACCATATTTGACCCCATTTGACCTTCAAATATAGGTCAAGGTCATTTTCCAGGCTAACTTAAATTATGATATTCAGGCAATGGGAAATCATAGGGTGCCTTAGTATTTCTCTTTTAGGCACAGTAAAGGGTCCAAAGAGCTGCTGAAAGTTACCCTTCATTTTCAACCTTAGTCCCATATTGACTTCTATATCATGCTCTAATCAGACATAGATATTCAATTTTTGACCTAAAAGTAATAATTTCTAACAATTTTCTGCAACTTCTTATCATTCAGTGTGTTTACCTCAAATTCTCCTGTTGTTAAAAACACCACAAAATAATACTGACATAATTTCTGAGGTCTAAACATTAAAAAAGATGGCTTTTTCATGCCATTTGGATTCTAGATTTGCGTTTTGATCTGAATATTAGCGTGATTTGACCTTGACCTTGAGTTCAAGGTCAAATTGTCCAACTCACATGCTACCAATAAAAAGTCAGATTAATGGCAATTCCAACGAGGGGTCATTTGTCAAGATTACTTAAATAGTTTAGATTATATGTTTGATTTTCCTACCCCCCACCCCATGTTTGACTTTTTTTTGGTGATTTGGGATTTTTAACAGTATCCCTAAAGAATGTCAAATTTCTCGGCTCGCCACCAATTGCCAGCTTGTCATCATGCAGTTCTATAAATTTCAGATACATATCAACTTCTTAGACCATGAATGGTTGTGTGCCACTGCCTATTTGGGTTACTCGAAAAGGAATCAAAATACACAAATTATTTTAGATAAATCAATACCAGTTTAAAATGCCAAAAATGTGAAAAAAGTCTAATCAGACCATATTTGACCTTCAAATATAGGTCAAGGTCATTTTTCAGGCAAACATAGACATGAGGTTCGGGCAATGGGAATTCATAGGGTGCCTTAGTATTTCGCTTTTAGGCACAGTAAAGTTTTGCAGAGAGCTGCTGAAAGTTACCCTACATTTTCAACCTTAGTCCCATATTGCCTCCTATATCATGCTCTAATCAGACAAAAATATTCAATTTTTGACCTGAAAGTAATAATTTCTAACAATTTTCTGCAACTTCTTATCATTCAGTCTGTTGACCTGAAATTATCCTATTGTTAAAACACCACAGAACTATACTGACATAATTTCTGAAGTCTAAACATTAAAAAAGCTTTTTCATGCCATTTGGATTCTAGATTTGCGTTTTGATCTGAATATTAGCGTGATTTGACCTTGATCTTGAGTTCAAGGTCATATTGTCCAACTCACATGCTACCGATAAAAAGTAAGATTTATGACAATTCCAACGAGGGGTCATTTGTCAAGATTGCTTCCATAGTTAAGATTATATGTTTGATTTCTTACCCCCTAATCCATGTTTGACTCTTTTCTTTGGTGATTTGGCATTTTTAACAGTACCCCTAAAGAATGTCAAGTTTCTCAGCTCGCCACCATTTGCCAGGATGTCATCATGCATTTTCATACACTTCAGATACATAGCTTCATGAAAAACCATGAGGACATGTGTGCCACTGCCAGTTTGGGTCGACCCCTAAAATGGGGTCCCTGCTGCTTTACTAATGATAAACAACCCAGCAATGACGTGGAAAACTGGGAAGCAGTGCTCACTGTCCACCATGCTCAGTGACCAAGGGGTCAGATTACATTCCAAACGTTAACCATCTAGATATAGACATTCGCAATTATAATACAAAAACTACCCGTTTGTGAGGAGTGTGTCTAGTATCTATTTATTATTTCTTTAATGTGTCCCCGATAATGTTGTAATTGAGTATCAGAATGTGTTTTGTTTTTATTTTGTCTTAACATGTAGCTTAGCAGTGTCTTTTTCAGGACTGACCTAATCCTTACACAATAAGCAAAAGTCAGTTCAAAAGCGACTATCTCACACAGGCGCCAGGAATTTCAAAGTGGGATTTTTTAATCTGAGTTGAATGTTTTGGGACGTGTGATATGCGAGCACAGAGCTATTAGTACCCAAGGGTCTGGTGGCCTTAGTTGATGACAGGGAATGGGTCATGTGACACACTTAGATTACGTATCATCCTCATTTTGGAAAATACTGACGCTCTCATTAGCCAAAAATCATCCCCTTTCAGTAAACCCATGCTTCAAACAAGTGTTGCCAACATTTCGAGTGACTGTCTAGATCTAAAAGTATGTGCCTTAGCAGATAGTGCGGTTTCTCTATTACATCACATATCATCATTTTGGGACGTGCTTGCATTTACATCAAGCTGTAATTTCCGTATTCCACATTCCAGGATTTTGCCTAGATCGTATCAGACCACTCTTGCTTACTTAGGAGTAAGTACAATATTCATCCCCGGCATTTACCACTTGATTACCATTATACAATTTGTTTTGCTATTCCAGTAAGCGCCTCCAGATTTTATCATTTGTTTAATCATAGGAATATATATTTGTGTGAAGCTCGTGATAGTACGAGTTGGGGGCACGTCAAATGGAAAGTCATGCAGGTGAATTACATAAATTTCGATTCACTAGTACAATCGACTAATTAAACACTGGACTACTACACTCTTGATCTTTGAAGATGTTATCCTCATGTCAGTATAGAAGTGCACTGCATGAAAAATAATTTTTAAATGATGGTTTTTAGTTAATGGAAAGTTATTTAAAAAACGCTACAAATTATTGGTATGGAAAAAATGTTCACAGATAAATTAATTGTCTCTAAAGAAAAACAACAACATTTTTTTGAAAAGGAAAATGAACATTTGTGCTGGGTAAATACTGTTTTTTTTTAAGAAAAAATCGTAATATTCCGTGTTATTCCTTGTAAAGTCTTTAACTGATCAGATCCTACTATAAATTCTGACAACTCATTTTCATAGCGTCTTAACGATAGTAATGGCACATCATGATGAGAGTTTGCTAATAGTGATGAGTACAATCTGAAGAGAATTTCATCCCATAGCTACTTTTTAAAGGCTTGTCACGCACCTGTTATTTGCTAAAATAGAACATATTTTATAGAAATTGTTAGGAATCTACTTTTTCAAACAGACAAAAAACTATACACACTGAACTTGGGCGTTTATGAGTTAAGTATGTTTCACACTTTCACAACTCTCACAATCATTTTTTTTACATAACCTGTTCTCTTGCCTGATTTTTGTCAAATAGGCCAGACCCCTTTGATCCAAGCACAACACCGTCATATCGAACATTTGCAGAAAGTATTTTCGAATATTTTGGCTAAAATACATTGTGCATGTTGATAGGTGTTTAGATAATCTTTAGTATGAATATAAACACAACTTTGACTTGAATTTGACAACCACGACCATTGAAATTCATCATGAACAAAGCATACTAAATGGAAAAGCTGTATTCTGATATACATATAGCTGTGCTGTATCTTCTTTAAATAATTGAAGTAAAAAAAACTGAGCTCGAGATGATACTACATTTTCATTGTTTTATATCTATAAGACAAGTAAAACATGCTAGCAGCAATACGGCTACTTCTTACCCAGTATCTTTTTGATCTATTTATCTGATAAGGTCAATAGGTTGTCCGATATTGGGTGATTAGGTAATACTATTTGTCTGAGAAGGTCAGTTGGACCTACGAATAGGGCCAGGTTATTATGTAGTGGTACTGCCAATAGGAATATGTACTAATACATTTAGTCAGTCAAGAGTCCTGGCAGTTTGTTATACTATGTGAAAATTATTACCAACTTTGAATAAAGATTGTCTATCTATATATTTTGGCTGTGCTGACATATCAGTATAGGCCAGACCTCAATAATGTATAGAGAATAGATAGGTATGTGTGAATACTGAAATGAAATATATCACCATTTATACCCCACTAGTATCATTGCGAATCTTGTCTTAGAGTGTAATATAGTACATGGGTATACTGAATCAACTGGTCATTGTATGTGAATTTCACCATATGGGCGAATCCCTATGGTGCGAGCATCAGCCGGTCAAGGTTCACCGGTCGTCTGTCTACTTCACATGCGGAAATGGATAGATGACTGGGCTATTCTCTGCCTACCTAGATAGCCCCATTCATGTCTCTAACAAGCACTTGTAGCTGCTGAGGAGGATTTTATCTGAAAACTTGAGACATATTTACTATGTAAGAAAAATATTAATATTGTTACCGACTTTGAATAAAATATATCTATCTATAACTGACTTTTGGCTGTGTTGACAAATCAGTATAGGCCAGAGCTCAATGATGTATAGAGAATAGATAGGACGGTGCGAATACTGAAATGAAATATATTACCATTTATACCCCCACTAGTATCATTGCGAATCTTGTCCTAGAGTGTAATATAGTACATGGGTGTACGGAATCAACTGGTCATTATATGTGAATTCCACCATATGGCCGATTCCCTACTGTCAGAACATGTGCCGGTCAAGGTTCACTGGCCGTCTGTGTGTGTATCATATGTGAAATACAAACTAAATAATATAAGCAACATTGAAATAAATGAGCTAGAAAATGCAAGTGAAGTAAATAGGAAACTAAAAAGATATGAATAAAAATCGCAAGGAATATACAGATACACTGGAGTCTAGAAGGTCCACTGGCCGTCTGTGTGTGTATCATATGTGAAATACAAACTAAATAATATAAATTATAAGTGACAGTGAAATACATGAGCTAGAAAATGCAAGGAAAGAAGTAAAAAGGAAACCAAAAGATATGAATGAAAATAGGAAGGAATAAAAAAAGATACACTGGAGTCTAGAGTGGCTAGATTGGCTAACAAATATTAACTGAACATGACTAGATAAGCCACAAACTACAAAGCGGACAATACAGACTTGTGTTGCCGGCTGTTCAAAATGGCAGAAGATAACTATGAACTCACGACCAAGTGCTCAGAGTATAAACAACTGGACAAAGACCTAAAAGTGTCAGAACTGTACAGTGAAAATGCACAGGAAGTGACAAAAGCAACTGAAGCAATTAATGAAAGAATGCATGGACCTTAGATGCGCCCAACCTGATGACAGAGGGAGTGTTTGCCACAGAACTCTAGTGTACGAGTAGCTCCTACTTGGGCCAGTACCTCACTTATGACATCATATGACCTGTGTTTACTAGATAATACAATGGGCGAGTCTGTCCCGTTTGTAATCTATGCGTGTACTTGACCTGTGGTTCAGTGTCAATACTGACGAGTATTGGCCAGTGGAAGCAAGTCTCTGGGATGTATTGTGGGGAATAGGGTTATATGCCAATGATCCTAGAGCACTACATAGAAAAACATGGAAAGGCAAGAACTGGTTGGGCTTCATTTTAACAGAATTGCGGGAAGAATTTTTCGCAGCTGAAATGTGTGATGAACCTAATTACAGACTTTGAATGAGATAAATTTACTGATTATGTCTCCCGCCTGGATGTGATTCTGCAAGTGAAGCGTTGAAATCTACCGAAATAAAAGTCAATTATTCCAATAATCAAATTTGTGAATGTCATTCTTTTTTTTGAGTGTCCACAGGTATGGTAATATGAAAATGTAAAAATGAAATGCCACCACAACTGATATATGTAAGAGAGCATAGAGAAGGAAATGTTTCGGGAGCCATTTTTGGCTCTCGATGGTGCCTGAAGTGACCAGTGGAATTTGGAACTTTGGCAACATGTGTTGTGAGTATATCCCCCCCCCCTCCACCCGGCCCAGTCCCATAAATTGAGCTTGGGGTGTATTTTCACAGCTGTACTGTGTATCGGTATGTGCTCTTTATATGCATGCAGTGACGCCAGTAGAAAACAATTGCGTTTATACACATCAGTGTTAAGTCAAGGGCATTACCCAAAAGTATGCAGACAGATGTTTGACAGAGGTGGTTTTCATCACATTCATTGCAACCAGGGTCTGATTTAGATGTCCATATTTATCATCCTTAAGTTTCCAATGTCATTGAATACCGATGGGATCAATCAATGATGTGACCATATTGGAAGATGTCACATGGTCCACCAAAGGCTTAGTTGGACAAAGGTCAATTTGGAATTTTGTTTTCTGTCACATTTATGTCCTATAGTGGCTAGTTCGTGACTAGCCAGTTGTAAGTAGTGGAGGAAACCGGAGTACTCAGCGAAAACCACCGCTTCACCCCAAGTCACTGGCAACTTTCTCACATGCGACAAAGATTCTATCACGCACACATATCACTTGTTAAATATATTAACCTTTATTCTAAAGAAACTTTGTCAATCAATTTGTTCTTGTACCGTTTGTCAGCATACCTTGTGGCTCCTTGACAGAGACTTAGACTTAACTATACATCGGGTACTTTAAACAATCTTATAACTCAACTCTGCATTGGAACAGGGCACACAGTTCAAGCAGTAAGCAATAGCCATGGAATGTCTGTTTGACAGATTCAGTGCATTCTGACATCTGGCATATGGTCATTTGCGCTCCAGCCTGATGTGTCTAGAAGACGCGGGGGTAAAGAAAATAATCGCTACGTTATTTATTGCAACATGTGGGAGCATTGCCGGTGAGTCGGGCTTGAGAGTCCGGAGATCATTTTCTTGCAACCATAGCAGCATTCGCAATGCATCCAAAACGACTCCTGGTAATATTGCTTATTTTTCTCATAAGTTGGGTATTTATCTACTATTCTGTGTTATTGCCACTTTGGACCAAAGGCTCTTATCCAGGGAGCTTTCGGATTTACGTACCTGGGACTTACGGCCACGGAATAACTGGTGCGGAGTCACCACCACCCAACAACACATTGCTAAATATTAGCGTCCCTTACTAAGGATATGCTAAAGGTAAGTTTATTCATTTAGTATGTAGTGCTTCGGTTTATAGCACCGACCTGAAATTATTATTAGGTGCCTTCATTTCAGAGGGGCCACACTGACCACTCAAACATTTCCTGTACTTGCCTATTGATTATTCTCTGTGGAAAGTAATCTTATTAATTACTGGACTTTCTTAATAGGAATTTCTTGGTTCCTTTCATTCTTTACAAGTAATACTAGTTTCTGAATTGGGCACTCCAGATAAGAGGGTGCTGAGGTACGCTTACCTTTAGCTGATAACATGGAATCCGCTATGCGCACCCTTACGCTCCTTACTTGAGCGTCTGCATTCATATGGGTTTCTGTAACCCTTGCCAGTTTCCATTGGTTTCTTGGGAGATTGTCGTCCTTTATCATCACAACTTCTCTGACTTCTAAATTCCGCCTCAACCCTAGCCATTTTCGTACTCTTTTCCATCGGCTCCAAAACTGATTGACCAGGTATTGGACGCCTCTCCATCTCCTTTGTGAATAGGGCTATGTAGAGAAAACATGGAAAGGCAAGAACTGGTTATGCTTCATTCGGGCAGGATTGGGTGACTTGTTTCTGATCTCCAAAGTGATGATTGAGTTAGCCAGCCAGTGCTTTTTTAAAGTTTTACAATAAAGCGAGTACTCAGCTAGTTTCCATGTAGAAAAAATAAAACATAAAAGTTTTGTAATATTCTACAAAGTTTTCAGGTATATCAAATGGAAAAAAGTTTGTCGAAGCGTTCTAGTAGTCATTCCATGGCGCCAAAAAAGTGTGCAGGAACATGAGCCACACATTTTAGGTAGGCCACGCGAGTTTTTCTGTTTTTGTTGGGGTTAGATTTCATGGCCAAAGAAGCAACTTAAAACACCAAACATTCCTTTCTGATCTGATTTGAAAATAAATGACTATGGACAAACATACGCATAAACGGAAATATATGACAATGCCTTTAATAAATAAAACTATTCTAAATGAAATTAATTTCTTGTAGATCTTTTCACAGCACCTCCGTAATTATTGTTAGGTTGTCACTATATAATGAGGTGTTTAATTATATTGTTGCATTTTAAGTTTGCATTTGAGAATTCCACAAAAGAGTGTCACTGTGGGACGTTACTGATACCCACCCCTGCTGTCTGCTCCATACAGTAAAGATATTTTCCCTGCACCAATGAACCATTCATCTCCAGCCACTTCTCATCTGTTAGCCGTGTGTGCCCTAATGTTCAGTTGAGAAACATGGGCATGCATATCGGTGACTCTATTAGATGTTTGTGAAAGCAATACAGATATTTAATTCATGTTCAATCATGACTATATGTAGATTTTTCTCTATAATTCTTGTTCACAAAGTTTAGTATTGAAAGCACTTTGTTCTTGAATAAAATCCACAGATCTACACATCGTCTCCACAGTTACTGATGATCGTTGAAGGTAAAGCCGCCCTTGAAAATGGATCTCTTTCTACATTTCAAATCCTGGATTTTAAACCTTTTATTCCCTTTCCTTTCGCATCCAAACATTCCTGAGCACTATCTTCAAGCCGTGCAGTCATTGGAGGATTACAAGGAGTTGCTAATACATTTTTTTGATGATGGCACTATCAATGTAGGCCGCTTGGAAGTTCTCAAATGTTTTACAGAAATGATTTGCCGTCAACTATCCCCCAAAAAAGCCTTGGATATTAGAAATCATTTCGAAAATGTGATTGGAAGTGTTTGAAGACATAGTTATGGCAAAACAACAACTTAAGGGGACTTCTACCTTCCCCAAAGTATGCTATCAATAGTCATGTCTGCTGTCTAATTCAATAAAGTAACCAAATTAACTTATGATGGTTCAGTCAACCCTCACGTTGCCCACCTTGGCTCGGTATAAGTGATGACATCATGTTGAAAATGATGTCACGTAGAATGGGGTTTGCCACGTCATTAGGAATTAAAAGATGAGCTACTCCCAGAAGCATGCCACTCAATTGCAAGTAATGATTAATGAACTGAACCTCGCATTTTGAATAAATGAATAATAGAAAATCTATGTAATGTATGCAAAGGATATATAGCATAACCTTGTAATTGATTTCCGAAAATGTGGCATACTGTCATAATCTCTAGGGCCCAGGAACAGTTGATTGTTTGGGTTGTCAGTTGTGGGGGGGGGTTAAAAGAGACACAATCCATTAGTCAAACTTAATTAGACTATAGATGCAATGTAGAATCAGCACATTCATGTTTCACAAATGGAGGTCGATTTACAATTGGTAGGTCACCTGACTATGTTCATATTTACATGAAATCTTGATATCAAGGGATACTGGCATTGGTTATTTGAGAGTTATCATATGTGAGGTCATAATGTAAACAATAAGCTGTATATCAAGGCACAGAATTTCACCTGATGGTACCATTTGTCTGATCATTGATCTACAATGAGTTTCGGCTACAAGATGTTCCCTTTGAACAAACACTCAACTTTGCTTATCCGTAAGGGGAAAAATGCTGAACCATACGTCTTTCTCCAGAGAAAGAAAGAGGACAAAAGCAGTTTCATCTACTTGACCATGTCTGAGTGGGAGATGATGGTGTCAACGTTGAGTCGTATTCATTCTATGGTGGAGCGAGTAGAAAATGACACAGACTCTGGAGATGTCAGTGTTGCTGGTGAAGAACTGACGCTCAACAACCGTTGTATTATCCGAGTTTCCAAGCTGCAAGACCAGGTGTATGTCAGAATTTTCGAGCATGAAGGGGAGCGCATCAACTACAGAAGGGGCACCAATATGGATGGCGAGGCATGGCAAGTTTTACAGGACAAGATGAGCGAAATTCAAACTGCACTTCATGAATTACGATACAGGGCTGATAAACAAAATACACTTGCAAACCAACTACCATCAAAGAAACCAATTGATAAGGTTAAACAGCTGACCACACTGCATCCTCCTCAACAAGTGAAGCTGCCATCTCCACCAGGGCTGATGGGTGTAACCCTATATTCTTGGCAGCACGTATCTTCAGATCGAAGCCTGATCTATGGTATTTCTGACCGACAGTTCTACACCAAGGATGCGGCAAAGGCTGATGCTGATAAGCACCCTGTGGACTTTGTTGACCATATAGGGTATGAATTGGTTATCAACACAACACCAGCTAAACTGGTATGTCATATGACACCCGAACAGATGTGTCTTAGAGTTTATGTGTTAAACCTTCGGAATGACATCCGAAAGAAGATGAATGACAGCTGTTATGGGTGTGAAGTTGATCATCCTTCTCAGGTGCAACATATGCAGAGGGGATGTTTATCTGATCTGACAGAAAGGAACCTGGACCTGCATTTGTCTTCAGCAATACTCGAGGTTATCTTTAGTAACTGCATAGAACGTGTACTCAAACAGGTAAGGGAAATCCTTCCTCTCCCTGAAGACATGTGTGATCATATTCAGACATGCTATGACATGACAGAAAATGACATTCGCATAGAACTTTTGAATGATGAAGTCCAAGAAATTGATGCATTGATCAATGAACTTTATTTTCTAAATAACTCGACAAACCCAGTATGGGATTTTATGACATAAAAGTGGCTAGTATAAAAAAAAAAAGGTCAAAGTTTATTTGTGGAAAGACTGAATCCAGTGTTGTGTGAACATTTGAGTATTCACGGAAATCTAGAATAAATTTTCAAAGTATTAATGATGTTGTTATTGTTGATGTTTGGTGTGTGTGTGTGTGTGTGTGTGTGTGTGTGTGGGACCTTGATTCTATATACTGTAATACTCAAATTTGGTCCTCCTTTATGTTTTTCACCTAAATGGGCAATTCATATCAGAGTGGGAGAAATGCCTGACTTAATTATACTACAACCCTGATCAGCCATACCAATCCTGAAAATAGATTGTATGAAATGAACAAAGAAGAAAGGAAATCTAAGATCAGCAGAAGACAGATAAAGAGATGGTAACAAGGTAAAAAAAAAAAAAAAAAAAAGTGCTAGACCAGATTGATGTGTTTTCATGTTGTTTGGGTTGAGACCACTCAAAACAAAAACTTGAAAAGAAGTCCTCCAGGTCATAAAATCCACTTTTGCAGAAGGCAAGAAGCCAAAACATTTAGGAACAGATCAAGGAGGTGAATTTATTATACTCAAAGTAAGGACATTTTTTTTTTAAACCTATATAAATCTTGAAAAAACAATTATTTTATTACATGGAAAGGAAACAAAATTATAGGTAAAGTGATGTCCTCCAAGACCTCGCAAAGAGTTACAAAGTGTACGTATCACAGTGCAATTAACATAATACAAGAAGATGTAAGTTAAGAAACTATATGGCAGGAAAGACAACTGTTTAAAAATTCAAGTTGGATGTAATAATACCACACAAGAGAACTATATTCTCCAGATCTTACCACTCAAAAATATTGATTGTAGAAACCTTCAATTGCAAAGTTATTAGTAGATACATGAGGGACAGAACACCTGTATATAAGCTGTCCCTGAAAGTGTCCCCTTTATTGTTTCTCGGTCCCTCTTTGTGTCCCTACGGTCCCTCTTTGTGTCCCTGAGTCCCTGAAAGTGTCCCTGAGTCCCTAGATGTGTCCCTGAAGTGTCCCTAAATGTGTCCCTGAAAGTGTCCCTTAAAATATGAAAGGGTCCCTGAAGTGTCCCTAAATGTGTCCTTACGTTTCTCTTGATGTCACTGGAAAAGTATCAAGGGCTGTTATGGGGAGGTTATTCATCATCTTAATATCCATAGGGCATAGACAGTTAAGATCTGTTTGGAGTGCATGCACAGTATACACCATGCCATATATTTCATTCTCCACTCTCTGATGCAAGCTCAGAATTCCTTCCTTTTCGCTGAGTACTTCGGTTTCCTCCACTACTTACAACTGGCTAGTCACGAACTAGCCACTATAGGACATAAATGTGACAGAAAACAAAATTCCAAATTGACCTTTGTCCAACTAAGCCTTTGGTGGACCATGTGACATCTTCCAATATGGTCACATCATTGATTGATCCCATCGGTATTCAATGACATTGGAAACTTAAGGATGATAAATATGGACATCTAAATCAGACCCTGGTTGCAATGAATGTGATGAAAACCACCTCTGTCAAACATCTGTCTGCATACTTTTGGGTAATGCCCTTGACTTAACACTGATGTGTATAAACGCAATTGTTTTCTACTGGCGTCACTGCATGCATATAAAGAGCACATACCGATACACAGTACAGCTGTGAAAATACACCCCAAGCTCAATTAATGGGACTGGGCCGGGTGGAGGGGGGGGATATACTCACAACACATGTTGCCAAAGTTCCAAATTCCACTGGTCACTTCAGGCACCATCGAGAGCCAAAAATGGCTCCCGAAACATTTCCTTCTCTATGCTCTCTTACATATATCAGTTGTGGTGGCATTTCATTTTTACATTTTCATATTACCATACCTGTGGACACTCAAAAAAAAAGAATGACATTCACAAATTTGATTATTGGAATAATTGACTTTTATTTCGGTAGATTTCAACGCTTCACTTGCAGAATCACATCCAGGCGGGAGACATAATCAGTAAATTTATCTCATTCAAAGTCTGTAATTAGGTTCATCACACATTTCAGCTGCGAAAAATTCTTCCCGCAATTCTGTTAAAATGAAGCCCAACCAGTTCTTGCCTTTCCATGTTTTTCTATGTAGTGCTCTAGGATCATTGGCATATAACCCTATTCCCCACAATACATCCCAGAGACTTGCTTCCACTGGCCAATACTCGTCAGTATTGACACTGAACCACAGGTCAAGTACACGCATAGATTACAAACGGGACAGACTCGCCCATTGTATTATCTAGTAAACACAGGTCATATGATGTCATAAGTGAGGTACTGGCCCAAGTAGGAGCTACTCGTACACTAGAGTTCTGTGGCAAACACTCCCTCTGTCATCAGGTTGGGCGCATCTAAGGTCCATGCATTCTTTCATTAATTGCTTCAGTTGCTTTTGTCACTTCCTGTGCATTTTCACTGTACAGTTCTGACACTTTTAGGTCTTTGTCCAGTTGTTTATACTCTGAGCACTTGGTCGTGAGTTCATAGTTATCTTCTGCCATTTTGAACAGCCGGCAACACAAGTCTGTATTGTCCGCTTTGTAGTTTGTGGCTTATCTAGTCATGTTCAGTTAATATTTGTTAGCCAATCTAGCCACTCTAGACTCCAGTGTATCTTTTTTATTCCTTCCTATTTTCATTCATATCTTTTGGTTTCCTTTTTACTTCTTTCCTTGCATTTTCTAGCTCATGTATTTCACTGTCACTTATAATTTATATTATTTAGTTTGTATTTCACATATGATACACACACAGACGGCCAGTGGACCTTCTAGACTCCAGTGTATCTGTATATTCCTTGCGATTTTTATTCATATCTTTTTAGTTTCCTATTTACTTCACTTGCATTTTCTAGCTCATTTATTTCAATGTTGCTTATATTATTTAGTTTGTATTTCACATATGATACACACACAGACGGCCAGTGAACCTTGACCGGCACATGTTCTGACAGTAGGGAATCGGCCATATGGTGGAATTCACATATGATGACCAGTTGATTCCGTACACCCATGTACTATATTACACTCTAGGACAAGATTCGCAATGATACTAGTGGGGGTATAAATGGTAATATATTTCATTTCAGTATTCGCACCGTCCTATCTATTCTCTATACATCATTGAGCTCTGGCCTATACTGATTTGTCAACACAGCCAAAAGTCAGTTATAGATAGATATATTTTATTCAAAGTCGGTAACAATATTAATATTTTTCTTACATAGTAAATATGTCTCAAGTTTTCAGATAAAATCCTCCTCAGCAGCTACAAGTGCTTGTTAGAGACATGAATGGGGCTATCTAGGTAGGCAGAGAATAGCCCAGTCATCTATCCATTTCCGCATGTGAAGTAGACAGACGACCGGTGAACCTTGACCGGCTGATGCTCGCACCATAGGGATTCGCCCATATGGTGAAATTCACATACAATGACCAGTTGATTCAGTATACCCATGTACTATATTACACTCTAAGACAAGATTCGCAATGATACTAGTGGGGTATAAATGGTGATATATTTCATTTCAGTATTCACACATACCTATCTATTCTCTATACATTATTGAGGTCTGGCCTATACTGATATGTCAGCACAGCCAAAATATATAGATAGACAATCTTTATTCAAAGTTGGTAATAATTTTCACATAGTATAACAAACTGCCAGGACTCTTGACTGACTAAATGTATTAGTACATATTCCTATTGGCAGTACCACTACATAATAACCTGGCCCTATTCGTAGGTCCAACTGACCTTCTCAGACAAATAGTATTACCTAATCACCCAATATCGGACAACCTATTGACCTTATCAGATAAATAGATCAAAAAGATACTGGGTAAGAAGTAGCCGTATTGCTGCTCATGCTGTGTAATACATCAGACCCATCGACCAGAGAGAGGCTCCTTCTTCTCTTAGTACATGATGAGTGAACTTACAGAAACCATCAATGATACACTTTTTGATAATGAAATATGGCATGTGTTAGAATGGGAATCCAATATTTCTTTACAAGGTAGATACACCAATCAATGTATGCGTGCATATTATAAACTACACTTTTTTGTAGTTGCTTTATTTGATAATTCTTCGCCAAATATTTCTAATATACAAGTGATCGGAAAATAGCACGTGGTTCTGCTTACAATGTAGTATTATTTATACCTAAATGGTTGGTTATCATTGCTTGAGAACATGGTATGGTGTGTATATGATACAAAGCTAGTGATTCTTTTAATAGGCTAGTAAGATAGGTACGTATAGCTAAGAGTATAGTTCAGATTTTGACATTAACAAGCTGTCAGTCCGCCATCTACAGGCAATATAACTCCGGTGATCATGTCTGCTTTGTCACTCAGAAGAAAAAGTGTAGTATTCACAACATCTTCAACCTCTGCAAACTTTCCCATGGGTGTCATACTCATCACTTTGTCTGCTGATCCATTTTCTATTGATTTTCTAGTCATTGCAGTCACTACTGTGGTAGGATTAATGGAGTTGACCCAGATCTTGTGTGGTCCTAGTTCCATTGCCATAACCCTAGTCTTTGCACCCACTCCTCCTTTGGTAGCACAGTATGCACACCCTCATTCTATTGGCATGCCAATCATACCCCAAACACTAGAAATATTAACAATGAATCCGCCATTTCCCACATTCATCAAACCTTGAGCAACTTCCTGGGCTATGTTTATAGGTGCTAGCAAGTTGGTCATCATTGTTGCCATAGCTGCTTCCTTTATGATGGTTCCAACAGCTTCATAAAAGATTACTCCTGCATTGTTAACAAGGAGATCTATTGGACCATCCTTGATGATACTTTGCACTATGGATTTGGTGAAATCCCAGTCTGAGAGATCACAAGAAATGGTTTGAAGTCCAGGAGCCTCCTTTTCCAGACTGTCTAAATCAGACTTTGTGCGGCTGAGAGCATATGTGTCAGCGCCCCCTTTCATCAGGGCTATGGAGATTGCTCTACCAATCCCCTCTCCAGTCACCAAGGCCCTCTTGTCATCAAAGCGAATATTCATATTGTACTAGTTAATGTTGATACTAGGAGTATCACTGTATATGGCTCACCTAATGCCCAAAAGTTCAGCTTCATATGATAGTACCCACTCCAGTCAATGAATCATTTCACTACTAGACTACAAGACTAACAGACGTCCTATTATGCTTGTCAGGTATATAGGTCATAATATATATATACATATATATATATATATATATATATATATATATATATATATATATATATATATATATATATATATATATATATATATATATATATATATTTCAAAATAAGCATCAATAGCTATGGTCGTGTTGGATGCTTAAGGCATGAGAGCATTACCGGTAGCTGCTCTTAACTGCTGCTCTTAACCAAATCCTGCACTTAACACTTTTATAGTGTTACAAACATCAAATGAAATATATGTAGCATGATATTTAAGCACAACAGTGTCAGCCTCACACAATACTCCCAGGGGAGAATAGTTTGAAGGTACATATAAATAGGTCATTGCACCAAGTAAAGGTATCCGCTATAGATAAGGCGCTCTCCAAATATGACATTATGTGTCAAATGCCTGTACATGCTTTCTTTACCAATCTAAAGCATTTTCAGCCAATAGCTATGTGATCAGAAACGCGGTTATCAGAGCAACTTATCGATATTTATCAAGCCTGAACCAGATGTGTAATCTTTCTTTAAAGGTGGTACTCTAATAAGCAATAGTGATAGCATGAACTTTGTGAATTTCTGACACTCTGCCCAAAGAATAAGTCAACACCCCTAGGGTAAACGCAAATACGTATCTCCCTATATGAACAACAAGAGTACACTAGAGAATGATAACTATGCTTATATCTTTTGATACCTTTGGGTTACTGCGCCAAAGATGAGGTCCACACTTTATCGCAAGATCAGTTTTATGATAATTATATTAAAGGTTATCTGCCACTGACTGCTAGCCATCCTTCAGCACTGCCCGGGTTCGAATCGTGGTACGGTTCATGTATTAGGAAGTTGGCATTAACTTGGTGTGTGTTTCAAATCCGATACGAACATAAAATTAGTTTGTTTTTAGCATTTATGCACTATTCCGATTTCTATGCATGTTTTCCAGAATAATTAGAGTCCTACCTTTGAAACACTTAGCGGGAATAACAAGTTTATGACAGTTACTATCTTTGAGAATTACAGTCTAATTACAGTTACAATACTCGAGGCACCATTATATTACTCATGTGACGCAGGGTAGTAAGGTCTCCATCCCCTTGCAAATTTCATCAGCTTTACTGCATGAAACTTTGTCATTCCAAACTCTCTTTGTAGCATGTCTTCATCTAATCCCAAGAGGAGCTTGCCATCCACTTGTTCATCCTTGAAACACTCAATATACTCGCCCAGTCTCAGCTGCTTTAGACATTCAGTGACATCCTCCACGGTGAGCTGCTCTGTTTTGGGAATCTCACATATGTTGCTGAGATCAGCAATACTACCACGAAACAACCCATTAACATCATCATTTCCGTGCATCCCAGGTGCGATTGCTTGTTGAGTGTCATTCACATACATTGGGATGTCCAGATCTGATGACAGGTCACTTGGTGTAACTCTTGGTTTTGGTCCAGGCATTGGTTTTCTTTTACTGATAGCATTTTCTGCTTGGGGCCTCCGTGTTGCTCTAGAATTTCCCATAAGTGATACAATTCTCCTGGGAAGTGATCTGACTGCCTGAAAAAGCATTGATGCTTTTTGCTTTAGAGTGGTCAGGCCTCCAGTGCCTGGCCTTACTGTTTCGGGTAGGCGAACTGGCTGATAATAATAATCATCATTCTCTGGCGAAGCTTCCTTTAATCCAGTGTAGTTATGAACCGTAGCGTTCCCTTGATATTGAGGCTCAACCCACTCGTCTTGCTCAAGGTCGTCTGGAAGATGTGAGTCCAGATGTAATGTTGGTTTGCCGCCTGTAGTATTCATGACTGCTTTTACCTCATTAGCATTTGTATCTGAAAGTATAGACACACACACCAATATATATATATATATATATATATATATATATATATATATATATATATATATATATATATATATATATATATATATATACATATATATATATATATATATATATATATATATATATATATATATATATATATATATATATATATATATATATATATATATATATATAAATATAGTTATATATATAGTTTTATATATATATATATATATATATATATATATATATATATATATATATATATATATATATATATATATATATATATATATATATATATATATATATATATATATATAAATATATATACTGTAAAGTTCGAAATATTAGCAAGCTTAAATTTTCTGAATTGATCCATTTTTCCATAATAGCGAATCTTAATATTCGTGTGTGAACCATCTAGAAAAACGCAATCTGCCGACAGATATTCAAACTGATTTTTGGAATATTCAGATCGGCAAGTTAACCCCTTAAATGGACAGACCAGACATCTGCCCTGTTCTCAAAGCTAGGGGCTACAACACAATGCACACACTGGACTTATTTATTCCATTCTAAATTAGTATTGAAGAGACTTGCCGGGGTAAATTGTACAGAGGAGTGCCTTGTTGTTGACTTCACTCGTCAAGACCCAAGGTAAGGGACGACACTGACTTGTGTTAACTCAATCCCTGCCATACATTTGCAAGTATTGTAATAGTTACCATGATAGTCCTGGTATGAATAAAAGAGCTGTTAGCTTTGTTATACGGCTAGCTTCGCCGTCCATCTTACAGGGCTCTGTTCTTTTCATTGGGCAAGGCATAATAGCGCCACCAAACGATAGACCTTTTCACCCGTCAAGTGAATTCAACACTCGGCTTACTCAGTGTCAGTATCAATCTCAACCCGTCCTCCCATCCCATGTAATCACCTAATCATAATGTAATTAAATACAACTAGATATGCCGCCGTGTAATCTGTCCTCCTGGGGGTAACCTATATATATATATATATATATATATATATATATATATATATATATATATATATATATATATATATATATATATATATATATATATATATATATATATATTCATATACTGTAAATCAGGAAGAAAGTGCGTGTGTGTTATTTGTGCGTTTTTTTCGTCACACACGATACACACTTATTTCAAGATGCCAAAAAACCATGACCTTAGTTCAGTATTCATACACTAAATGGCGATATGATAGATAGATAGATAGATAGATAGATAGATAGATAGATAGATAGTAGTTACTTGATAGATAGATATAGATGTAGATATACTCGTATATTGGAATGATATGCCTATGATTTCCGAGTCCATTGATAATAAATTTCATTCCAGCATTTCGTGGCAGCATTATATCTGATGATTGTTTGTCAGCCAGTTGTAACTGGTGAAGGAAACCAGAGTACCCAGCAAAAACTGCCGCCTAACCCCAAGTCACTGGCAACTTTCTCAGTGAAATTTAGACAAAGACACCAAATGTCACACCAGAATGAATATGAATATAAGGACTATATGAAGTTCTAGATGTGGACAGTACCAAATCTAAAAGCTTATTAAAAGGGGGTTGATTTGTGAATGTGGTAGGAAAGGGGATTTAGTAGGTAGGGCACTCTCTTCAATGGAAGCCGAACTACCTCAACTCAAAAACAACGTGAAGGAAGGCTGCAGAATATGTTTCACTTCTTCTAGCAGATGACATACATTTACCTGTTTGAACTGAAAGACTAGATGAAGGAATATGAAAGTATAAATAAGTGGCCTCATGGAAGAATTGTAGATTTAAGTGACTTCATAGGTGAAATGGGAACAGATATTTAACCGCTTCATTACATGAATGTATACTTAGCGATTTGCACTCTTGATGGCCCCCCAACTATGTTATCACCCAATCAGTGATCACTCACCTCACTGTACTGTAGAATATAAAACTAATCCGAGGTGCAATTAACCGAAATTGTGATTTTTCAAAATTATCATCCCGAAAAGCCAATATTGAAATATAATATTCTAATGACAGTAATGATACATTTGATTCTCATAATACCTAAATGACCCCCTTGGAAAGGTTTGGCAGAATAAAACACTTGGATTAATTTCCTATTCTATAGTATATGATCATCAATGCAAACCAACCCTAAATATCCATGATGTTTGGGTGTGTATCATGAAGGATGCTGGGGTGATACATAGTGCCTACTTCACATCTTGTGCTACTACTACTACTACTACTACTACTACTACTACTACTACTACTACTACTACTGCTACTACTACTACTACTACTACTATTACAGATAATAATAATAATAATAATAATAATAATAATAATACTACTACTACTACTACTACTACTACTACTACTACTACTACTACTACTACTACTGATAATGATTAATTCATATATACATTAACATACATACATGTTTCGCTTCTTCAGTGCTGATACATATACATAGTATTTTGAGTGATGACAATGATTATACCAAACCAACTGATAAAGTACTAGTATATATGCTATCTTACTACAGATAAGGTTCCAGTATAAAATACCATGCACTGGATAAGTTTGATTCTCACTGGTTATTTTCATGTGTTTCTTTCAAGCGATTATGCATTGATGCATGTTTACCAATCACTTATGTACTACTCTTACCCAACCATTAACTTTCAACAAAGAATAAAAAACTTCAAAAATATACTTTAAAGCTTCAACACAATTTCTCAAACATCCTCAAACTCATTTATGATTTTCTGCTGAACCTCATTTTACACTCAAGCCACCAGTCGCCTCAAGCCCGATGTAGACCCATTCATCGTGTTGTCATGGTTGATGGCTATAGTAGTGTCATGCAAAAAAATATCTAGGCTGGTGAAAACATAACTACCCTCACTTTATCATAGAGGAATGTACTCCTTCTTACCAGGCATGTGTAGTTACCTAATTACGTATTTCCGTTCCCACCTATCACAGACTGAAATTCGTCAGAAAAAACTTCATTTCCTGGCACTTCATTTCCTGGCTATGTTTTGCCATATTGCCACACAAGATAATTCCTCGGAAGTTCTAAACGATAAGGATCTAGACACAGAGAACGTTAAGAACGATATACCTTTTTATTCTTCTATGAGTATTGGATCACTGTGAAGAAAGGTTTGTTGGATAATTGTATACGTCCTTTCAGTCTACGTTGTGTCATTTCTATAATATTAACTGCTTTTAGTTTTTAACTGTTGTATCAAATGTTAATGTGTTGTTAACACAGGGGAATAAGTAAATAATGCACAGATCTTGATTGTAGTGATTAAATGTATAATGTGACCCCTCATTTTGAAGCCCACACATTACTCTCTAAGGCGGTATGAGATTTGTTGTCCCTAGTGACCTTGGCCCAAAGGTCAAGGTCATGAAATCATAATTCTTTAAGAAATCGGCATGCCTGGAATTAAATGAATGGAGAACATTTTTAGCCTCTCCTAAAGTTTCTGATTATTCATTCTAGCGGTTTGTTTATGTAGAAGAATGTATTACCAATAGAATTTACATGTATAGTAATCCTTTACTTATCAAATTAACCTTCGGTGAACTAATGACCCTATAGTTTGGGAGGAACGGGGGGCTTACGAGCACCCTCATGATACATTTTTTTTAATCACATTTTTGGAATCCTGAGGTGCTGAATTTTACTAATTTTTTTGTTCCCCACGCCAACTCGTGTCCCATGGGCTTGCTTTTTGGCCATCTTGGTAGCCATATTTAATTTCCCTTAGACAGCAAAAAAAGAGGAAAAATAGGGGTAGGGGTAACCATTTTGATCATAACTTCAGTTATATTGGTATATTTTCAACAAATGAGGTATCAAAATTTGAAATATTCTATTCCGAAAATTTTAAGACCGGTCACGTTCTGATTGGTCAATTATGAAAGGTCATTTGGGGTCAAATTAGGTCAAAAAGGTCACAAAGGTGAAACTCTTCACCTCTTCAGCTTTTCATTTTATTTTCATAAACTATTATTTTTTTTTTTGTAAAAAATCAGGTTGATGATTTTTTCAACATCATAACATTTTTAGGCAAGATTATAAACACACACCCATAATTAGTAGTCCAAAGAACAGGATATTACTATTGAAGGGAATGCAAGTGGTTGAAAGATGACTATACGCATTCAAAATCTTGTCAGTTCAGGGCTCAATATAGGAGGGTAGGGGTAACATTAGTCTCAATAACTTTAGTTATATTCAGACAATTGCAACAAATGAGGTATCAAAATGTGTAACTTTTTATTCTTCAAATTTGGAAGTGGGACTCTTTCTGATTGGTCATTTCGAAAGGTCACTTGAAGGTCATTTGAAGGTCAAATGAGGTCAAAAACGTCACAAAGATGAAAATCTGCTTTTTATTCATAATATTTCCATAGACTAATATTTTTCTTAAATCAAGTTGATAATTCGTTCAACATCATAGCATTATCGGGCAAGATCATTAACCCACTCACAATTAGTATTCGAAAGAAAGGGAAATCACTATTGAAGGGCGTGAGAGTGGTTGAAAGATGACTATGCACATTCAATATCTTGTCAGTTCTGGGCTCAATATAGGAGGGTAGGGATAACATTGTTCACCATAACTTCGGTTATATTCAGACAATTGCAACAAATGAGGTATCCAAATGTGTAAATCTTTATTCTTCAAATTTTGAAGTGGGACCCTACCTGATTCGTCATTGAAAAAGGTCATCTAAAGGTCATTTGAAGGTCAAATGAGGTCAAAAACGTCACAGAGATGGAAAGCTGCTTTTTGTTCATGGTATTCCCATAGACTAATATTTTTCATAAATCAGGTTGATAATTTGTTTAACATCATAGCATTTTGGGGCAAGATCATTAACCCGCTCACAATTAGTATTCCAAAGAAAGGGAAATCACTATTGAAGGGCGTGAGAGTGGTTGAGAGAGCACTATGCACATTCAATATCTTGTCAATCCTGGGCTCGAAAAAAAGACGATAAGAATAACATTTTTCACCAACTTCAGTTATATTTAGACATTTGCAACAAATTAGGTATCAAAAGGTGTTACTTTACAATCTTTAAACTTTGAGGTGGGACTCTTTCTGATTGGTCAGTGACACTTGAAGGTCATTTGAAGGTGTATGGGTAAAATGGTGAAGTCAGTTATATAAAAACATTTGAAGGTGTATGGGTAAAATGGTGAAGTCAGTTCAATATGTTAACAGAGATTAATTATCTCTGACTCAAAAGCGTATATCCTCTGAGTAGAGGAAGTCGTTAACTAACCCAACTAAACTGTTAGAGGAGGTAGTTGTTGAATTAATTTGAATAACACAGCCAATGAGTCATTTAAATAATAAAACTGCTGGGTTCTAACTCAATGAGAACAACATGAAAAGAAAAGATTTATATTTAAGACCAGTAAGGGAAAGATCTAATGTGAGAAGGTGGTCCATAGCACGAAGAGCAGTCCATCAGATGACAGGTACTCTATCCTACGCCGGATCTTTCTCTACATATGCGTTTATATATGTTGGCAATTTCGCCACCAGAGATCATCCATACTTTATGCATCAGTTTTCGATCTACACGATGAGATTTGTGTATTTACAGACTGAGAACTATCACTCCATCGGACCTCAATGATTCGTAGCGACGTGTATTTATCACATCTTAGTGGCAATTCAAAACTATTACTTTGACTTCATGTTCAGCGATGCAAATGACTAACATTAACGCATTCAATTGGACACGCTACTGCTCGTTAGCATAACACACTAAATAAAGCATAAACAACCTTTTGATGCGGTAATGCTTGTGTTAGTAGCGGACTTACCTGCTTCCTACCAAGATCACAAATTGCTGTTTAAAGTATGTTTCAATATCGCCTTCCGCCTTGCTGTCGTAATCAGAACAGCATGACCAGTGCGAACGTGACTTTGAACCCATATATACCACAGCCACCCCGTAAAAGTGTCGTCTTAGGTGACCCTATTTAAGCAACACTCTTCTTAACAGCATGGATTCCCACAATGTTAGAGAAGCTGTTAGTTGAGCCATTATTAACATTCCCTCATCAAAATATTCAGGAAATACGATTTCGTTGAGAGATAACAGCAAAATAAGCTTGATGAATAGCTACGTTTGTGATATATATATATATATATATATATATATATATATATATATATATATATATATATATATATATATATATATATATATATATATATATATATATATATATATATATATATATATATATATATATATCGTATATATGTATACCGGTATATGTATATATATGTATATATATATATATATATATATATATATATATATATATATATATATATATATATATATATATATATATATATATATATATATATATATATATATATATAACTACTCACTATCTACTATATCACTATACATATATATAATATACTATATATATATATATATATATCTATATATATATATATATACGTACAGATATGTACTGTATGCCTATGCATGCATGCCATCCTTCCCTGCCACAGCACTCCTCATATAATGATATATATATATATATATATATATATATATATACAGAGAGAGAGAGAGAGAGAGAGAGAGAGAGAGTATAATGCACGATATTATGACTAAGATTGCCCGTGCATTGTGGAGTTCACTTTGACTAGTGTCGTCTCAAGGCGAGGCTCAGTAGAAAGGTTGTTGGCCTCCTAGGGGCAACGGAGGAAAAACACCTCTCACGGCATACCTGTCATTTTTGGTTCTATGACTAGGTGGAGTAGGAACAGAGGACAAGTTGCACACATTTGCCCATCCGTGAAATGCCTACGTGAGGAGTTCGCCGTAGTATATTCTAGATCTAGATTGCGGCCAGCTTTTTCAAAAGTGATGAGGAAGTAAAACTGGATCCGAACCCTAAAATTGACTGTTTGACTGTTTCCTAGAAGGGTGGAACGAAAGTACATAAGCTGAGACTATTATAACAGGGAATTCAATATCTCTGGTTATGATAGAAATGTCCAAATGGTCGCATTGGGACTCTTATGAGATAGCATCGTCGCATTTTGACATTTCCTAGAATTCAGTTAATAGCATTAATTGCATGCTGTCGTATGAGTTACTAATCTGACAATACAGTTCTCCGATGCCACATTTAATTTCTATAAAGTTACCCCGTCTCTTAACACATTAATGCTCAGAGCGGCCAAAAGCAGCCTCGCAATTTCAATGATAGTTTGCAGGCAAAAGCAAAGTCAGGAAAATATTTGATGGAAAAATATCAAACAGAACAATACCTAAAACTCTCCCTCAAATATTTTGTGAAATCATTCTCAATTTCAGAGTTATTGTCAAAAGTATCACAGATCCAGACGACACTTCCTTGAGGAACTCCTTAAGTATTAATGGGTTAAACTTGGCCTGGCGGGCACCTCCGGTCCGAGGTCCTTGCAAGAATATTTGTCAGTACAAATAAAGGATGCATATCCACGTTTCTGGTATACATTTAAACAGCTTGGCCAGTGCATGTGTTTATGGTACTTTTGTCCTTGGGTGTGTGTGTGTGTGTGTGTGGAGGGGAGGGGCGACAACTTTCCTCAGACAACCGTCTAGGGTGATGGAAAAGTAGTGCCCCCATCGCCTTTAACAGGTATAGCTATTCGACGTGGCTTCCACTCAAACAGTCCTCCTTTGTCCACGTGGTGGGATAAATATAAACATATGTGGTTACCCTAACCAGCTTATCTGCCAGTGCGTTATGCCCATTAACGATTTTACCTGGGGACGGACAAAATACACATAACAGTCTAGAATGTAGGCTAGTTAACGATCAGACCACGCAAATTCCCTGTTTTGATATTGTAATATATTAATTTGCAAGGAGTGTTTTGGGTCAGTGTTCTCTGAATTCGAGTGGGTTTGGGAAGAGAATGTTTTTTATGCGATTCACACCTGCACCATCGTAGTGAGGCTATAGGAGCGGCGCAAAAAAAAATCTGTAACACTATTAATAAATAAATGTATATATATATATATATATATATATATATATATATATATATATATATATATATATATATATATATATATATATATATATATATATATATATATATATATATATATATATATATATAATGATATATATATATATATATATATTATATATATATATATATATATATATATATATATATATATATATATATATATATATATATATATATATATATATATATATATATATATATATATATATATATATATAAATATATGCAGATGGAGTCTTTTATTAAAATGTTTTAGAAAGAAAACAAGGCCCCCCACGACCTTGTTCTATAATCTACCCATATGACCAACACCCAATTTGAGATCAGAACATAGTCATCCGATGCTTGTCCTAGTGTTACAGACCTTTGATGCACGTTGTTTATGCATGTATGTATCTTTTTTATTGGCCATATTTCAGCATATGAAAGGTACATCATTACAAAAAAGTGTAACATGTAAAATAAACACGCGACAATATTTTGGCTATTTATATCTAACATACGTCATTGATTCCGGGGCATAGTCAGGTCCAAATTCCCTGTATCCAGACTGTATGGGGGTGAACAACCTATATAATTCCATACCTGTTCCGGGTGGCTTTAAGGTACATTTTAGCAGAGAGCTCTATTCATAAATAGAACTTTTAGTACTTGCTGCCTCTGATATCATTCATAAACTACGCAGGTCTGAGGGGTCTAACCCTTCCATACCACCTCCCATGAGCCAGCAGAAAACACGACTTGGCTCTTCCTCAAACCTTAAAGGGATTCCACCTTTAAGAGTACTTAAATCCTCAAACATGTGCAACCTAATATCATAGTAATACGGGTATTGTATGACAATATGATATGTGCTTTCTTGGGCATATATGTTTTATATGCTTTCTTTGTCTATATGTAGTGAAATAAGCAACCCTTTTTAGTGCATACACGCAGTGCTGAGCATGCAATAATGACAAACCAGGGATGACACCCTCATCGCGACAACACTTCTGTACGATTTGAATAAAAAAGCCAATCCAAAATCAAATACATTTGTTTGTTTATTTGACAAAAGAAACGATATGATACAAATATAATACAATTACAGTACATACAAAATGCAGTTGACCCAAAAATTCCATCGATTAAAAATTCGGCAGTTCCGATATGTAAGGTAACATGACTGAAAGCCTGGCATTTGGGCACTCATCGGAGAATACTCTGATGAATACCAACATGGTAGGGTTTAGATGGTTTTCAAAAATCTTTATGTCCTTTTGCTTTGGATGACAGTAGCCTCATCATTGGATGACATAAGAGAGACAATGACAAAAGCAAAGCTCAACGAGTAAGGAACTTTTATGACTAGCTTGGTTAGGCGAGATGTAACTATATGATATATTTTAACATTAGTTTCTGCAAGGCTTGTTATGAAACATTTCCTATTCAACTAGTAGGTGTCTGATATTTATAAAGGAATCAATGTCAATGTGTATATGTGTTATTCTCTTTAGTATAGCTATGTCAGCTAGTGCACATAGCGGCTGATGTTCTGAAATGCATACTATATATATATATATATATATATATATATATATATATATATATATATATATATATATATATATATATATATATATATATATATATATATATATATATATATATATATATATATATATATCCAGTTGTGGTGGTCAGCTAATGGTTAAATATATCATGTTCTGCTGGGTATGCATGAGTTTCTTTTAATGAACGCATGGTTGAGAAATGTAGAGAATAGATGTACGAGTAGTACATCTTAGATGTCGGTCTTTCGCTTCTTCTAACAGCAACTGGTGTTTAGTCAAATTCCTCATTGGTTAATACAATACGATGCTTAATTCCGGAGTCATTATCAAAAGTCAATTAACTCCAGGTCCATGAATGGTTTTTTAGTAATCGACCCGTCTAAAAATATCAAGTAACACTGCGACGATCAGTGATGATCAAATACTCTATATTGTCATGGGAAAAACAGTGGACTACAATATACTTGTCTTACTACGAAACAATGCATGACGACATCTAGCGGTTGTCGAAGGTACTAACAAATTGGTATACATTTGAAACAAATGATGAAAAATATCAGATTTTTTCCGTTGCATCATGAACTATTTACTAGTACCTATATTTCAGGATTGAAATCTCCCACGTCATGAAGTGGTTTCGGGATCAGAGTCAAAGTAAGATAACAGCAACGTAGCATCTCATTGATAAAACTGGCAGGTTGAAATCATTTATATCAACTTAAACCACGTCAATATCATCTTATCCATCTGCACCAGAAATGCAAATATCGTCTGCCAACTCGGAATGAAAATCATTAAATCGAGCTATAAATTATTTATAAGTATGAAAAACGAATAGAAATGGTTTGTTTTGACTCACTATGAACTCAGTTAACCCTTCCAATGCTGAGGCTACTTTCGTCCAAAGCACAAGGACGCAAAGATTTTTGAAAACTATCTAAACCCTGTTATGTTGGTATTCATTGGATAGCTCTTACCGAGTACTCAGATGAATACCCATGTGCCAGGGTTTCAGTCATTTCTCAGGTTTTTTGCATCATTTTGTAATGGCGAAATAAGTCACCAGCAGCATAGGGGTTAAATGTCTCAGAATAGAGATTTACTGTCAAAATATTCCCATGTGTGTCAGACCACGGTGTCAGACCACGTGTTCGTCTCAGATGCAAATAATTTCAAGTGCCACTAACCTTTAGTAATCCCTAGTGCGAACTGCGAAGTTGAAGGACCAATTCCACCATGAAAGAAACATAGGCCCAAATAATTTCTTAGCGTATTCTCTACTTAAACCCAAGTTCCCACCTCTACTAACCTTCACGCAAGAAGTATATTGCTGTTTAAACACATCCTAACACACAAGAAATGTAGGTACTAGGAGCGGCCATCTTAGTCTATTGATAGCTTATCTCTAGCTGTTTGGTACCCATATGTCATTAGCAGTGCGGTAGCTGCTAATTAATGTCATATTGGTACCAAACAGCCTAAGAAAAGTGTAAAATGGTCGCTCCCAGTACCTGCATTTCTTGTGTGTTAGGATGTGTTTAAACATCGATAAACTTCATGTATGAAGGTTGGAAGTGGTGGGAAGATGGGTTTAAGTAGAGAATACTCTAGAAACCATTTGTGCCTATGCTTTATTCATGGTGTTATTGTCCTTTAAATACAGGTAAGACTTCATTAGTGACATCATTGTACATTGGACCTTGGATGAAGGAAAGAATGGATATGACGCAAGAGACCAATTAATATATACCGCACAGTGAAGAGCTGGACTCATGCTAGGAGGGTATATAGTAATTGGTCTCTCGCTACATATCCATTCTTTTCTGCATCCAAGAGAACATGAACAGATGGACATGTTTTGGAATAGAGAAGATACTAGTTAGAGGAGTAGTCGCGACGTTAGTCAGTTCCCTATTTTGACTGACCGTTATCTTCGTAAGTCTATATAGTTTGTTAGTGATGCATTATTGGTAAAATCACCGTCGACTGGAAATCCCGATACTTTTTGAGTCCACGCTCCAGAGCGAGAGTAGGCCGGGCTACTTATCTAGCCACCACCATTTTCTTGGTATCGCTTCTCCGGAGACCAAATATACTCCATGGCAGTAACGTCATCTCCTACTGCGCCTCTGATTGGCTATGTTAGTCTATCCACCACCATTAATAAGTTACGTCACTTCCGGTTTGGCAAGTGGACTCTTTGTAAGGTGTGTATGCTGAGAGTAGTAACAGAGGGATATGAAACAGGGGCCGATTTCACACAATCTTAAAAGGCCCCAAGTGTTACTTTGAGGGGTACGTTGCGATATTCAAAATGTGTGACGTCACTGATGAGACACATGCAGCTTGCTGACAATGACCTATCTCCCCTATTAGCATTGGGGCGAGTCATATTCCAGTATGCCATTTAGCTTTATCGGATGGCTTAAAGCTGTGATCTACACTTCACACACTGGGATCCGCACTGTCACGTATTAACGGTAATACCACGAATGTTGATCCTATGGCAAATCGTCTGTGGCAACTAATCCATATGTCTATTCATCTAAGGTGTTACTTCTCCCAGATGTCTGAAAGGACGATGGTTGATTCTTGAAAGAACTTGCGTGTACTTGCTTAATGGTTGATCATCTGTGATACGATGAATCCATAAAATCATTTCAATGGACTTGATTAATGGGTAAGGTCGCGTACTCGAGTCTACGTGCACGAGTTAAAATGACCACGAATTGAAATAGCTGGTCATTCGCTTGTACACGTACATCGATCATCTAAGACTTCATCGTAGGGAACATGGACGATGGAAGGTATTCCCATAAATTTATTTTTTCCTCTGATATTCGGACGAATGACAATTTAAAAGATGGGACGGTAGTCATCATCGTATCTGAAAACATATCTGATTCCAGAAAGTTGCAAGACTGTATGTATTGAGAATCCGCAGGCAAAACCGTCACGTAACTGATATAACGCACTTCCGGACTTCAAACACGTATAGCGGACCTCAAGCAACCGAGAAATAAATTACATAAAGTTACAATCACAATTACCCGCACAATAAATGGACGCTTCAGTGACAACCGCACGACCTAACCACCATATTTCTGTATTTTTTAAGTATAACGTTCGAGTTGTCGTCGAAGAATAGCACCGAAATGGCGGAGAGTTTTGTTGGCGCACAACACGGCTTGGGAACTTGATACGGGTTCATCAGATGAACGAGAGTTTGCACGATAGCGTGATTTGTTGCGTTCATGTGCGCGTTGAGCGGGAACGAGCACTCGCCGTGACAGTAGAAGGCTGCATATCCGTCAGGTGCAATGATCCAGTCCTGGAAAACACATCAAATAGAATTAATCTCTCAGCGACAGTCATATTGCCATTTATTCGATTCTTCCCCCTGCATTTGGATTAATGATATATGTTAAGTTTTGAAAACGTGGGGATTATAATTACACTTCACTCAATCCGTCATAAGGCGATGCTTAAGAGCAATCAACACATGCGGTGATAATAACAATAATAATAATAATAATAATAATAATAATAATGATAACGATGATAATAATAATAATAATAATAATAATAATAATAATAATATCAATAATAATATCAATAATAATAATAATAATGATAATAATAATAATATCATTAATAATAAGAAAATTAATAATAATAATAATAATAATAATAATAATAATAATAATAATAATAATAATAATAATAATAATAATAATAATGATAATAATAATAATAATCCCAGAAAAGGAACCATTAATAAGTGGTTCTCATGAGTGCTTTATTTTATGTCATAGTTAACCACTCGCTTGTTACGATTTTGACTTGATATGACATGAAAATATGACAATAGATTAAGTTTGAGGCCACGCGGAAATAGTATAACAGATACTCACTTGCCAACCGAGGTCCCTGAAGCTGACGTATAAATGTTTTCTTTGACACGCCCTCTTCTGGCTTTTCCAATCTAAAATAAGTAGAAAAAATACATAATCAGCAAGAGACTTGATATTTTTAAGATTAAATCAATTTATCAAATATATAAGTGAAGGCAAGTCATGCATACGATTGACACTCATCTCGTCGTCTAGCTAACACTATGACGTCTTAACCCTTCCAATGCTAAGGCTTCTTTCGTCCAAAGAAAAAAGGCCGCAAAGAATTCGGAAAACCATCTGAACCCTGTCATGTTGGTATTCATTGGATACCCCTCACGGATTACCTTTAGATGAGCACCCATGTGCCAGGGGTTCAGGAATTTTTCAGATTTTTTGTATCATTTTGTATATTCGCAAAATTTGCCACCAGTAGCATGAGGTTTGAGATGCTTTTATTGGTCTTACATGGTTCAGGTCCCCATCTCCAGCCGTCCTCCTCAGCATAGGGCGGCGCGGAAGACCTCTTCTTCCTCGCTGCTCTCGTCCGCTGCACCTGAAGTTCTCGCGAGACTTTGAAGAAGGCCAACATGAAAGGTTGGTGGTCATCTGTCCCCTTCCTGCCGACTAGTCCGATATCATGAGGTTTGACCTCGTGACCTGAAATACGAGCGTGGATAAAAAGAAATATATATATATACATATATATATATATATATATATATATATATATATATATATATATATATATATATATATATATATATATATATATATATACTAGTATAGGTAAACTTTTCATCTAGGTCAGCTGAAGCGGCTATTTTGAAGAAAACTTTTTGTTGAAACACCAAGACCTTGCGGATTAAATAGCCATTGTTAGAAAAGGGACAAGAGCGCTGAACTAAGAGATGTCTTATTTTGAGTGTGTCACCAACACCACAGCCTTTATAAGTGAACTCACCCTCTTCATTGGTAACCGTCATGTAGAGCCCTTGGTTAGTTGGTGGCGCCATCTGCCACCTGTTTGCGGCACTAGTTACATTGACCTCAATCCAGCCCTCGGTGCTGCCTGACACCGTACTGCTGCTTTCCATGGCCAGTGTGCGGTCCCTGCAATCAAAACAACGCTACTGTGTACGTGGTATGTATCAAAGAGCATATATCTATTAAATTCTAAAGCTCAGATGTAATTTAGAAGGATCTCTCATGAAAAGTAGTGATCAACTGTACATAAGAACGCGCATATCACTTTGGAATTACACAAAACATAAAGGAGAGATATTTGAGTAAAAATGAAAGGAAATTAAATTATGACTTTCAATCCAAGATACTATAGTTACTAGTTTATCTGTAATACATTGCGCCAACCACATTCGCGTCTTATAGCTATATGGTTCCGAAATCAGCATATAGAGGGCGTGACAATCAACTAAATCCAGCGTTCCATTTTCTTCACATGACTTAAGCATTCTAGTAGGAAAGGTAATGCAGGGCTCGACATTGGTGCTTGGCCCCTTGCCCTGCGCAAGTAGTATCTAAAAAGTATACTAGTATTTGAAGGGCGAGCGAAAAATGTATCTTGATTGCCCCACCGGGCTAGTACGTTGTATATATTTCGGGTTTACTTTTCAGAACGTGTGCAAGTTTTATGGTCTGGCATATAGGCTTGTCTTGGAAAATATGCTTTCACATGCCAGCACCATGATTCAACTTGGTTTTAAATGAAACATTATGAAACATACAATTTGTCAAGTGCATGTGAATGTTGAATTGGAGTAGGGCAAATGAAAGTTGAATCTCACCTGCCCTACTGGACAAGTCACGTGTTTGGAGTGCGGAAATGGTCGAAAAACTAATGTACAAACTTTAACAAGTAAAAGGGTAAAGTAAAGTAATTTTAATTTTAAGTGGGGTGATACTTTTATACGATAAACACGAGCTATCAGGGCCGACTAGAGAAAGATGATGTGTTTGAACACGGAATAATGTTCTTACTCAGGGTCTTGTCCAGGTTCGAGTCGATACATCGTTATAGTGTAAGTCTTGTCCGCTAGGTGGGGTGTAGGGTTTTTGTACACTCTGATCTCAGCGCCGGTGAGGACCTCTAGCGGCGAAACCTCGCTAAAGTCGAAGTAAAAACGTCTATCGCGGTCATGCCGGACTCGATGACCCGGCGATACTGGAAAAATAAATAGATGAATAAATAATACATCAACAACATAATCAGATGCAAAGCCTATTCAGAACAAACACTCTGCAAGAGTAAAGGTCTTAAAACCTTTATGCTGCTGGTGGCTAATTTGACAAATACAAAATCATGCAAAAAAACGTTAAGAATGACTGAAACCCTGGCACATGGTTATGCATGTGATCGTACTTAGCGAGAGCTATCCAATGAATACCAGTATGGCAGGGTTAAGATGATTTTTATAATGATTTGCTTTTGTGTGCATTGTACCAAAGTAACCTCAGCAGGAGACAGGTTAAGTATATGCACTCGATGAGATTTGCTTCGAACTATTTTCCAGATGGCACATTCACTTTGTCAGCGTACAGAACATAGTAGGAGGGGATATGCTGTCTCAGCATGTCCCTGCTGTAACCAAAACAATTAATTCCATTTTTTGTATATTGCTTATTCTTGATGATCGTGACATGTCGGTATATAATGGTAGGGGAAACAGGACAAAATGGGGAAACCCGACTAAACTAGGAATGTCATTGTTTAGATGTTTTTCTTGATTCGATATATTGATATTTTGTTTTCGATTTCAGAGAAAAACATGACAGAAAAATGCATACATGACAGCCTAGAAATCTAGGCTACGTGTGCAATCGACAACCCCAATACTTTCATAAGGATGTTTAATTGACATTATACAGCGAAAAGACATGACAGAGAAATACATACATGGCAGCCTAGAACTCTAGGCGATGTATGCACATGTACAATCAACACCGATATTTTCAGATGGGTTTTTAATTGACACTTTACAGGAAAAAAACTTGAGAGAAAATACATATGACATGCTAGACATCTAGGCTACGTATGGGCATATGCAATCGTTAAAGCCAATACTTTCAGGAGGTTGTTCAATTGACATTTTACAGAAAAAGCATGACAGAAAAATAAATACATGGCAACCTAGAACTCTAGGCTACGTATGCACGTGTACAATCGACAACCCCGATATTTTCAGATGGACTTTTAATTGACATTTTACAGGGAAAAACATGACAGGAAAATGCATATGACAGACTAGAGATGTAGGTTACGCTTGCAGGCGAGGAGGCGCCGTACGGTCTGCGAGCGGCGGATCTGTGGCCGCGGCGAGGCCTGGCTCGTCAGAGCGTGCGGAGAGAAGCCGAAGTGACGGCCTGTCAAAAGTCATCCGCTCACACGCCTGCTATCCTGTGCAAATTCACATCCGGGGAAGTGAGCAATTCCTGCTAGCCCTCTTAACACACTCTAGCCTGGTTCTAAGACTGATTAGATTTAATGCCATGCCACCACCACCACCATTGGGTGTTAAGAATGTGTGATGTCTCTCTCAACCTGTAGATGGCAGCACAGTTTTAGAGAAGTTGCAGTTGGAAACTCATGTGTTATGAATAATAGCTCAGGTGTTCCCCCTTGAGGATGAACACAAAACGCAGGATGACATCTTTTCAGGGTTGATCAATGAGATTGGCAAGAGACTGTTAACATAAACTTGTAGCAAGTCTAAACACACTTCTACTGCTCCTCCTTCACTGCCGCAACAACATAACTCTCCATACCTACTTCTGGCCTGGCCTCTTCTAGCAATTAACAAGAGGCATTTTCATTTCATTAGAGACTGCAGGTCAGAGGCATATCCTGTGATTCTGTATACTAGAATATATATATATATATATATATATATATATATATATATATATATATATATATATATATATTATATATATATATATATATATATATATTATATATATATATATATATATATATATATATATATATATATATATATCCATAAGTATATACATATATATGTTACAGTAAGAGTGTCAAACCAGGGATTTAGTCAAATCCCTAAAACCTTCAGGGATTTAGTCAAATCCCTGTTTCACTCAGGGATTTGACTAAATCCCTGAAATTTTCAGGGATTTGACTAAATCCCTGAAAATAGGAATGTATTTTTGACTAGTTTATTGGACGCATTTCAGTGCTTCCTTGGATGGTTATTTGAGTGCTACAAATTACTCCCAAAGTTATGAGGATTTGGCTTAGTACTATAAATATATATATATATATATATATATATATATATATATATATATATATATATATATATATATATATATATATATATATATATATATATATATTGTGTATATGTATATATATGTATATATATATGCATGTATATATATAAATATATATAAATATATATATATATATATATATATATATATATATATATATATATATATATATATATATATATTGTATATATATATATATATATATATATATATATATATATATATATATATATATATATATATATATATATATATATATATATATATATATATATAATATATATATATATATACATACATACATACATACATACATACATACATACATACATACATACATACTATATATATATATATATATATATATATATATATATATATATATATATATATGTATATATATATATATACTAGTATATATACATGCATATGGGAAGACATTTTTCCACGAAAACTCATTGCATGGTATGGCTATATAGTTCCAGCTACTATTGCTGACGGCGCCCGTCGTACCTTGCTAGGTAACAATATGTAGCTGATCATATTCCTACTACGGGCTATCCGGGGCCCACATCATGGTGCGAACTACCTAAAGGCAACGGGCGCAGGTGCTAGATGTAAGCAAACCCGCTCCAGAGGCGTAGTATTTCAAGTACATGCATGGTGTATGGCAGAAATAACATGAAACACTTCGCTCAACTCTCTGAGCAGGGCTCCTAGTAGTTTCCAAGTTATAATCACCGCAATATGCATATGTTCAACATATCAGTGCATCAGACTGGTTGTAGGTGCCTGCTCTGACGGCCGTGTGGTCAAAAGGGCTACCAATGACTGCTAGTTGTCTCTCAACACTACTTGGGTCCGAATACCGGCCAAGGTATGTGAGAAAGGTGCCGATGACTTGGCGGTATGTGATGGTTTTCACCGAGCTACTTCTGTTTTCTCCACCATGTACAACTGGCTAGTCACGACTAAGCCCCAATATGGCAGATAATGACGATAATCAACGACTTGACGGTAAGCAGTGGTTTTCGCCAGGTACTTCTCTTTCTTGCACCAATTAAAGGTAAAGGTAAAGGTATTCGGTTTATAGTCCTGTATCCACCGAAGCGCTCACACGACCTTTCTCCCCTAGCAGGCAATGTACAGACGGAAAACACTGCCTTATTTATGAAAGGTACCCATTTTGCAGCTGGGTAGACTGAAGCAATATGGAATAAACTGTCTTGCCCAAGGACAGACCAAAGTGCCCCGGCCGGGAATCGAACCAGCGACCCTCTGATTACTAGTCCGACACCTAACCAACTGAGTTACTTTGTCCCCATAATTACAATTGTCTAGTCAAGACTAAGCTGGCATATAGGAGACAAAGTGACAATAACCAATATTCAGATTGGTTTTCGATCCAATGAGCCATGACGTCTGGCTCTCAATCATGACACGTCATGAGTCACGGGCAGATAACTAATATCAAAATATCAACTAATACAAAGCTATAGGATATGTTGAATACTTATGTGAACATGGCCTTGGACCCCATTGCCAATCTGAAGCCTAATGATATATTTGACTTAATTTTGTTCAGAATCTTTCAATGGATTCGATTAGTTCACGTGGATCTTGTGATCAGTCTACTCTACTCACTTAGCTTAAGGTGATGGGTACCATTGCAAGCCAGTTAAAAGCCCTGTCCCAAAACACACCTCAAAGAGGGGGAAGCAATCGACTCTTACTCTCTTAGTAAGCTGTATGTATGCATATTTGTAAAATCAATTTCAAACTATCATACAATGTATTATACGAATGGAAATTATTGGGATTAATGGTAATGTGTTCATGTTCCACAACAGGCAAGTCATGTCGACGTTAAACGAAATCCCAATTCTTAACTCTCATCTTGGGACCCTGCTCTGGGGGTACCCTGACTGTAGGGTACTGTAGATAGGCGGGTGGCAAGCGACCCTAGGGTACAGGGTATGCCCGGAAGGGCCACCCTGCGCCCTTTGTGATGTGAGAAGTAGGGGTGCGATAACATCAGCCCTGCATTCCTCACACGCGTGAAGCGACAGTCATCACGGTAGACTGTTCCTAATTCCTAACCCTAACCCTAATCCTAGGTTAAGGGTAAGGTATACGGTTAGGAATCAGGTCTAGGGTTAGGGCTAATCTTAGGGTTAGGTAACCCTAAACCTAACTCCGGCCCTGATTCCTAACCCTGAACCTACCCCTAACCCTAGGTAGGGGATTTCAAGATCATAAGTTTCCTTGACCTCCTTCCTGAGGACTGCGCGGATATAGAGTCATCCAGTCATCACCCACGACCAACTCTCATCTCACTCGGTAGAGGGCGCCATGAGCGCTTAGGAACTAAAGGCATATAAGGACAAACCTGTATTTCCTTTTTTATATGTATAAAGTCAGGGGCGAACATATGAGGGGATTGGCAATTCTGCCCTCCCTGAAGCTATCATGCATATGCCCAGTCTAGCTGAGAGGCCCCGGATTGGGCAGAAGTGTAGATCCGCAGCAACTGGCTGTCGTGGCACCAATAGGCTGTCGCCATACCAGGCTCCATTTGGAGACTACGTATAAATCATTCAGGGAACTCTCAGACAAAACAAACAGTTTTTCATGTTTTATTACATGTAGCACATTCCTAAATTCTACTTAGTAGGTAAACTATTGAGATCTTTATCATGCTGCTGGGGTCTAATTTGGCCAATACACAATGATAAAAAAACCTGAAAAAAGAATAAAAAGCTGGCATAAAGGTATGGAAGAAGGGGTCTTTTTTAAGGCCTCCGCATGTCCACGATTTTGTAAAAGAAGGGTACCCAGGTACGAAGTATGGAAGGTGAAAATCCCCTTACAATCCACGAAATATACGCGGCTCTGACGCCCAGTGACTCCTGAAGTGACTGGGCTTCCGAGTCTGTTGCCGCTACTGCTGCCGCTAAACAGGCAGAGAATTATAACATCAAAAGTTAAAATGCGTGGTCCCATCCATCCAATGTCAGTGCTTTGATAAAATAAAGGGTGTTTTTACTGGAAAAAGTCAGCATTTCTTTTTAAAATAAAATTACTTTTTGGCCTGAAATCAGTGCTTTAGGGGTATTTTTAATTTTTGATTTCGGTCAGCACAAGTACGAAGCATGGACCATTCCTTGGATGATTGAGACATTAGCACTAAAGCCCACAGGTCATCTGACGTCTTTACACATAACTTTTCGATGGAGTGGTAGTCGAAAATATTTGAAGAGGGATTGTCCGTTAATACGGAAACAACTCTAAGGAATCAAATGTATTCCAAAATAACGTTTGATATCCAAGATATTTCCCACGTAATCAAACAGATGGACCGACGTAATCTGCATTGCAGAAACAGACACAGATACGATATTTCATGACTGTATATATTCAAAAATTAAACCCATAATCCACATCAGATGCAAGGTTTAGGTCAAAACTAAAAAATAATACTTTAAACGCATATCTTCGCTGCTAGGAAGGATATTTCTAGATATACGACACTATCTCGACCAGCTTTTGAAAGAGCGAGAGGCTGCGGACAAAATACTCGTGGTCTGTTAAAGTGTTTATAATCGATCAGACATGAACACACGTGTTATTTTCAAGTAAGACGGGAACAGGCACTTAAAACTTCTTTAGTGCCGAGTTTTATAGCGGATGCGGGGGATAGGCTCGCTGGTCACGTGACTTATCCATGGTTGAACCGTGTGCATCTGAAGTGCGGATATGGTCTAACAAATTTCAAAATAAATAGCTCATCACATAGCCTAGATTTCTAGGCTATCATACGTATTTTGTATTCATTTTTTCTGTCCCCGGGTACCGAGTGGTCAGAGTGGCCAAGTTATTTCAGATGTAAAGAGGTTGATGACGAGGAAATTAGTACACACAACATTGCGCTACATTTCGGAAACAGGTGGCCAAAATGGACACTGATAACATAGGAATCTTCCATGTGTTCACATCTCACAGGCGTTCACATGTATAGGTGTCACTGACATCCAGCACATGTCTCACCAGGTCTGGGCTCCATACAGGGGAGATCAATGTTTACATGTAAAGTCCTGTAGCACATCAATTTTCGGTGGTAGCTGTGCGAAAAATCAGATTGAACACTGTCTTGTCGCACGTTATGAGGTAGACTAGGTTCCTAGTCCCTAAAAAGTTGACATCCCCTCCTGTGCTGACTAAGCAGTTTTAGGTGTAGTACTAGGTATGGTAGATAGATGGCACTACCTGACCCCCCAGATCTCTATAGGTTTCATACTCAAACTGAATCGTGGTGAGATAAGTGTAAACTAAACTGACCACTATGGCCACCTAGACTATTTGGTGCCTGGTAACAGAAAA
>OZ012700.1:9965757-9980757 GCA_963942565.1 Maea johnstoni | reverse complement strand
AGGGTTCCTCTAACATACTTTCTGAGTGTGGTGAGGGGACTATTTAAGATATCATGCTCGCCCAGTCCATACTGACTACAGTTAGCTAGCGTACGCTTTGGGAATGGAATTGCTACATGGATTGAACAATTCTGGTACCTACCAGAATTGGATAATTCTAGTACTGCGTACCAGAATTGAGGTCGTAAAGTACAAGATGACCCATAGAGTGTGGTCCAAGCAGGAACCGTAAGCGATGAGATCGGAAGTAAGAAATGAACATTAACGTTTAACGAAAACATTGTCATGGGACTGTTCAGCGAGTGAGGACTCTGAGGGTTACTATATTGAATGAAGTAGTCACGTTTTTAGTAAGGTTTTGGTTCTTGTTTGACCCTTCCAATGCTGAGGCTACCTTCATACAATGATGATTGGAAACCATCGAAACCTGTGATGTTGGTATTAATTGAAGGCCCTCGCTGGGCACTGTCAGATGAGTACCCAAGTGGCAGGGTTTCAGTCATTTCTGTTTTCCATTATTCTGTATTAGCCAAATTAGCCACCAGCAGCATAAGGGTTAACCTCCCAAAAATAGTATATAAGTTCAAAATAGTAGTTGGTTCAAAACACTTTTTCAAACATGTTGGGATCATTCCATCTGCCCCCTCCCCGTGCTCAATAGATCTCAAGCGGTCAACAGGCCCTCTCCGACCGTGAGACGAACTTCGCAGCAAGTTGGACGGACGTCCAGTTTGTGGCTATAAATAACACGAAGCTCTGCTACTCACCGTGGTTGACGAAACTCATGATCATGTCCGCCGAGTTGATAGTTTGGATGTTGTTTGTAAGATTCCCGAATACCGTCGTGTTTAACGTGGGGTTTCGCGTGAAAATCTCCTCCTCGACCTCCCCGCTGTCGGTCTGGAGGGTATTATACAGGTCCAGCATGAACTTAGGCGCTGAGGAGTCGCCCTTGCCGTGAGGGCTACTGGGTTTGGGGCGCTGGTGAAGCCCAAGTAAAGTCAAGATTTCCTGTTGCATCTCCCGTTTGAGTTTTCCCCGTCCCCCGGTTCCGTGGAGTTTGTTCACGTTTACAACAACTGTCTGTTCGAGGCCGTTATCCGCGTAGAAGCCGCTGGTTTCTGATTTGACGCGGGTGGCGGCGAAGAGCAGGGTAAAGTAGAGGATGAGGGTGCCGAGTAGCGGTAAGGATACGCCAGCGACCTCCATCTTGGATTGGCTGTGAGTGCGCTAGTGGTGAGTTGGTGAGTACAGTCGGGAGGCTGCTTTGCCTGCTGCCAGTGCGGGCGAGAGGCACGCTGATGGCTGATGGCCCTCTCTCTCGCTCTCTCAGTCTTTCTCCCTCTCCGACTCTCGCTATCTCTCGCCTTGCCAGGCGTGTGGGTAGCAGGCCGCTACTGCTACTACCACACTTCTCCTAGCAACTGCTTGTAAACTGGTACTTCCCAGCACTCCTCCTTAGCGATGAAGCCGCAGCATCTATCGCTGGACGACGGGTTTTCAGTTGATGAGGCGACGTATGGAGGGAGGGAAACTATTGGACGTACCTCTCAGAACAGTCAACTCAGCTTGAAAGTTGTAGTAAAACGTGCCGAGATTTTCTTGCTTTTATCTTAGATGTAGAGCGACATTCGTCCTTTAATGACTCACTCTGTGTGGTACAGTGATGCTATCCATTAACGTGCCCCTGTCACAGTCACAGTACGCTATGACACATATAGCGGCCAATATCTGGAATCAGGAATCCGGACTGCTGAAACTACAAAATAGCAAACTCTTCAACAGGTGTGTCCCCTTCTGTCCATGTTTATCGATGTTTGTAACTGCAGGGTCCTCAGTACGTTAGCACATGCTGCGCGCATCCACTATCCACACAGCTCGCTAGGAGTCCGTTCTACTTGGATCGCCTTTTGTCTAGCGAGTCTATTAAGTTCATTTTACTGTCAGTGAAGGCTGGAAGTCGTTCCACTTGGAGGCCTTTCCTTTAGACTCGCTACAAGTCTGAGTTAACATGTTATGCCTTCCTTATCCTTGCCTAGCCATAGGCTACATATGTATGTATTTTATTGACTGCACTAAAAAGTACAAAATATAATCATACAACAGTAAAAAACGAAAAAGAACAAAAAGAGAAACAGAAACATAAATGTTACGCAGGAAGCGAGAACTAAACCAAGAGGCAGTGAGTAATTATGTGGGCTATAACGAAAAGGAGCAAGTGTATACATAAAACGCATAAAATACAAAAATAGTACAAGAACCAGAGACACAAACCAAACACAGTGTTAAATATGGAAGTGACGTATAACTAACAGATATATAAATGTAGATGTGAGCTGGTAGAGAGCGTGGGGCATATTATAATGCAATGTCCTTTTGTCAGTATCTAAGTTAATAGTAAAGCAAAACCTCTCTAAGTTGATCACTCTAAGTTGATCTACTTTGCATTGGCCTGAAAACAACCATCAAGATTGTCAGCTTACTTTAGGTCCCTGCGCGAATTAATGTGGTGGTCAACATTCCCTTCCGACCAAGCAGTGTGGTGTAGTACCAGGTACGGCAAATAGATGGCACCACCTGACCCGTCCATCGCTAAAGGTTTCACTGAGACATCTATTCCCTTGGTGAGATAAGCGTAATCGAAATTGTCCACCTAGCCTATTTGGTGCCTGCGTAATAGAAAGAAAAACATGTCAGAAAAAATACATATGACAGCCTAGAAAACTGGGCTCCCAAGTGGGTGGTCTTTATGTCCACCTGGTTCTGCCGCAGTAAATGTCTGGGCCGCTGTACATCGTGGGAGAGGAAACTCAGAGGCGCACTAGATAATGGGGCGCCCCTTGCCTGGATTGTCCCTGTGGCCTGTGTGAGCGGAAGGGCGGCGGCGAGCAGACTGCTATTATTATACAGCGGGAGGTCTTTCTTAGAATGACAAAACAGCAGCCGGCAAACATACAATTACACCCCGATAAAACCAATTTACGGATAGAATTGCACTCGAGTCAGGGAGCTATAATTATTCGGTGTATTAGCCTAGAACTAGCCTCGATACCAGACTGAATACATTTGTATTTCTCTATATTGCTTGCTCTCATATAATGCTTCACTGTGCGTGCTGAGTCCCGTTTAGTTCTTTATTTTCACTCCAGATGTCTGTTTATGGTATTAACAGCCATAAGAGAGTTCAGCAGTGCTGCCATCTGCACAGGGGGAAAGGCTGTCCGCCTGGCAAGGCCAGTAATCGAGCGAAATTAGCATATCACGCCAATAATCGAGCAAACCATGTGGTTGAGTGAAATTTGCTGTCATATTTGCTTGGAAATTCCTAATAAGTACAACATTTAATCACTATTTGATAAGACCTCCAGTTAGACAAGTATCTTAACCTGCTACAGTCAAGTTTTTAGTGTCAAGCTTATGAGATAAAGGAGTATACTAGAGCGATTTCATGTGATGTAGTACCCTCAAATGCTGACAAGTGCTACTTTAAATACTTCTTAACCCTTAAATGTTAGTACTACAAAGTTTTAGTAATTTTTAGAGTAATCTTAAGAGTCTTTCCTCATTACCTACCAATTATGGTGTCTTTCCATGAATGATAAATAGATACAAATATTACAAAATGTTTTAGTTCCTGTTGCTTTCTGGTGGGTTTCACTGTACGCCCACCCTGCGAGCGTGTACGCCTACTCTTCGAGCACATTTCAGCAACTGTACGCCCACACCTCGAGCAAATGACTTAATTCTAAGTAAAGTTTTGTTCATTTACCACTATCTAACTGCAACAAAATATGTTCCAGGTGTCGGTAAACATGACAGAATATAAGTGCTACAGTTGTGATGCTGAGAGTACTGATTCAGCTGTGTTACTGGCACATACTATCACTAACCATCCAGATAAGCCTCTTTCAATACACTATCGACAAATTTCCAGAAAAATTGAGGAGAAACATCAAGCAATATGGATTTCACCCAACAGTTTGAAAGTATGGATAGCAGATTATGAGGATGCTGACCAAGTTTTTGACCAAGAGGAGGTTATGAGCCCAACACCAAAGAGATTACGAAAGGTTCAAGATGATATGATACATGATGGGAAGGTGTCTAAACACTTGGATTTCACAGGAGATGATGTGGAACACGATGAAAACTTTGAAGACATATCTCTTCTCACCAGTGATGCCTCCTGTCAAGTGTCACCACAGGGACTCGCAATGGACTTGGAAGAAATATATGCCCAGTTTGTTGAGTTACTTCCTGCAGTCCTTAAAAATCTGAAGCAAGTGGGAAAACTCAATGCCAAGTTCATGGAAATGATAGCTTATGACAGGTTCCCAATATTGCACACTTACTATTTCTTGATATTATAGAATGGTTTTCTCTTGAAAACAGGGCAGCAATGAGGTATAATGATAAGGTCAAGATGTTTTGGAGGCTAGGTAGGCGCCTTTTTTGTGGAAAGTTTCTCCGCCTAATGGGTGGACCTAGGGTACAAGATGATGCCGATAGTGATACAATGCTTAAAGATGCAAAGGTGAACTTCATTGTTCCCTCTTTGAGGACTAAAAAAAGTGACTCAGATTTCATCAATCCCGGTGTTATAATTGATTTTTTGAACAAGTACATCAAAAGTGCTGGGCCTGAAGCTATTAAGCTTCTAAAACGTATGAAGTATGTGTTGATGGGAAGAAGATAAACAATAGCAAAAGAGGCGACCAGGCTAAGATAGACTTATTCGGTCATAAAGGTCCACCGACAAAAAAAGAGAATGATCTACAACAAGAAGCTGAAATTCAAATGATAAAAGATTTGATAGCATTTTTTAGAACACAGATCAGAATCTGGGAGGAATCCAAACCAAAATAAAGGAGTGGTGCCATGAAAGATTTTGTGAATTAGTAACTGTATTTAGCGGTAGAGTTATTGCGAACATTTTTAGTAAGTAAAAGTCACACAATTGTCCAGGGTAATACCCTCTAGACCTCACACTAGGAATATGAAAACAGTGGGTCACTCTTCTGATGAGATAAGTGGTAGCTGGCTGTACAACAGCTAACAAAATTCAGCAGACTTAACACTGGTAGTATTGAAAACCATAACCAAACCCATAACTCAAATGATTTCACTATTTTGTAGAGCTGCACTCACAGAGGGAGATAAACTCATGAGCTCAGCTTGCTCAGGGACACAGGGTTTTTAAAGATAAAAATGTATTATCCAGCCCAACAATTAAGAATAAATACTTACTGATGGAAATTTATTAACATTTACATGTTTATTTATTTTTAAAATGTGCTGTAGAGATACAAAGGTCAGTATAACACTCAACAATGCCTGTATACATTGAGGATTGTAAAGAAGACTTGACAGTGATAAGCATTCATAAGAGGGTGTGTGTTAGGTGTTCTGTGTTAGATCTGTGTTCCCTACATAGATGAGTTGACCACTTCAGCTCCAGCGCGGCTTGTCATCTGGCTTCAGTTATAGAGCCACTCACATTCTTGATTTATGCAAGATTTGTTGAAGAGTGGTCCACAATAACCAAAGTGATGAATTTAGGCGGAATTATATAGATCTGTTGCTTAAAACAGTAATAAATGACTGTTTAAGTTGAGTTCAGTTTGGTTTTGCTCGAGGAGTGGGCGTACTGTGCTCGCAGAGTAGGCGTACAGTGCCTCGAAGTCGCTCGCGCAGTGGGCGTACAGTGAAGAAATGGTTGTACAACTTTCAAAAAAATATTATAAATTCTAAGCTTCAGTTTGTTTAGATATTCTTACATATTTTAGTTCCTAAGAACCTTCTCTAATTAGTGGTATAGCTATTTGTCTTCAAATGATAGGTAAATTTGAATAAGGGAGCAATTTGTGTGGAACCTACAAAAGACTAGGACATAATTGACCATTAAAAAAATACTGCTGGGTATTTTGTTGCCATTTTTCACATGGAGGATGGTTTACTGACAACAAATGGTTTATGAATGATTCTTAAATGTTTAAACACTAAATCTGTGATTTATAAGCTGTTGAATGTAAAAACCGTTAGAGTATCGCTCGATTACTGGTACAGAATTCAAATTTGCTCGATTACTGGCCTTGCCAGGCGGACAGCCTTTCCCCCTGTGCATCTGGCAAATCTGAAAAGTACTATAATGACTTGACTAGTAACAAAATAGTTGGTAAAGAATAAGCCAGCTCTAGTAAGCTAGGCTAGCCTAGAACTAGACCGAGGATTTTTCACTTCTCCAATCCACCTGGAACTCAAACTGACGTGGAGAAATAATTTATTGTCCACTCCAGATAAATGCAATCATTACGTATTCATATACAGGGCAAAACTCTTCTAGCCTGCCATAGAGGCTTATAATGGACCAAGTACAATCATAAATACATATTAAATCATAATTGTGTCTACCCTCACATGGTTCCACGTTTGCACACCAGGCGGCCTACATGAGATCTATTCAATATCAGCGAATGTGGACGACCTAAAGGTTTTCACCAATTCGGCGAGCTAGATATTCATCGACGACTAATCGCCACGTGGTAAGTCCACCAACTCAAAACAAACACTTACTGACGTACATCATAAAAATGACGTTCTAATGAACAGAAAAGAGAACGAAAACAGAGAGAGCATCTAAGCAACACAATCAAACTTGGCCAAACTTGAACGGTTTTGTGGCACACTTATTTAAAAATAATATCAATCTGATATACTGTTCAACCAATCATTTTTTATGGAAAGCCGTTCTTGCAGAAAAGCACTATTCGTCTTTAAAGACAATTCATTTGTCTTTTAAGACAATTCATTTGTCTTTAAAGACAAATATATATATTTGTGTTTAAAGACAATTGAATTGTCTTTAAAGACAAATAGTGCTTTTCTGCAAGAAAGGCGTTCCATAATTTTTCACAATCGACGCAGTTCTGGGGCGACCCTGTGACAAAATGACCAGGGGAGGTTCAAGGCGTTGTTGTTGTTGTTGTTGTTTTGTTGGCTACTACTGCTGGTGTTGGTATCGCCACTATTTTAACTTTATTTTTGTATTTGCTTTTCTCACAATTTTTCCTGTTTTCGTTGTTTCATTCCAGTAACTGTGCATCGTCATTGTTTTATTGTTTTATTGCTGATGTTGCTAATTTGGAGGATTTTTCTTGGTTTATGTGGATGGCTTTGTTGTTCTTATTGTTCATTCTATTTTTGCAATGTCATTTGGTCATCTTTATCATCATCGTCGTCGTCGTCATCGTCGTCGCCATCGCCCTCTCCAAGTACCCCCCCCCCCCCCCCCCACCAACCCCACCCAAAGATGCGCGGTATCAGGAGTAGAGTTGTTATTATCATCCTCATCGTCATTGTCGTCATCGTTCTCTCCTAACCCCCACCCCCACCTACCCCATCCCGAGGGTGCGTGGTATCAGGAGTAGAGTTGCCTGATGAGAGTTGGAGAAATGTTTACGTCACACTTTCAACGACCCCGTTCCTGGAAACGTCGCTGTTTCGCCGCTCCCGTTTCCTCTAGTAATGAAATAGAGGTTGCCATGGTAACGGGCTAGCAGTACAGGTTGTCATTTTGCACCGTGTGACCCCGATTCTTTAAGGAGTGGTTGAGTTCCTTTTGATGTTGGGGTGCTGATGATGATGAGTTAGATGATGAGTGGTGATGAGTTAGGGATAGAGGTAGCCTAGATTTCTAGGCTGCCATATGAATTTTCCTGTTATCTTTTTTTCTGTTACCAAGCACAAATAGTCTAGGTGTCCCAGTGGTCAATCTCACTAGGGGAATAGAGGATCAAGTTTGAGTATGACCTAATCCTCTAGAGATAGAAGGAGCAGGTGGTGCCATCTATCTACCATACCTGGTACTACACCACACTGCTTTGTCAGCACAGAAGGGAATGTCAACTTTTAGGGACTAGGAACCTCAGGGATTGACTTAAGAAAAATTTTCTGGTCGGTTTTCGGGCGATCTCATATGATAAATGATAGTCAGTCTTGGGTCGGCCAGACAAATTTCAGAGCGTGAATACCGCCCGGACACCCACTTCAGTCAAACCCTGAACCTAGTCTAGGATAGAGGGAGAACCGCGGTGGAAATATCCACATTATTGAAGCAGGCCTCGTACGTGCGTATAAATGCGTAATGAGTATTTCTAAAGTAATAATTGTTATCAAGATGGATATTTCCACGTATGTCAGACCCTATTTGCGCTCAATGTGGGAATTGGTTAATGCGGGCAGACCAGGATAAACGGTAGTCTATATTTCCAGACTGTCACAAGTATTTTCCGATCTTTTCTCAGGAGAGTAGCTTGAAGCGCTGCAACAGAGAAAGTTTCTCTCACCGATGAAGACAGTGCTGCCCTCTTTATTATTGTGGTGGAACTCCTCGGAATTATATCGTCCTCCTCGTCCTCCCAAAATCGTGAGGATAGTTAGCCACCGTTTCCTTCCTTGAACTTGACCCCATTGCAATATGTGCTTGATAAGAACGTTTCTTACAATGAATATGTTCACATCCTCTCACCTTCTACATGTTGAATTAGCCAGCGCTTCCTTCCTTGAACATATCCCCATTACCCTCCCAGCGTTTAATGAACGAGCGTTTCCTTCCTTGAATGATTCCCCTTTAACCCGCCCCAGCGTTTAATTAGCGAGCGTTTCTCTCCTTGAATACATCCCCATTGCCCTTCCAGCGTTTAATTGGCGAGCGTTTCCTTCTTTGAACACATACTCATTACCCTCCCTGCGTTTAATTAGCGAACGTTCACTTCGTGGAATACATCCCCATTACCCTCCCAGCGTTTAATTAGCGAGCGTTTTTCATTGTTTCGCTGTCAGCCAGGGGTAGCAGCACCATTAGCGCGAAGAGGCTGTGTTATTACAAGACGCAGCTGTCTGACATCTGATACGCCTGTAAGTCAAGCCACTGAACAAACATTGGCACATACCAACAATGGCAACTTCCCCCTCTCTTCCCCCCAACCACGGACACACGCAGCTCAGCGGCGGCCGAACCCAGCCTGTCTGCCAGAACAGAGGCAGATATAATTCATTGCGGATAGATGGCACTGCTGTATGATAGTCAGAGTGAATAATCGAAATCTATTTTAATATACCGTATGAACAAGTATGAACCAAATGACCAGTTTGTCATGCCTTTGTGTGGATGTGAGCAATGGTTAGCACACAAACACCCATATGAACGCAATCATTCACCTGCAATACAAAACATTATCTCAGCATACGGGAGTGACTTTTCATTATATTTATAGGACCAGCTTCCCCCATGTGTGAATGATCTAGTGCATTGTTGACCTCAATGGCACATCTTCTTTCCTATGATTACTTGATAGGGACATCCGTGTGTCCAGGTACTCCAGCGTAGTTAGCAAAGATTGCGTACTGTGTACTTCCTTGACAAGTTCAGCTCTCTCTCATACCTTGACAGGGTTCGGCCCACTTGTTGAGTGCTCTAGCCATCGAAGACTGCGGACTGCGTACTTCCTCAACAATTCAAGCTCTCCGTCATATCTTGACAGGGCTCTAGCGTAGTTAGTGAAGACTGAGATTTGTGTACTTTCTTCGAAAAATTTCAGCTCTGTCAAATCTTGACAGGACTCGCCCCAATAGCTAAGTGCCCTAGCGTAGTTAGTTGAGACTGCGGCTTGTATACTTCGTTAACAATATAAGTTTTCCGTCACCTCTTGAAAGGGCCCGCCCACATGGACGATTGCTCCTAAATTAAAATGCTTCATTTTAGAATCGAGACAAATATTTGCGTGCATTCAAGCTACTGTTACAATGTAGCATACATGTAGATAGGTTTCGTTGGTTGCATTGCGCAAACACTCCTAATTAGCCCTGTTCTTTCAAATATTATATGCATTTTCTAAACATATATCACCACAATTGTCATGCCCATTTGGTCGCTATATATAAGCAGAAGCTTATGATAAAAACTTGGGAAGGCTTTTGTTTGCCTTTTCAGGCAAAAGCATAATAATTTGAAGGACAATTACACCATGAATAAACATGGGCCCACATAGTTTCTTAGAGTATTCCCTACTTAAGCCCAAATTACCACAACTGACAACCTTTATACTAGAAGTATATTGCTCTTTAAATACATTTTCTAAAAGCCATTTTAGTTTATTAATAGCTTATCTGAGGCTGTTTGGTACACACTTACCATTAGCAGCTACCATACTGTTGAGCATTGGAAAGTAAAGTCTCTAATCGTATGCCTACCTGTCTTTTCTGAAATCTCGCGAGAGTATGTGAAGCTTCTCTATGGGGATAACGAGAGTCATAAGGTTAACTTGCTAATGGAGGTCTTAAGACCTAAACATCGCGCGGATGATACACGCCAGACCCCGCTAAAAGCCGCGGCTGTCAAATATCACGGTGGCTGCCGGGAAAACACATGTGACGTCACTGCACAACAGACGAACTTCCAACTTTTCTGTGTGAAGACACGAATGTCGCTCTATTGATCTATGGTGGAGAGAAGAACGAACCAAATCGTTGGCTTGTTACATACGTGATTGTTACTTGAATTGGTCCGGATAAGTGCGTTTAAGTACAACAGGGAAAGAGGGGTGCATAATGGCCATGGGCAAACACTAGGCTCGGTCGATCAAATACCAGCAGATGTTTAGTTATTCAGAGCAATTGAAAAACTACAATATGTTATTTTGTGCTATGAAATTATGAGGACAAGAAAATGAATATGGTTACGTTGGGACATTTGGCGACTTGGTGTAGTTTTACCTTGCATGCATAGTATCCCTGTTTGTCCCTGTTTGTCCCATGCTTAGTGTCCCTGACACCTGTCGTAATAAATGGATGGAATGGGGTCTTACGATCGCTTTCATCAGCTTAGGTCATATCGCTATGAGATAGAAACCTGGACACGGGAAGAAAGTCTCTTCCCTACACGAATAGTTCCAAAGAGTCTTTCAGTTGCAGAGGGGCTATAGACAGCCCTCCATAACGCTGCATTTTTATATATCAACCATTGCGACCCTGCTAAGGGATCCTGCATAAACGCGAATCTGCCCGGGGGCCAGGCATCGTAACCACTAGACCACGGCGGATTCCCCTTCCCCCCACCAATCAATCAATCAATCAATCAATCATGCAATAGATCAATTAATCAATCCATTCATCAATCCATCCATCCATCCATCCATCCATCCATCCATCAATCAATCAATCAATCTCAATGAGTCAATCAATCAATCAATCAATCAATCAATCAATCAATCAATCCATTCTTCCATCCATCCATCCATCATCAATCTCAATGAGTCAAGGTGTATATATATATATATATATATATATATATATATATATATATATATATTATATATATATATATATATATATATATATATATATATATATATATATATAAATCAATCAACCGATTTCACTAATTAAATAACTGACGTAAGGACATACCAAAACAACGAATGATTGAATTGATGATTTAATCAATGAATAGATCAATAAATGTATGTTGGATTGAACGACCGAATACATGAAATGGTGAATACATGAATAACCCAGACATTTATCAATTGATCAATTGATTGATTAATCAATCAAACTATGTTGTGTATTGATCAATTTATCTCATTTGTTTCGGTCACATTGACCATAATCGGGTAAACCCATAGTAGCCAATCTTGAGACACGTTCACAGTCAACTACAAATTTGTTTAGCATTCTTGAATTAGAAAAGTCGGTGCTGCCATCTATAGTCGTTCGGTGACACTAAATAATATGTGAGGCGCTGTTCGTCTTTGTCATAATTGTCAACGTGATGTTTAGGCAATAACAAATATGTGATAGATTGTATAACAATTCAATAAACGTAGATTTTTTCATTTTTGTGGAATTGAAATAAAAAAAGAATCAAAATGAGAATTCCAAGGCATGGGGCCGGTAACGATTTTATATTCAAGCCAATCACACGAAAAATACATCTGATCGTGACGGTAGCAGGATTTTACAAACTCGCCTTCAAGAACACAGGAAAATATATAAAATCATGTTACGATGACCCAAAACCAAATATGTTGTTCCCTTAATACAATCCGAATTCAAAGCACGAAAAGCTTACATTAGGTGATCAAAATGTTCGAAAAAGTCAGAAACAAAATACGTCAATGCAGAAGTAACATATGGAAAAATACCGGATAAGGAATAAGTATGGGCATGTTAGAGAGAGAGAGAGAGAGAGAGAGAGAGAGAGAGAGAGAGAGAGAGAGAGAGAGAGAGAGAGAGAGAGAGAGAGAGAACGTTTATTTGCTATAATCGCCAGATTAAAAAATCGTACAACCAGACAATAATCATAACAGAGGGAACAAATACGTTAGACAAATAATAGTTGCAGCGAGATAAACGCCGGGGATAATAACAGACGATTTCTCAAAATAGGAACGAGGAACATGAACAGGAAAAAGAACGAAATAAAGATGAGATTTAAAATTGTCAATACTAGGAGAGAGAGAGAGAGAGAGAGAGAGAGAGAGAGAGAGAGAGAGAGAGAGAGAGAGAGAGAGAGAGAGGGGGGGGTAATAGTCAAAAGCGTAGATGAATAGATACATGAATAAACTAAATGTTGCAATATATAAAATAAACAGATTAGATTTGAGCAGCTATAACGGTAGAAACCGATATAACAACGTGTAAAGGATCATCTAGAAATACCGCCTATTCATTCTTATAACGCCATCTATTATCTGTCGAGGAAACTAAATAGGAACCCGATGATCGCCAAGCTGAACAGGAATAGGACCATGTGATCGGACATGTGACCAAAAGCCGCAAGATGTCTGCAGAAAAGAAGGTAAGGATTTTGACGACGAGCACTGGTCTTGGCCGGTCATCACGAACTCAACAAATGCACCCTTTCATTGTGGTCAAACTTACTCTTCTAAACGCATTCGTTCAAACACCAAAATTCTAGATCTCAGAATTGTTAAGTGTCCCTATATCATTGATATGTGAGAAGCTGACCGAATATTTCATGTCATGAGTACATGTACCTGTGAAGGGGGCGTATCTAAAACAAATACTTTCCATACAAATTACTTAGGCTGGAAAAGGGATGAACGGGATAGATGAGTGGAGGGTTGGGTGCCTGAGATTTTGTTTTTGTAGGTCCTGAGCACTATTTCTTATAGACTTAACTCTGAGCTTTATCAATCCAATTTGTTACTGGTGTAGTGGGATAAGAACTTGCCTGCTGTTCAGCAATGAAAACGTCAATTTGTTTATCGTGACTTTTATTCACAAATGGCATAATCGCAACTTGCTAGTCAGTATAAATGATGAAGGGAGGCAAAGAACCAGATTCATCGGCAACTGTCTTACATGCCTCAAGCCCCACTCAGACCCAGGCCCCGTGCAGTGGTGAGCAGCAGCGAAGGTGTAATTTATCTCTGGGCAGCCCTCCTCTCATATCATACTTTATTACTATAGTATTGCCTCAATAATGGCATCCAATGAATTCATTCTGATCATTCCAGGGAGAGAAGTATTACATTCTCAGGTTATTTGCCTACACGACTTGTCAATGAGGACAAACTGCATTATTATGTCCGTGTGCGATAATTCTTTTTTGTACTGGACTGCTTTTGATATTGCTTTTAACGAATGTCAATGCTAGCAGCCCGCTTTGAATCCTGTACTGGGATCCAGGCAATGCAGGACCCCAATACAGGCAACTCTGCTTAATCCGGACTGATGTGGACCCTAAATCTCTGTCCGGATTAGGCAAAATCCAGATTATGCATATAGGACTTATATGTATAGGAAGGGACTGGGACCTTCCAATCTGTCCGGTTTAGACGAAAATCCGGATTACACATGTCCGGATTAAGCAGCGTTGCCTGTATTCGCATGTAGTGCAATGGCAATCGTTGTTAGGCAAACTACATTCTTCCCCGATAGAGGTCCGCTTTACCATAGCAACATGATGGTGGATACGGCAAGTCGCTACCGGCTAGAAATTGTTTCAGGTGTTTAAAAATCGAGCAACATATTGCATATCAGCTGGCACGATGTGTTGCTATATATTCCATCTTGATTATCGGAGACAGTGACATTTATCATCAGCTCCGGTCTGAACCTCGCAGCTCTTTGGACTATTTCTTTGTTGTACTGGAATATATTGGGACGTTCATTGTTTGGAGCCCGATATTATTCCTGTGTTGGCAGTGCCATGGTAACCGTTGCTGGGAATATCATGGCAACAAAGGAAATCCAAGATGGCGGCCACTGCTTAATCCTAACCCAATAGAAAATTATTTTGGCTGTTAAAAACGATTCACGCATTATAATCCGCCAATGTATTTCTGGAAGATAAAAAGCCAGCAAGTAATTGAGCTGGATTTGGGTGTGTAACTCGCGAGTTCAAGTGAGCAATCCTTACGTGTCGTTCTGCTAATATACATTGAGCGCTGCTTGGTGGTTGGAAAAATGACCAAGAAATACCACACTTCCGTTGCATTATGTGTTCATCGAAGTCGGAAGTTCAGCGTAGAGGGGATTGTGGCAAATCACTGGGCCCTAGCTATTAGTTTTGATGTGGAAAGCATAAGTAGCCACATTTCGTGAGAATGCTCAAACTCAAACCCCTTTCTCTTTTCTTTTTCTTTTTGTCCCTTGCAGCCTCGAAAATTTTGCCGGGTTGACTATGAAGTCCAACTGAGTGTTTTCTCTGAAGTCCACTGCACTTGTCCCTTGAACTTTGGATTTGTCTTGTTTATCGTAATTGAAAACTAATGTGTGGAACGAGGAGCTGATGATGAATTCGTTATTTTTGTAAAAATAGGATACGGCCATGAGTTCAGCTAGCTATATAGGGTCAAGGCCTCATGCAGTACAAGAAGCATCCTCTTGGCTGCTGACGTCAGTCAAAGTGCTGTACAACTCACGATTACGGCCTCATGCGATACAGCTGGCTTCTCCACATATCTGGCAGAA
>OZ012700.1:9937723-9965557 GCA_963942565.1 Maea johnstoni | reverse complement strand
TCACAGCCTCCGAGGGGTCTATAGATACAGCTTGTACCATATTTGACTGCCTTGCACCAATGACAGGGCATATGAACAGCTTACCTGAGCTCTCGGGCTAATACTCTGGTTTAGCCAGCTTAGAAAACAGTCTTAAAAGTGTGGGTAATGTCATATACCACTCCTTTTTAAGGCCCGTGATTGGTGGAAAGCAGTCAACTGTGGTACAACTTCTTCAAGGCTGTGATGCTGGCAACACTCTCAAAATAACCACTCTCCTAGTATTGCACTCTTATCCACTATCTAAAAATTGTTTTCAATCTCTGTGGTCATGGTGTTTCACCTCTGTATTAGTTGGTATTCCTGCAAGACAATACCTCACAGCACACGAATTTTGCAGAAACTTTAATTAGGAAAGTAGGCAAACAACAGTTAGCAACAGCAAGGGACGGGTATGGGTCAATTGTTGGCGGTAAGGTATTTGATCTTGCAGGATTTTCCATTCAGTTACCCTAGCATGGTGTGTGAAGTAGACGTGTGTAACAACTGCTTATGTAATAACTACAGCTTATGTAATACAACCGCTTGCGTAATAAGAAATTGACTGCTTATGTAATAACACAAAACAGTTAAACGACTGTAACAACTGCTTATGTAATAATCACGGCTTATGTAATATTCAACCAGTCATCCATGAATAATTGATAAAAACACAACTAATTACCATTATTTTGAGTTATGAATTAAACATCTATCAGTACCAGATGTTCATACCTGTTTTGCTGGAACATTCCCCCCCCCCCCCCCCCCCGTTGAACATCAAATGTTCACAATGAGAACTGAACAATGATATCCATTTACCAGTCATCCATGACCAATCGAAAAAAAAAAAACCAACTTACAACTTATTTTTCCTGCATTCCTTAAATCACCTCTATCATGTATTAACCAGTATCATAAAACATGCATCATCCACATCATCATCATCATCATCATCCACATTCAGTGTCATTCATCATCATCATCATTGATCTGGGATCAGGACCACCCCTGACCCTGTTGAAAAATGATTGGCTAAAATTCTTGCCTGTATTTACTCTTCTGTGTTTCTGATTTTAAATATATTTTTCTTTTTCTACAATGAATTTGGCCCTACTCCGTGGGGCATTGCTGTGTTAGTTATTCTATGTCATGGATGAATAACTAACACAGCAATGCCCCACGGAGTAGGGCCAAATTCATTGTAGAAAAAGAAAAATATATTTAAAATCAGAAACACAGAAGAGTAAATACAGGCAAGAATTTTATTTTAGCCAATCATTTTTCAACAGGGTCAGGTATGTTGAGCAAAACTTTGGATTAAGAAAAGAATGGATATGTAACGAGAGACCAATTACTATATGCCCTATAGTTACATGCTGGCCTCATGCCAGAACTACCAGATAAGGCAGCAGGGCGAGGTCACGTGGGAACAAGGACCAATCAGGGCTCTTGCATCGATTACATTACAGAGAAACTTTATCTCCACCACCTGCTGGGGGTGCCCAGAGCACCTATTAGCGACTATTAGTTGACACTGGTTGAGGCTAGCATGTTCAGGTTGACCGGCTGGTTTCCATTCCATTTGTGTTTGGTCTTCTAAGGCAAAACTAAATTAAATACCCCGTATCAAATAAAATAAATACAAGCTTACCTACAACTCCTTTCCGCCTGTGCCTGCTTCCATGATACTAATACATGTATGCAGTTGAAAACGGCAGGTCCTTTATTTGTGCATTGCACACCCATAACAAAACTTATTTTCTTTCAATATTTGGTTTATTATTACATAAGCAGATTTTGTGTATTACATAAAGAAGTTGGTGCTACATAAGCGGTTAATTTTTTATTACGCAAGCGGTTGTGTTACACAAGCGGTTAATTTTTTATTACGCAAGCGGTTGTTATTACATTAGCAGTTGATTTTTTATTACGCAAGCGGTTAATATTACATAAACCGTGATTACTACATAAGCAGTTGTTACAGACGTGTGTAACAACTGCTTATGTAATAATCACGGTTTATCTAATATCAACCGCTTGCGTTATAAAAAATCAACTGCTTATGTAATAACAACCGCTTGCGTAATAAAAATTTAACCGCTTGTGTTACACAACCGCTTGCGTAATAAAAAGTTAACCGCTTATGTAGCACCAACTGCTTTATGTAATAAACAAAATCTGCTTATGTAATAATAAACCAAATATTGAAAGAAAATAAGTTTTGTTATGGGTGTGCAATGCACAAATAAAGGACCTGCCGTTTTCAACTGCATACATGTATTAGTATCATGGAAGCAAGCACAGACGGAAAGGAGTTGTAGGTAAGCTTGTATTTATTTTATTTGATACAGGGTATTTAATTTAGTTTTGCTCAACATACCTGACCCTGTTGAAAAATGATTGGCTAAAATTCTTGCCTGTATTTACTCTTCTGTGTTCTGATTTTAAATATATTTTTCTTTTTCTACAATGAATTTGTAATTTTCATTTTAAGAGATCTTTTTGAAAAGATATGCTGTGTATTGATATCTGGTGAAATGACGGGAATACTCAGGGAGTAAAAGGTTTACGAAATATTCTTCTATTACATCACTTATTTGGGTCGATTTCAGCACCCACTATGCAAAAATTGTGGGCAATAGGCTATTTCATACTATTATGAAATATTGACATCTGTGAATATTCTGTGTTCATTTTTTGGCAATTCAAAAGGATAGATTAAAAAGTGCTACTTAACAGTTAAAGTGGATTTACCCAGGAGTTTGTCGCTGATCACATCAACTTATTAAGAAAGAAAAAGATGAAATAAGAGATTTTGAAATTCGTCACTAAATGACAAAAAAGCAAATTATCAATTGACTGAAAAAATAATAAAGTTTTCAAATAAAATAAATAAAGTTTTGATGCTAATATTACAGATAAACTAAAACAGCGGTATTCAAAGGAAGACAAGTGTTTCCACATTTTGACTTTGCCCCCTAGGTCACCAAAATCTAATCAGATATAGAGGACATCCAAACAAAACATCCCTATCAATATGAACAATATTTGCCCAACATTTCGGAGAAATTGTGTTATAAGATTTACTTTACGTCCTTCACCTTTGACCTTTATAGTTAACCCAAGGTCACCCCAAGCTGAAGAGGACATCCCAAGCAACAATCCCTGTCAATATGAACGACTTTGGCCAAAGGGTTGCAGGATAATTACTGATACAATATATCCTCTATGATCTTGACCGTAACCCAAAGGTCGCCAAAATCTAGTACAGAAGAATCTGAAGTAACTTAGTCTGTCAGTATTAGCCAAATGGCTGTGGAGAAATCATGGATCAGATTTTCACAATGACCACAACCTTTGATCTTGTCCCTAAAGTAATCAAAACCAAAATCGCAGAAGTAATTAAGGAACACAAAACAACAATTCTGAACTGCAAAAAGAGAGAACGTCACCAAAAAAGTAATACAGAGTACAGACACATTATTTACAAGCTGCAGGCCCATAACATAAGTATTTTCTTTCGAATTTGGTTTATTATTACATAAGCAGATTTCGTTTATTACATAAGCAGTTAGTGTTACACAAGCGGTTAATTTCTTATTACGCAAGCGGTTGCTATAACATAAGCAGTTGATTTTTTATTACGGAAGCGGTTGAATATTACATAAGCCGTGATTATTACATAAGCAGTTGTTACAGACGTGCATTGCATCTACAATTCAAATGCACTCTTTATTGATCAGGAATATGTCATTTGAGGTAAAAACATTTATAGTTGAAACACCAATACCACACGGATTGGATAATCATTCTGAGAATGGGGACATGGATGCTAAACTAGGAGATGGATTGATATGTGTGTGTTACCGGCATCACAGCTTAATAAAGACCACTCGACTCCCAGGGCAGGCAACTAGGAGAACGCGATACCCTAGTTGGTACTGCGGAGGCCGCCACTCCCGCCTACACGTTATCCATACGAGTGGAGCACGTCCATATGCCCAGGAATCACGTAATGTGGTAACCAGATAATGCAGAAGTCTCGGGAGACAGGTTAAGGGAAATTAGTTCATGAAACAAAATAACACCCAAATAGCCATGAGCTAGAGATGCATGGCGTACATTTCCGAGAAGAGGTGAATCTGCTATTTCCGCCATGATGATGATAATAACACGCAATCCGTAACCTTTCGGCAAAGAATGACGGCTCTTATGGTATGAGAGGCGCAATATCGAAATGTATCGCAGGTGTTGTTTTACAAGTCTTTTTATTTGTTTGAGATTTGCGTCATTTTGAACAGCTAACGTCATATCGCAAATACATGTATATATATATATATATATATATATATATATATATATATATATATATATATATATATATATATATATATATATATATATATATGTGTGTGTGTGTGTGTATATATTTATGTATATATATTTATGTGTGTGTGTGTGTGTGTGTGTGTGTGTGTGTGTGTGTGTGTGTGTGTAGTACCTGGGGCCAGGGTATTTAGGACGCAAAGTAGATTATCTACTTATGGCCTACTTGGCTTGTAATGCAGAGTTGATGATGTGATCTTTAACATTGCAGATCAACACACGTCATAAATATACCAATTAAGGTCCTGGGGACAGTTATAATTCAAAGATATGCAGTAAGAGTCTCGTGATGAAACGATTTGTGTTATCAACACAACGTGCTAAATCCGTTAGATCAATGTCGACCAAAGGCCAGTTGCACCTTTAAACCTGTTATGCCATGGATGCTTAGCAGTCCCTCTCGATATTGCCTGGATCTATGATACCTTTGACAATAAATTGGAAATTAAGAATGATTATAAAACATATCTGTAGGAGAGTTTTGTTAGTGTTCTGATCATTAATTCTTCAATAAATACTATGCCAACTATACCTTTTTCTGAGTTCATCAAACTTATTAGGATTCATTTGGCCGCTGTGCGCTTCAAAATAAGTTAACAAAGGCCAGTGACGAAAGAGGAAATATGTAGTCTGTTAAAGTACTTTATACACGAGTCAACTTAATTAAGTGATGTGTATAGTCGCACTGCAGCTTATAGCTATTGTACATTTATTTAGTTCCTGCACCAGTGGACCGGACGTCTGTCAGTGCCTGGTTGTACATGTCAAAAAATAAGCCAAGCACACCAATGATCAACATAGCTTACAGATTCATTTGTAAGATCATCCCTGCATCCCTGCACTCATACACAGAAAATTGGGTGACAAGCCGGTGTGCGGTCGTGTATTTGTCCGGGCTGCCCACGAATCTAGTGCAGGAATTAAATGTGGGCATTTTGATACACATATGTTAATTTATCGATATCCTACCTATTCTGCCGATAGGTAACTGGAGAACACATCAAACTTTTTTGCTTTGTCCTATTTATGTTTCACCCCTGATATCCTTTAAAACGAATGGTGTAGTTATGATTAACGTATTAGCTCTTTTCTAGTTAACTCCGACAGATCTATGCCATACGAGGAATATACAAACCAATATCATTGGCGGGCAGGGAGAGCGTGTTTTCTTAAGACAGGTGTATCTTGCAAACGGAAAATATAATTTCTAACCCCATGTTGTTCATAGAAATGTTCTCCTTATACGCATGGATTGTACATATAAACGTATATTTCTAATGGTGAAACGAGAGGAAGGGTGGACCTGAAGCTAATGTTTTACTGCGAGAGAAAGTATATATTCTGGGAAATTATAGTCATGGTATATCATGAAGACTGTCTCTTGATAACTCGTTTGACTATAAACACATACCTAAGACTACCACCAAAAGAAAGGAATCAAAAGTGTTCTCTAAACCATGTTTTGCACACATACATTTCAGTGGGATCCTTTTTGAAATGGTAATGTAACATCAGTAGTTTCATTTAAAAGTGGTGTCCCCATCCTGTTTTTACAGGTCTTTTCTGTATACGCACTCATTAAAAACATAACAGGTAAAAGAATATGCATTGCCACGATGCTGTTGTTTATGGCCTTAACCCTTTTAATGCTGCAGCTACTTTATATATATATATATATATATATATATATATATATATATATATATATATATATATATATATATATATATATATATATATATATATATATATATATATATATATATATATATATATATATATATGTATATATATATATATATATATATATATGTACAACACGTAAGAACACTAAGATGTTTGAAAGCCATCCAAACCCTGCCTTGTTGGTATTCATTGGAAAGCTCTTCCTCAGTACTATCAGACGAGTGGCAATTAGCCAGCGTTTCAGCTTTTTTACATGATTTTGTATTGGCCAAATTAGCCTCCAACAGCATAAGGGTTCAACTATCTATACGTCCACTGTTCAATGTCCATGTATTTAATCGCAAAACTAGACTCGCTACAAGTCCACATCGATATCCTCTGTCCCAAAGGTAGACTAGCTACCAGCCAATGTTCAATGTCCATGCCCTTGGCCCCAAACCTAGATTTACTACAAGTCGACATCCACAACTTAGATCCCAATCCTAGACTAGCTACAAGTCCATGTTATCCTAGGTCCCAAACCTAGACTAGCTACAAGTTTGCACCCGCATTGAATTCAAAGTACGGGTAAGTAAAGAATGCCAGGTAGCAAAAGCTTTGGCCAATTGATTAGTTACCGCTAGCCCGAAGAATACCCATGAACACCCACGGAGTTTGCCGAGTGATCTACCGGTGAAACTCGTTCAACAAGGCAGACGACGAGTATTTAATCAAAATCTCTGGTGTTTGTAAATCTTTCCCCCTTTTGTGTTCTGCATTTTGTTCGGTATAATAAAACAAATATGACATATTTGTATACTAGTAATAGTTCCATCTAACCCTTTGAGTCTGACATCATCATCCCGCAGCAGACTCGCATGGCAGATTGACCTGGCAACTAATTTGTATCGTGCAAAACCCTTAATATCATCATCGTCATCATTATCATCATCATCATCATCACCATCATTATTATTATCATTATTATTATCATTATTATTATTATCATTATTATTAGTAGTATTATAAATGCAATTCCCGTTCTTCGAAAATGATAAGAGAACCATGCTCGAAGAGATGGAAGAAGTTGAAAATTCTGAAATCTCTGATATCCTCAACGAACATGGCAGCCTATTCTCATGGGTAAACACCCGGATAATGTCAGCTTCGACTCCATGTATATATTCTGGTCAATCTCTGCGAAACATATTTCGGCCATCTATATTCAATAGGTAGTTTCTCTACTCTTTTTCACTAGGCACTTCACAAAGTTCCTGTTTGTATGTATATTCGGGCATAGTAGCACCGCAATTTGCCCACCGGTTGTAATATACCTTACTCTTTAGCTCGAGCCTTGTAAATACATGTAGTGTAACCAGTCGTTGCCTCGCGGTTGTATTTTATATCTCTACACCGCTTTTGTTCTTAGCGGTTTTTGTTGACAGTATTTATGGTCACCAGTTCCTTTTTGGTTACCACTTTCAGTTCTGTTTATTTTGTTTTGTATTATCACATTTTATTTGTACTTTTGTGAAAATGTTGTATCATGCATGATTTTGCGCGCAAGTTCAGTCAATAAAGCATACTATAGGACAATTTCACCATGTATAAAACAGAGGCTCAAATAGTTTCTTATGGTGTTCTCTACTTAAACCCAAGTTCCCACCAATGCCAACCTTCATACAAGAAGTATATTGCTGTTCAAACACCTCCAAATAGACACTCACTGGGGGCGACCATCTTAGCCAGTTAATAGCCTCTAAGCAGGCTGTTGGTGCAACTAAGTCGTTAGCAGTTACCTTACTGCTAATGACTACTAGTTGCACCGATTGGAAATGGGGTAGTGATGGAGTTCATCATTTCTCTTGGTAATTGGCTGTCTGTCATCATTGTTGTCTTGCAGTCGGTGAGCGGTTTCAGGATCGATGGTCTCTGCCCGGCTCCCGTGACACCTATGAAGGAAAATGGGTAAGTAATAACACATGCCCCTAGGCAGACTGTAATGAGTCAGATGGCCGTGAATCGGATTCCAGTGTTATTTTGTATGTCGTTCCCTTAAAGGACAATTCCACCATGAATAAAACATGGGCCCAAATAGTGTATTAGGGTATACTCTACTCATATCCAAGACCCCACAACTACCAACCTCCATATTAGAAGTTTATTGATGTTTTAAGTCATGTTTTGCCATGCATCTGGGGGCGGCCATTTTGAATCTAGATGTTGTGAGATTAGTTGCACAAGTGGTAGCATCAAGAAGCTGCCACAACCAGGCTGGGAGTGGGCCCTAATACATTGTGTCCTGTTTCTTCTGGTAGTAGGGACTTGACAGAGATCATATGACATGTTTATTGAGTTTACATGGACGCACTAGATTTGTAAAGTTTAAGATGTTAGAGTAAAATACTTACCCAATCCCATCGCTCTAGACCACATTCAGATAGTGCACTGATTGTAAATTATTGTTTGTTTGTACTGATTTACATTGTAATTGGTAAAAGGCAGGAAATGGTTAGTCGGGTAGATACCAACAATTGCAAGCACTTCCCTGAGTTGAAAACACCCTGGGGACTTCAGGTGCTCAGGAAACAGCCATCTCAACACAATTTTGTTGATTGCTATTACCATTGCAGGAAGTGAATCTGAGGAGCTAATAATCAATCAGTCAGGTAATGCAATTGACCTGGCTAGTACTGTCAATCTAAGGAACACTTTCCCTGATGGGTTTGCAAGTCTAGTTTTGGGATTTTAAAACTCTTAAGGGAAGTCATTTGATATCAACCTTTTCCAGCTGTCATACAAACCACCAAAATGATGAGTTGTATGACCCTGATGTTCAGGATATAGAATAAATAATCAACAAATTAAAGGGTCAGGCAGAAGCAAACGTATCCATTACAGATGTTAAGTGCACTTTTATCTCTCTCCCTTTCTTAGCCATGTTATTGTACCCTCTAAAGAGAAATTGTCATCCAACAACTTGATGTAACAGATCTGGCCTTCTTTTTTGTGCGATCTGGGCCCTTTCTTTTCTCTCTTGTTGAATATGACTCTGTGTGGTATTTATATTAAATGCTGTAGACGCTGCACCAGGTTTCAGGCGTTTAAATCTCCTAAATCCAAGTCTTGTTTGTAGTTCAGCCTCAAAACAAGATTCCTCAAAATGTTCATGACAAACTCTTTGGGCTCCACTAAATGAGTAGTTCTTCACTGTCCATCCTGTCCCAATTTTGAATAGCCATCCTGCTGCAAAATGCTTCTTTTCTGATATAATCCTTGGGTTAGGAATGGAGAAAAAGGAAATCCCCTTTCCTTTTCCCTAGTCAGATCTGTTATATAGCATCCATAAGCAGCACAAATCACCATTTTCACAACATAGTTCTCCCAGTCTCATATGCACACTATACAGTATGTGGCAGCTCTGCAGACAGGAAGTGTGTTTGTGACATCATGAACTGGCTGTCAGATGGATTCTGGCAGGGCATTGTGGGATACAATGGCGCCCATGGTGTTCAGCTGGGATGGCTGTTTGGGGGTGGTAATTAAGTGCAATTTCACAGGTAGGGAAGCCAAACAGTATTCAGGTGAACAGGGACAGTAAAGTACACATATCAAAGTATGTTCTCAGCATATAATAGCCTGAAGGTGTAATTGTCCTTTAAACTACCCGCATCATCATCATCATAACTAGCAGGTAGTTAATAAAGTCAAGAAATAGGAGTCACATTAACTACCCAAATCATAACTACGATGCAGACATTTAATTCCTACACCAGTCGAGCGGATGTCTGCCAGTGCATGGTTGTAAAACACTTTATATGGATAACACGTGAAAGAACTAAGCCAAAAACATAAATGACACACGTAGCTTGTGAAACAAAGCCGCGTTCATTTGCGAGGTCATCCATTCATCCATGCCTAGGAAACTAAGTGGCAATCAGGGGTGCGGTCGTGCATTATGCTCGAGCTGCCACTCATTTAGAACAGGAATTAAATGCAGGCACTGTAGCAAGTATCTTTTCGAATTCTGACACTGGGGTTTTAAGGACTTTATTTTGTGTGCGTGTAACATGGTACAGGTTCACAGGGGTACAACAATGCAGTGAGAAACGTTCGTATGAGTACCGATATGTCATATGTAATGGACACACCATAGAGTATCTAGCTCATTCCAAATTGGGGTCTCGAATCCCCAAACGTACCTTGATTTGTTTACGATTGTATAGCCAGTTACCATTGATAACTAGTCACTGTTTAGTGGTGGAAGAATTAAGCACCCTTTTTGGGTTTTTATATCGTGTCTCGACCTCCGTACCCGTGAAGCGATACGATATTGTGTGGTATCTTGTGGTAATTAAGAAAACATAATCAGTTTAATCTCTTCTTATGATTATTGATATTAATGATACTTTTCTTCAGAAAAACGAAAATCATAAAATGCTAATTGCCATTATTGTTCTATGTATTGTTTCATATATTGTTATTTGAAAATAAGGGAATTCTGGGTTACCCTATATTCATGAAATAAATAAGTCCAGTCAGTTTGCAAGTGACTCGGCTGCACATAAGGTGGCTCCCCTGTCTGGTGTGAACGACTTGACCTCGCCCTCACAGTGGTACATTAGCTTCTCCAAAATATTGTTCACGTGACCAACCAGCGTGTATTTGTCACATCGCCCCTTCACGTCTAAGATAAAGTGAAAAACTTTGCAATGGAAAAATCTTGAAGATTCAACTCGATCGCATTTCATCACCCATTGATTTATTGGCTCCAAACTCGTGGCACTTGAAGACTAGAATAGTAGAATGATTCATAAGCATTTTTGATCCTCTATGTCAAATTTGTTTTTTGCTTGAAATACATAAGTATCTATTAAAAACGAAAGCCCTTCATAAGTTCTTTCGACTGATACCATTGGCCTCCATGAAGCACACTTACGCCTTGTTTTATGAATAATAAACAGTACAAAAAGTCATTTTGCACTACTTTGTCGGATGCATGATACACTGATTCAGAAACGCATTGTAGACGCTGCTGTACTTTTCTATATAGTTTCTCCTTTGTCCTGTGTCCATTATAGACGTATATATAGTACACTGACATATCTTTACCGTTTACTCGGTTTATATTAGAATTGAGTACATACTACATTACATGCACCTTATAAAGATTCGTCTGTTTAATTGGATCTGGATTATAGGGATCTAGGATACCCACACGCTAGATGATTCTTATAATAAGTAAACAGGTAATTGGTCACATGATCACAGTATTGGCATTCCCTGTCTAGTGTAACGAAAGGACCGCACGGATATTCTTGATTAATGATTCTAATTAGTAAGCAGATATCACCATATCTTGGCAAATATGTCAATTGAAACTACAGATTGAAGGGTCAATGAAAAAGGCCTGATTATAACCACTTCTGTCTACAGTGCCGACATCTTATTCCTGCACTAAATACATACATGGGCAGCTTATAGGCATAATACACAACCCGCACGGCTGATTGCCCCCCCCCCCCCACCCACCCAGCTTCTTGGTCAAGGATGACCTTAGAACCTTTATTTGCAAGCTAGGTGTATCATTGATGTGCTTGGCCTATTTTCTGACGTTATCCATGGGTGTTTGTACAACGAGGCACTGACAGACGTCCCGTCGACTGGTGCAGAAATTTAATGGCTGTACTGTACTGATAGCAATGTGATGCTTGCTCGTTTCAGGGACATCAACTTTGATATGTTTGACAAGTACGTGGATTTCATAGCCGCATACAAGTGTGAATATGTGTTTGGTAAGTTACTGTATAACTGGTTAATTCGGCGTGTACTTAAGCTGGCGTTCTTTTCAAAAATATAATTTCCCTGTATATATTTTGGCGTCTGCAACAGTTAGAACAACGCCATCTATATGTAGATATAGGAACCAACGAACCAACGTATTCACTACTGCTAGAATGTCAATCTGGCCATTATATCTCACCTCATAATGCCTTCCTTTGCTAAGAATGCCATGCACTGACAAAAGTTGACCGTTACTCAAGACTTTAATACTGACTACTGAAACCTTATATATGTTTTCTTCTCATGCATCTTAAACTACTGCTTAGTCTGTATCATTGTAAAAAGAATAATGTTGCAATATAAAATTAGATAATTAAAAGGAAGACTATACTGGTGATAAGACTAAGATAAGAAACATTTGAAATACTTGCGAAGTTTTATCTTAAAAGATATAAATGTTAATTTAGAAACTTCATGATAGAAACAAGCTTACAGTACTATGTTCTTTTTCTGCACGAGGACTCTCTATTATTCTATTGGATATGGGAGATGAGGTGGAGAGACCTCAATTAATGTTGAAATGAAACACACTTTTTCAAATTCAATTACCAGCCTTTTTACTGAGAAGATGGGGCCTGTTCTGACGGCCGTGTGGTCTAAGGCGCTGCCACTGACTGTACGCTGTCTCTCACCACTGCCTCGGTTCGAATCCCGGCCTGGGCATGTGAGAAAGTTGCCAGTGACTTGGAATTAGGCGGTGGTTTTCGCCAGGTACTCCGGTTTCCTCCACTACTTACAACTGGCTAGTCACGAATTAGCCACAATTGGCATAAATGTGACGAAAAACAAAATTCAAAAAAAAAATTCACTGAGAAGACATTGCCTGCGAATATGATGGATTATTTGCCTGGTGCAAATGAGATTCGATGGTGACCTTTCAACAATATTGTAACATGCCATCAGCCCCTGGGTTATTACTGCTAACTGTATTAAAAAAACATAAATTGTATATGTCATAATGATCACGTTGCAAATGCAGGTGCAACTATTCAGATTTAATCAAGGTAAGCGACATCCCTCTAAACAATATGCACTTTATGATCCTCTACTGTGGGGAATTGCACTAGTATTGTTATCCTGATGCATCGAAGTGAACGTCTGTCTAAGCTTTTAATTGTAGTGAATTGCACTCCTTCCCCTCCATTGACGTCAATTGCATTTTCTTCTATCCTATCATCTGTTGCAGTGAATGGCATTGTTTTCCCCTTTGTTGCAGTGAATAGTACTGTTCTCCCCGCTGTTGTAGTGAATAGCACTATTTTCCCCTCTGTTGTAGTGAATAGCACTGTTTTCCCCTCTGTTGTAGTTGATAGTACTGTTGTAGTGAATAGCACTGTTTTCCCCTCTGTTGTGGTGAATAGCACTGTTTTCCCTTCTGTTGTAGTGAATAGTACTGTTTTCCCCTCTGTTGTAGTTAATAGTACTGTTCTCCCCTCTGTTGTAATTAATAGTACTGTTCGCCCCTCTGTTGTAGCTAATAGTGCTGTTTTCCCCTCTCTTGTAGTTAATAGTACTGTTATCCCCTCTCTTGTAGTGAATAGTACTGTTCTCCCCTCTCTTGTAGTTAATAGTATTGTTTTCTCCTTTGCTTTAGTTAATAGTACTGTTCTCTCCTCTCTGGTAGTGAATAGTACTGTTCTCCCCTCTCTTGTAATTAATAGTACTGTTCTCCCCTCTGTCGTAGTTAATAGTGCTGTTTTCCCTTCTCTTGTAGTTTATAATACTGTTCTCCCCTCTCTTGTAGTTAATAGTACTGTTCTCCCCTCTCTTGTAGTTAATAGTGCTGTTCTCCCCTCTCTTGTAGTTTATAATACTGTTCTCCCCTCTCTTGTAGTTAATAGTGCTGTTCTCCCCTCTCTTGTAGTTAATAGTACTGTCCTCCCCTCTGTTGTAGTTAATAGTACTGTTTTCTGATCTGTTGTAGTGAATGGCACTGTTTCAACCGCTGATATTGTGAATGGCACTGTTTTCCCCTCTGCTGTAATGAATGGCATACTTTCCCCTCTGTTGTAGTAAAGACACTGTTGTTTTCCCCTCTGTTGTAGTGAATGACATTGCTTTCCCCTCTGTTGTAGTAAAACGACTGCTATTTTCCCCTCTGCTGTAGTGAATGACACTGCTTTCCCTCTGTTGTAGTGGATGGCACTGTTTTTCCCTCTGCTGTAGTGAATGACACTGCTTTCCCTCTGTTGTAGTGGATGGCACTGCTTTCCCTCTGTTGTAGTGAATGGCACTGTTTGCCCTTCTGCTGTATTGATTGGTACTGCTTTCCATCTGCTGTAGTGAAAACCACTGTTTCCCTCAATTGTAGTGAGGGCACTGTTGATTTCCCCTCTGTCAAATTGAATGCTTTCGTTTTTCCCTTCTCTTTCCATTCCTTTTTAAGTAAATGGCATTGTTGTTCCTCTATAGTGATGAATTGTCCTGTTTTCCATCCTAAATTAGTGAATGGGACCACGGGAGAGAGTATGTCTTTGACAATAGAGGAACGTAAGCAAACAGCCCAGGCCTGGGTCACCGCTGCTAAAGGAAGGTTTGTAGTCAGTACAATTCATGCATATATATATATATATATATATATATATATATATATATATATATATATATATATATATATATATATATATATATATATATATATATATATATACAGTCAAACCTGACCGAGTGACCACCCCAAAACAAGGACCCCCTCCCGACAAAGACCGCTCAAAATCCCCCAGAAAGAGATTACTCTATATTTACCCTCCGAATAGAGACCCCTTGTCAACAAAGACCAGAGACCGCCCTTTTTCTTCCCAAAGACCCTGTTTCACCTGAATTTTCTCTACCTGATTTTCAGTAAGTCATAACCATTACTTTTTTGTGAGGGGATTAAAGGGATACATACCACACACACCCATGCAGCAGTGGGATACGATAGTAATTTAAGTCAAGCCTGGCTGGGGACCTGTGTAAGCTAAATTTAACCCAAGCCAGCTAATGTTCAATTGCAATTTTGTCATTCTTTGTCTTGATGAAGAATGAGGTCCCATGTCTTTAGTTTGCTTTGAGATTTTGTGCAGTACAGTTGATAAACTAAGTAGAGATGCCACCTAAAAGGAAGTTTCTTACCCTGGTAGAAAGAGTTAAGGTAATAGAGCTCAACAATAAGAACAGAAGTGCTCGTAAGATAGCCAAGGTCTTTGGCGTTGGAAAAACCTAGGTTCCGAAGTACATGTACATGTATATCTTTCTCATTCTGAATGCGTATAACTTTCTTATTTTGAATGCTCATATAATAACTGCCAAAACATGTACTGCTTTTCCTAGCTTTACCTTTATTTTTGGTATTATGGAATATAATTAGTGATAATAATAAACCTTATGATCAGATACATTTTATTCTTCTTTACATTTTACCCACCAATTTGTAATTATATTTTTAAACAGATAAAACAGTGAAAAAATAGTATTCAGTCCATGCACCCTTATAAAAATAGCATCAGTAATCAACCCCCCGAACAAAGCCCACCTGTGAACAAAGATTGTTTTTTTTACTTCCCAAGGGCGGTCTTTATTCGCAAGTTTGACTGTATATATATATATATATATATATATATATATATATATATATATATATATATATATATATATATATATATATATATATATATATATATATATATATATATTGTGACTAGTTAGGCGTGACTATATATATATATATATATATATATATATATATATATATATATATATATATATATATATATATATACTAGTATATATAGATAGATAGATAGATAGATAGATAGATAAATATATGCGCATGATGAGGATGAGGATTATGATGATGAAAAAGGGAAATAGATGAGGCACATATTGATGCGCATTAAGATGATGATGGTGATAATGGTGGTGATGATGATGATGATGATGTATGATGCTTGAAACATGCTTGTATAATGTAATTTCACTAAAAGGTGCGGCTATATGGATTAATTAGTAACCAGTATAAGGGGACATTTACTTTTGTAAGAACGTGGGTATGTATGCTTTTTTATCATTGTACATGCACGAATCTTTCTATAGCTTGTGATCGCTGTCAACATGACGCAATTAAGTTCTTGATTAATATATGAACCACGTTGGCATCGTGTTTCCTTTTGTAATCATTGTTGGGATATTAATCTGCAGTGGTGAGATGTTTCACGCGATTACATTTAGTATCGTATGCCACTGTATGATATTACATATGCTGGCGTAATGAATAACCAGAGACACTAGTCCTAGCTTGCCAGGACCCGTAACCCCCGCGGTGAGATATATTACCTCCTACTGTATCGTCTTCCCTCATGTGAGTGTACATCTCTGATAGTCTACTGTGGCCTATTTGATGCTCATTGCATCTGTGGGCATCCTCTGAGACTGAGAAGTCTAATGTATTCTTCAGCATCCCCTCACTTGACAGGCTGCTGAACCGTTCACACCACTGACAAAGTAGCTCAGTTGGTTAGGTGTTGGACTACTAGTAAGAGGGTCGCTGGTTAAATTCCAGGCCGGAGTACTTTGGTCTGTCCTTGGGCAAGACAGTTTATTCCATATTGCTTCAGTCTACCCAGCTGCAAAATGGGTACCTAGCACAAATAAGGCAGTGCTTAGAGCATGTGCGCTATATGCTGCCAGTTGCTCTGGAATATCACCCGGGGAATTGAAATGGTTTCCGTGTGTACAGTGCCTGCTAGGGGAGGAAGGTCGTGAGAGCGCTTCGGTGGATACAAGACTATAACCGAATACCTTTTACCTTTTACCTTTACTGCCTTATTGGGCTTCATTGGTGTTTTTAATCGTCTTGTTTCTGCAATTCTATAAAACAAAATGTTGACTAGGCTATTACAAATGGTTGGGGAAATCAGAGTGCTAGTCGAAAGCCACCCATACTAAGCTCACGTCATCCTCATCACCATTATTCTTCACTATTGATAATGCAACAATAGAACATATGCTAAAATTAGGGTATTTTCAAAGGAAACTACACGACTGGTGGATATGAATATTTGGCTATTTGCCTCAACATATTCAGCCCTTTAGCTGCATTGAATAAGAATTGAAACCAGGAACATTGTGTTGTGATATTCATTTAATGATTTAGTAATTTCGTTGATCGTCACTTTATGCCATATAAAGACTAAATTGTGATAAGCCAGGTGTTCAAGAATAGCGAGGAAATCCTATTTCAAAACACTTAAAGTTGGAACGCCAATCTCAATTAAAAGATACACCTTTTATTAACTGATTTACAAATTTTGTTCTAATCATTGAAGTTCGAATTCTAGCCCTGGTCATGTGAGGAAGTTGCCAGTGAGTTGGGGTAAGGTGGAGGTTTTTGCCGGGCACTCCAGTTTCTTCCACTTCTTACAACTGGCTAGTTAGGAACTGGCCACAATATGGCATAAATGTGATGAAAAACGAAAACTCCAAATCCCAAATTCGTCATTTGATAGTTCATGACAATATCACTTGTTTACGTGGATGTTATGAGTATTCACGTGAGACTTTGGCCATATATCAAGTATCTTATTGACGTGTTTTAATGCTTTATAAGTGAGACCTTAATTAAACTTCTCATAGGAAGTGGTAGCAATATTAAGCACATTGTCGACTGATTAGAACAGGAAGTGATAGCAATACTAACTAACGTATTGTTTCAAGGGGAAGTATACCGATTTTACATAGGGGTTCTATTTATTTCTGACCATGTATCTAGTCTGTTCCCCACCATCCTCCTGCCCAAATGCACCAAGTTCAGAGGTAAATGTTACTTTTAATACCATGTGATATATAATGACTAGTGATGACGATGTGGCGTGCCTATGCAGAGAGCATCTGGGTAGACAGCATTCATTCTTCTACTGAAGTCTTGAAATGGTTCACTGCACGCACAGCTATAAATTGCACTAACACTCACAGAAAATGCAAAGGATAAAAATATTACATTTTTATTGAATTCCAAAGCATATGAATTTGAGAAAAAACCCGGATTATTGCTATCAAAAGGAAGGATCCAAACATGACAGGCAAATCTAGTGTGTTCAGAACACTTCTTAGAGAGATACCTTAAAAGTGAACTTATGGGACTACCAGATCCACAGAAACTGTAACCAGGTGCTTTCCCATCTATGATAAAGCAGTTTGAAAATCCTAGAAATCTACAGACAGTCATTTATTCCAGGAAATGACTTGCCATTCATAGGCCTATACCAGTGTTCCATGATGTGTCTCAGACAGAGATAATAGAGATGCTCATAAAGCCAACATGATTTTTATTTCAAAATGAATATGTTAATAATTTTTCTCCCTCCCCTAAATATCAGTAAACTGGGGGTCATTTCTTTAAACTAACTTTACTACATGGTCTGGGATCTAGATTAATAGTGGTTGAAGGTCACACGTAAGCTTGCTAGCACGCTGCTGACGTCATAAAACCACTAGGACCCCTGATGCTCAGGGACCACTTCAGTGGCTGGGAGGTCATGAGAGGTCAGTCAGGTTAGCCTTGAGAAAACTTAAAGATTCATTTTTAAGACAGATAACATTTTTATCACACCAGATTTTGATTTGATTCTTAAATAATTGCATCTGCTCTATCTAAAGAACCCCAAACTAAAATGATTAGACTGCTCCTTTAATTAAATATCCTGAGTGGGAGGGGCCTGTGTACATTTTGGAAAAGATATCTGTGTCTGAAAGTTTGAAAGAAAATCTGTCTCTGAAAATTTGAAGAAAAAGTCAACTGTCATTGATAATGAGGTTTCCAACGAAACTGCTAGCAATATTTACTTCAATAATATAATCGACTTATTCAATAGTAAAGCTTTTCTGGAGAAGCTTTCTGGATTCTGGCACATTTTATTTGGGAATATTTATAATACTAACTCAATTATTGACTACGTTTAATACCATAGTTTGCACTGGTAGAGCTTAGTTGTTTTTACAGATTAATTGGGCAGGAAAACCTCAAATGTATCTTCGGGTGGGCTTGAGAGGGGCCCGAAATAGTCTAAAGCATTCTGGAATAACACTGCACCTCTATAGAACTATATTTAGAGATTCAAAATCGTCTCAAAGACAAAACTAATAATTCCGTTCATAATAAATTACAAGAATTACTATAAATGACTACTGGCACAAGTAGAAAGTAGCTCAGTTGGTTAGGTGTCGGACTAGTAATCAGAGGGTCGCTGGTTCAATTCCCGGCCGGGGGACTTTGGTCTGTCCTTGGGCAAGACAGTTTATTCCATATTGCTTCAGTCTACCCAGCTGCAAAATGGGTACCTAGTATAAATAAGGCAGTGCTTAGAGCGTGTGCGCTATATGCTGCCAATTGCTCTGGAATATCCCCCGGGGGATTGAAATGGTTTCCGTGTGTACAGGCCTGCTAGGGGAGGAAGGTCGTGTGAGCGCTTCGGTGGATACAAGACTATAAACCGAATACCAATACCATTACCTTTACCTTTAGAAAGGAGGGCCTTTAATAAACAACTCGTAGGGTACGGAAATGATTACGCTAGCCAACTACATGCCGCTGCTTGACCGTATAATTGTACATGGCAAAGGCACTTGTTGCTAGAGATTCGCGAGAAGTCACGCATAACTTCAAATCCTCATTGAGTAGATTTGCATCTGAAAACAAATATAGCACTATATTAGGTCTGTCAAGTATAATAACTCCAATGCCACTAGGTATGTCTCTTAGTTCCTGCAAACGTTAAGCACAACGTTACTTGTTCTTGTATTTCTCACACCTTAGAAATAAACATGCACGTACATGTCATTTCATACCTGTCATCATTAGATACCCAGTATCAATTCCATGGGTTCGGCACTGCAGCCCTTTTGGATCATGCTGTAGTTCCAATCATGACCACCAGGGGGTCATGTATGTATCTAAGTAATATGCAAAGGATGATAATTTAGTATGTGTCCTAAATGACTATTTATGAAGATTCTATCTGATGATGCTTGCCCTCAAAGTGATACTTGATGAGAGTGGGTGTGAGGGTCTGGTAGCGCGAGACGCTTAATCACGTGTGACTTTGATTTTTACTGAAAGAGAGTCAAGTTCAAAAGTAGGATGATATATTTTCATTCATTATATATCACCTTGTCAACCAGTGTCCGTTTTATCAGACTGATAGAGAACTTATGTATAATGAAATATCCAAGAGATGTCCGAATGTTAAAGAAATTCTAGATAAGGACAGCCCAAATACCATATACTATTTATTAGGAAAGAATATAAAGGTAGTCGGAGAGGAGGAAATGCTGTGCTTTTGGTGCATAGCCAGTGATGCATTCTCATTAATGTATAGGAAAGCCGTAGCAAGCAGAAAAGGAGTAGGGTAGCTTCTTCTGCTAGGAAATTGACGGCCACACACATTCAAAGGGGTACGGATAGGACTTAGCTTAATATCACAACAACCTTTATTGAATTTGCCTGTATATATTGTAATAGAAAGAGATGTGCGCACATCATAGTGTGTAACATTTATTTTTGTATGTCTAATTGACTTTTGTTGTACCATGTTTAAGTGATTGTAAGTGATGTATATTTTATATCTCTGATATAGCCAATAAATACTTATACTTATTACCATATACTGTGATGGTTCCAATTTGCGATCCCCAACCACCCACGGGATATGCCGTGGCAGGCTCATATAGTCACTAATTGGATCTGGAGAGCAGTGTTATTACACCTGAAATTCGTCTTAAGCAGTTCCAATCATGATGAATCTGAGTACCATAAGTATACGGATCAGAGGGATTGGAAGACATTAAAGAGATGCTGCTTATTACAGTTATGTAACGCAAGAATATATCGCGTAGGCAAGTACACGACAGAACATGATAGTGACACTCAGCGGACGCATCATCACCGTCATCATCATCATCACCGTCCTCATCATCATCACCGTCATCATCACCGTCATCATTATCATCATCATCATCACTGTCATCATCATCCTCATCATCACCACTACCATCATCATCATCACTCTCATCATCATCCTCATTATATCACCACTACCATCATCATCATCATCATCATCATCATCATCGTTATCATCACCATGAGCTGTAGGCACGTAGACCACCACGAGGGCGTGATAGTCACCGAAAGCCGCACATTGAGCACCAGTCATAGCTGTCATCATCCCCATCATCGTCACCCTCATCATCATTATCATCATATTTAATGTGCATCAGTATCTGCTTTATCATCTATTTCTTTTCATCATCCTTATCATCATCATCATCATCATCATCATCATCATCATCATCATCATCATCATCACCATCATCATTTTAATGCACATCAATATCTGACTCATCATATATTTCTTTTCATCATCATCATCATCATCATCATCATCATCACATGCAGCCCAATCCGCACCAGGATTCTCCTACATTTTCACCATCATGACCCTCATCATCATCATCATCATAATTTTTCAGTTACTAGTATAAATCTTGCAAACAACCTACGCCTAACCATAACTTACTTGCAGCTTTCTTATATGCCTTGAGCCAGATTCGAAACTGGATCTTCCGCAATGGTGAGAGACGGCTATCAGTGAATAACCTAAGACCTCTGCACTATTGGTGCAAGGGAATGGAATAACATCTGGGTAAAGTAGTGCACATGCAGTGGGCGTAGAGCAGGGATCATCCTCGGGAGTATAATGAATCATTTGGCCGCAAAGCAGTGTGCGTGTATTCAGATACAAACGCTTCGTGACTTTGGCTAATGCATTCTGTATCACATCGTTTCTAGATTAGCCTAGAAAGCCTGTCTAAGCTTCATTTTTATGTAATATTCTAACCTTAAGCACCCTTAAGAAGTTATATGTATTCTAAACAACCTCGCACGACACATGTCACGCGACATCATGAAAGTATTAGTGTTATTTCATATCTCAAAGTTATATAACAAACTTGCCTATGGTAATACTATGGTTTACCTATACACACACATATACATATATATATATATATATATATATATATATATATATATATATATATATATATATATATATATATATATATATATATATATATATATATATATATATATATATATATATATATATATATATATATATATATATATATATATATATATATATATATATATATATATATATACCCAGAAGATAAGTATTCCCTGCTACTCTATGATTCTTAATTTGCCGAATTGAGAAACACCCATATTTCAAAGCTTTTACCTTTTTCACGGACTTGAAAGCACTAATATAATCATTTTCAACTCATTGTATTAAATACATGTTAAGTGCGTTTTATCCACCTCATACCTCGTTACTTTGTTGAGGATAATTACCCTGATTAGCCCTTCGGCTATTTGTAATAACCCTGTAAAAGAAATACATGTAATATCACAATGCATTTAAGAATGCTTTATTTCTGTTCAGATTGAAACTGTTAATTCGAATCAAATCCAGTTAACTACAACACAATAAGTCAAACATCCATTTTACACTTGTCTTTTACTCGTGTTCAGGTTAAAGGGCGTTGTGGTGCATGTTGGTACCTGTAACCTCAGGGATGCAAAGGAACTGGTATGTATAAAGTCCAACATAGTGATAACGTTTTACCCTCTATATCAAAAACACATTTTCAGGAGAAGTCAGTGGTTCCTGCTGACTCTTCTCCAGTCATTTTAGTTATGCTTGAAATGAGATGAAGAACGAGATCTTAACATTTCCCAACAAAAGTATTACATTAGAACAGTTATCAACAATTTAATAGATAGATAAAAATAGTATACCACTAACTAACTTCAAATGTGTTTTTATATCGTGGCATACGCAAAGTAAATCATTTTCGAAAATGTGACCCAATCACGGTCGACGAATGACAAATGCGGAACTGTGGTCTAATATCCATGAGCGGCGATAAAACAAGATCCAAAGCGGTTGAGTTTAGATCCCAGTCAGATTTGAGCGTTTCCCGGCATGCTTTGCGGTATTAGATCGTCGCGGGAAGATCAAAGCCCATATAAAGCTAAATCTAGTTTCATAATGGCACATAAAAGACAATATTGACAAACAAACAAATTTTTGTGTATATGTTTGGGCATAATATTCATTTTGAAATGATGTCTTTTTAATCTAATTTATGAAAAACAAGTCACATAGTTTTCGCATCTGCGGCACACCGGCTTGGTCTACCGCGACTGCTACGACGTGCATTGTCGAGCACGTTTGTGGTGAAATATCTCAATAAAAACGAAAGGATTAATTTCCAAACTTCTGTGAACAATATATGCGTATATATTGCTGCCACGGATAATATTTGAGTTAGTGTAAGATAGCCATTTAATCGCGAGCGAAATTCATCTGAAAGGACTAGGTAGAACTACATCGAGCACATGACGAGCACCTATATTGACAGTGACGTCACTAGGTTGCAAAGCATGCCTGGAACGCTCAAATCTGACTGGGATCTAAAGCGAAGACGCCCGGTCCAAGATAGAACTAGAATTAATCATGAGTGATGTTGCAATCAGATATCTAGGTGCTCTTATCTTTTTTGTCAATTTGAAAAAAATCATGGTTACTATCTGCAAGGCGGGTACTTTCTATTTAAGTACAAATTTATAAATCAATAGTTGTTGTTTTGTTTTTATTTTTGCATTTTCACCATTTGAAATTAGCCCAAAATATGCCTTTATTAGGCAGATATTACATGCACCTGGATGGTAGGGCCTTTTTGTGACTACTGTGAAAGCTTTGACATGTCCAGAGCATCATGTTTGATTGTTAACCCACATTATCCAATGATTAAAGATAATTGGTTTTGCATCGTTTTTCTAGGGTTGTCCTGCCACTGAAGAATCAGTGATACTAGTATTTCATATTTTCCATTCAATATAACTCTGTTCTCTGAGTGCAATTTAACTGCCAGCAGACTCCCCGCAGTGCTTGTTCTGTCAAAAAACAAAGAAAACAACAACAGCAAATAGTAAATTGTCCTCTCCTGCTGATTCAATTCTGACATGCTTGTGGCCACATATGTGCCTTTCCATATTTGATAAAGATCATGTTCACCAATCAGTCCTTGACCAGGGCAAGAGGTTGTCCATGATTTTAATGCCAAAATATCGTCTGTTCTCGTGTATGGGGGAAAAGACTCAAATTGAGTGAAACTCAGAATAGACCTGTTTTTTAGACTAGGTAGTGATCGATGTTTTGACAGAAAATCGTACAATTGTATAGGAGTTCAGTCACGTACAGTGCCGACATTTAATTCCTGCACTAAATGCGTGGGCAGCCCGGGCATATTACACGACCGTATGCCTGGTTGACCTCCAGATTCCTGGGCATGTATGCATGGATGACCCTCACAACTAAACGTAACTTTGAATTGCAAGCTGCGTGGGTCATTTGTGTGCTTGGCTTATGTTTCTGACATGTTTTTCATGGGTATTTGTGCAACCAGGCACTGGCAGACGTCTGGTCGACTGGTGCAGGCATTAAATGTCCGTACTGTATCTTCACAACTGATGAAAAGGGGGTTTCTAAAAAAGGAAAGCTCTGGACGCATCGTTTGAGTAAGACATGAATACGAGTTCAGTTTATTTCGTATTAGTAATTTTGTTCATTTTTGTTAATAGCCTATGCCTATCTGCCTGCGCCTGCCTGTCTATCTATCTATATATCTATCTATCCATCTATCTATTTTTTTCTTTCTATGTATGTGCTTATAAATTCTTTATATTCCAATTTGTTTGAAAAGTTGTGTTCAATATATTTTATGATTTTGATGTCACAGATGGCGCATGCGCAGACTATCGGGGCCGTTGCCGTAGCAGCAGTTGCGCCGTTTTATTACAAACCCAAAAATGAAGGTAATAGTATTTCTCGATTTTTGGCTAAAACAAAGATTTGAGACAATATTCAATTAGGCAAACTAGCCCTGACATTCATTTACATGGATACATTTGCGAACGCTAATTTTAAATTGGCGAGTTACTTGGTACAGTTCTGTAGACCACTTATCAGTCATGATGACTGTTTTGAGAAGTGATTACTGTATTGTTTCTGGCGCTGTATCAAAGCTTTCAGCGGTGATATTCTGCTAGTAAAAAAATTAAAAATTTCAGCCGATTAGTGTCCTATATAATGTCAATTCGACATAAAAATGTGAACGTAATGAATACCGTGCCGGACTAACTATCAAACAAACTATAACAATTATTGTTGTATTATCGGTAACACATTGTATAAGGCATAGCTCTTTCTTAAGTCTGTGTTAATGAAACCAGTTGTCCTTCCTACATGCTGTTCAATAAATTTGGATTCTAAAACGAATCACTTGGTTTCTGATATCACGTCTTTTGAGAGCATTTGAACAAAATATTATCACATACGTTGATTGTCTGGGAGCTAAGAGGGGTCAATGAAGATAAGCATGGCTATATGTTTATAAATCCTTGCCTGTATTTCAGTTACCTGGATGATCTGATGTCAGTGTAATACCAATGTATATTTTGTTGTATATTTGCAGAGGATTTGGTTGAATATATGGCAGAGCTGGCTGGTGCAGCGCCAGATATGCCTTTCTACTACTACGATATCAACTGGCTCACCAATGTCTACTGTAAGTACAAGGACAACTGACACAACTGTGATTTAAAGTTCGAATGTCTTGTTCATCGCTACCTTTCTGCTATTTAACTTTTCTAATGCTAAGGCTACGTTTGTACAAAGCACAAGGACGCAACGATTTAAAAACCTTTTTAATCCTCTCATGTTGGTATTCATTAGATAGCTCTCACTGAGCACTCTCAGATGAATACCCATATGCCAGGGTTTCAGCTATTTTCTTGGTTTTCTGCATGATTTTGTATCGGCCGAATTAGCCAACAGCAGCATACGGGTTAATCTAAATTGTGACAATTGAAGTGAAGACAATGCAGGAAACCAAACCATATGGTTCTCTAGGAAATCACCCTCTAATTCTAATGGATTAACAACTTCATACGCTACCAAAGTTGCGCTACATTGAAACATGCAATTTAATGCCCAACGTCGTTTAACCTCAATTTCTTTGATTCCCAACATCATTTAACCCTTCCGATGCTGCGGCTACGTTCGTTTAACTCATTAACACTCAGGGGCAGCCGAAAGAGGCCTGACGATTTGGGAAATATTTTACTTACTTAAGCATTTCCTTGAAAACATTTGAAGGAGAAATGTTTATTAGAAGCCAGACAACAACTCTCCTTCAAATGTTTTGTGAACTTTCGCTTTATTCACACGTCCTTTTCAAAAGGAAGAAAGAAGCAGACGATACCCTCTAGATATGCTCTAAGTGTGAATGGGTTAATTTCTTAACATCCATCTAAACCCTGTCATGTTGGTATTAATTGGATAGCTCTCGCTGAGTACTCTTAGATGAGTACCATATGCCAGTGTTTCCGTTTTTTTGGATCCTCGCCACATTTCGTATCGGCCAGATCAGCAACAGCAGTACAAGGGTTAAAACAGTGCTAGACCCGGCCAACACTGTTTTAAACATCTTTAAATTTCAATATCTTCCAAGAAGTTGATATTTTTGGCCAATAATTGTTTTCAAGATGAGCTTGAGAGACAACCACTACCGAACACTGAATGAGAATAACATTGAGTGATCACATTGGATGAGGATCAATGTTTACCACAGGTTTTCTTGGATCAATATGGAGATAAATGTTGGGAATTGGCAATATCTTTTTAGTTTGAGCGCTCAGTATTATGTTGCGGTCAATAATCGAGTTCCTAGTTCTCGTAATCCACAACAGATAAGGTAGCTGAATCTGATAACACCACTGTCACAGTATACCTTATCGAAGTGAGGGATTACTATTCTATGACTGTGACAGCTCAAGCCAAGGCATGGAAAAGGTTATGAGGGGGGAGGGGTCAACTTTTTAGTAAGCAGATATCTTGTTATTGCAGGTTTTAATTAACGTTAAGGGTGGTTCATTCACAATATGAGTCTATCTGAGCTCACAGATTCCGAGCTGGAACCTTTCAGGCTTGAGCTCTTTGACGAGAAATGGCCCAGAATGAGTCGATTACTAAAGTTTACAAGTAATCGTCCCATCACTGATATTAATAAATATATATATGTATATATGAATATATATATACACACACACACACATATATATATATATATATATATATATATATATATATATATATATATATATATATATATATATATATATATATATATATATATATATATATATATATATAAATATATATATATATATATATATATATATATATATATATATATATATATATATATATATATATACATATATATATATATATATATATATATATATATATATATATATATATATATATATATATATATATATATGTATATATATATATATATACATATATGTATATTTATATATATATACATATACATATATATATATATATATATATATATATATATATATATATATATATATATATATATATATATATATATATATATATATATATATATATATATATATATATATATATATATATATATATATATATATATATATATATATATATATATATATATATATATATATATATATATATATATATATATATATATATATATATATATATATATATATATATATATATATATATATATATATATATATATATATATATATATATATATATATATATATATATATATATATATATATATATATATATATATATATATATATATATATATATATATATATATATATATATATATATATATATATATATATATATATATATATATATATATATATATATATATATATATATATATATATATATATAT
>OZ012700.1:9930667-9935667 GCA_963942565.1 Maea johnstoni | reverse complement strand
ATCCAGCATTGCTTAGTATAGAATAAAAGAGTTGCATCTGATGGTTTGACGCCCATATCAGTTCCTGAAAGTATAGTTCTAGTCACGACAATGGTATATATATATATATATATATATATATATATATATATATATATATATATATATATATATATATATATATATATATATATATATATATATATATATATATATATATATATATGTATATATATATATATATATAAATATATATATGTACATATATAGATATACATATATCTATCAATCTATGTATATATGTATATATATATATATATATATATATATATATATATATATATATATATATATATATATATATATATATATATATATATATATATATATATATTTATATATCATTCTTTCATCAGTGAACATCCCTAGATTCCTGGAGCTTGCTAAAGATAGGATACCAAACCTTGTTGGAGTCAAGCATACCTCGCGCGAGCAGCCAACTCTGCAGAAATGTCTTCTAGCAGCAGACAGGAAGTACCAAGTCCTTCAGGGAAGTCCTGATGTAAGTACCAGTACACAATTTATGACAGATATGAGAAGATATCCTGATTAACAAGCTATATATTCTAAAGAATCTGATGTAATTTGTTGCTTTTATTTGATCGTAAAGTTTCTTAGATAGCCCTTCCATTAGAAGCAAATTGAAGTTAGCCAAATGTGCAGGTACATGTAGTTGAGAGGCTGCTATCACTTGGACGAACATCATTTGAAGTAACAGTAATGTGTTTGACCTGAAACATGATGAGTGAAATAAAAATGTATTTTCTCGTAGATTCTTGTTTATTTCTGGTTTAATTCAACAGCATCAATACGTGAAGGTAGAAATACCAAATAATCTACATAATAAATGCATGTAGGTTAAAATATATGGTACACATACAATGAACCATTTCACAAATGTATTAGAAGGAACTAAATAAGAATGCGAAAAGTGTTGCCTCTGTTTCATGAATGATCCAACATAGTAATGTTTCTTTTTTAAATATGAATACTGTTAAAGACTAGAAATGTAATTTTGGAGCTTAGGAGATTTATTCTACTTCTTATTATTTGTCTATCATCATTATACCTGTGTTTCATTAAACTGACCAAAATCATCAAATATTGACTGTTTTCCTCGCCAGTATACATTAACTTCCTAATTATTCAAATAGTTTATTAGAGTATTTACTATATTGAATCCAAGTTACCACCAATACCATCCTTCATAAAAGAAGTGTATTGCTATTAAACTACATATACTAACACACGAAAATGGAGCTATTGGAAGCGGCCATTTTAGTCAGTAAAGTAGCTGCTAATGAAATTTGTGTATCAAGCAGGTTCAGATAAGCTTTTAATATACTAGGATGTGTGTGTTAGGATGTGTTTAGATAGCAATATACTTCATGTATGAAGGATGGCAGTGGTGGCAACTTGGATTCAAATAGGAAATACTGTCGGAAACTATTTTGGCCTATGTTTTATTCATGGTGTAATTGTCCTTTAAAACCATGGTATTTTCAGCAATATCTCTATTCCCTGGCCATGGGAACTGATGGTCTAGTTCCCAATTCCTTCATGGGAGGTCTCTTCTACAGAATGCGAGAGGCCTTTAAAAGAGGCGACGTGGAGGCAGCTCGTAAGGAACATGTGAGTATATGCCATACAATAACATAAACGCCATCATTCCTATACTATATGTATGTGTAGGCTAAGTCATGTGTCATAACCGCGTGCAGTAGCGGCTTTCCACTCCTTATTCGGCGCCTTATGCTGGTCTCCCACATACGAATTAAATGTGCGAACATACACGATCTCAAGTGTACGCTTGAAGCCACTAATTGCCTACAAAATTGCTGTTTTTCTTCATTCGTGAGATATGCACGTTCAACTACGAAAGTATACGACATCTCACGACAGCATGTACGATTGATATACGACTGCAACATCAGATGTGCGATACTGTACGTTTTCTATTATAGTAAGTCGCAAGTAGGCGAACATATTCGTAGTTGGCTACGGATATGAAGGTGCGTATGTATGCGAGTATGTGCGAATATGCACGACATAAACACGTTTATAGCGGTACTTTTAATGAGTGTACGCAAATGTACGATTACATACGACAATGTACGACATATTACGATACGATGTTCAACAATGTTAGACAATGTACGCCAATGTTCGCCAAAAAATACTTCACTATGACAATATTTGTCGCTCCCAAAAGCTTTACATGTAAAACTTTTTTTACATTCGCAGCATTGCCTACGAAAACCTAAGACTCATTGCGAACAACCGCGATAAATCACGACAACACACGGAAAACTACGACTTTTTAATTCGCATCTTGTCGCACCTTAAAATTCGTATGTGGGAGAGCAGCATTATGCTGGTCTCCCACATACGAATCTAATGTGCGAACATACACGATCTCAAGTATACGATTAAAGCCAACGAATTGACTATAAAATTGGTGTTTTCCACAATCGTTAGATATGTACGTTCAACCACGAAATTTTACGACATCGCACGACAGCATATACGATTGATGTACGACTACAACATCATGTGTGCGACATTGTACGTTTTCTATCGAAATTATTCGTGAGTAGGCGAACACATTCGTAGTTGGGTACGAATATGAAGGTGCGTATGTATGCGAATGTGTGCGAATATATACGCCATAAATACGACTAACTACGACATACATACGCATATATACGCCAGGTCTACGTCTACTTACGACAAGTTCGACTAATTACGTATATGTTCAAACTAAAAATAACAAAATTCGTGAGTATACTACGATTTGTGGTGAAATCACCGTCAATTCGTGGCTTTGTAGGATAAATTTTGGCCAATTACCTATTTTTCCATTCTGAAGTAGGTCATGTATATAATTGCACCTTTTCGTACCTTAAATGAGTGTACGCAAATGTACGTGAATGTACGATTACATACGACAGTGTACAACATATAACGACACGATGTTCAACCATGTACAACGATGTTCGACAATGTACGACAAAAATGACTTCCTTACGACAGTAATTTTGTCGCACCCAAAAGTTTTACATGGAAAACTTTTTAAAAAATTCGCAGCATTACTTACGAAAACCCAAGACTCACTGCGAAAAACCGCGAGAACCCACGACAACCCACGAAAAACTACGACTTTTTAATTCGCACCTTAAAATTCGTATGTGGGAGAGCAGCATTAGTATAAGAATTTACGCAGTGCTTGCGCGTTGATTATGATTAAGAACACAGTAGTAGAACAATGGACATTCTATCCCAAGCATATCACAAACACTACGCAAAGCCTTATACTGTTTCCTGCCTGCGCTCAGTAGCCTTGTCGTCCAAACCTCCCTGACGGGCAGGAAAAGATAATAAGGCATGCGTACACCTTGGTTAGTATTGGACATCCCTTGGTGTGATGTCGCGTGCATGCGTTCATAGTTATGTCTAGTAAACCGAGCAATATGAGATATATGGCCACTTATGAGTGTTTAATTAAGTGGAATCAAATGTGGACAGCTTTATCTAGAAGGCGGACCCTGACGCTCTCTCTCTCTCTCTCTCTCTCTCTCTCTCTCTCTCTCTCTCTCTCTCTGGAACACACAAACTCATTCTTTCTCAAAGCTTCTTTCTCCACAAATGCAAAGGCTCTCTCTCTCTCCTACATTTTCTCTCACCTCTTCCTCTGCTCCCCCACAATCATAACATCATTCCTAGTTTCCCCACCTCTGATATTTCTCCAATTCGCTTCCTTTTAACCGAAGCATTATCAAAAAATCCAAACCAATGAGCTGTCCTAGTGATAACGTGGTGAAATCTTCGTACTTCTGAAGGAAGTCACGTTCAGGTTATCGTGATCGATTCTAGGAATACTGTAGGGGAATATTGCAACATCTGTTGCTGTAATGGTTGCCATCTGGTCCCGTCATGCCACCTACGTGTATCCCTAGACCCTACTGTTATCCTGTCTTGACGCTTAGTGCCTTTAAATACGGCTGCAAGCCGTTCCCTTATTAGCAAACTCTGAAACTGGCACCCTCAGCATATGGGTTTGACTAGTTGGAAAGATGGCATCATTTCTAGCCAGGTCACGTGGCTAACTTTATCTGTCCTGAAAGAAAGCGGATACCAGAAAACACACCTTTTTTACATGTAGTATTAGATTAGCAGGGCTTGCAGTTTTTTTCAATGAAAAGGTTACCATCTAAGTGTCAGGCGCGCCTTCTCTTTCGTGCACTATTTCTTTCAAATTCCTGCACACCATATGCTGCGAACGGCAATCAATCCTCACAGCGTACTAGTACAAAAGTAGTGCATGCGAGACGAGATATAGGGGCACACATATGTCCGACCTTCAAGCACATGTGGGGGGAGTATAGTAAAACATTGGCATCTATTGAATCACACCTAATCATTTAGACCTGAGCCGGTTTTCCCATAGGAATGTCTATTGACAAGCCGGCAACTCACGCTGACCTGATTGGTGACGTCATCGACCGCGTAGTATTGGCGCCAAATTCAAATACTGTACCAAGCCTTTACACTCGTCTCGTAATTGCATGTACTTTATCCCGGAATCGTGCAGTCATGACACGCTACTGACTGCCTTTCACGGATTTATAAGGGTTTTTAAGTATGGAATAGGAACATTAACTTGTAGTAATGTATTAAATCAGAACTTATCCTTAGAAAAGATGTATTCTATTGGCGTGGATGGCTAATTTATCTAATCAGATTTTAAGTTGTGTCAGATATATTAAATGTAAATCTAGCCAGTATATCAAACTACTTAAATATCTGAATCAAGGTAATTTACTTAATATGATATTTTACTTAAGTTATGGTGATGAGAACCATTGTAAGCTAGTTAAATGCACCTGTGCAAGTAGTGAGATTATGTCATTTGAGTGAAAAGTTGTAAATATTGAAATGACATAGAATATGGGCTGACTAAG